>OZ010592.1:46804325-46811825 GCA_963932145.1 Acanthosepion lycidas | reverse complement strand
TTGACTATAAATATTCCGTTCTTTTTTACCTTTTTAGCCAGCCTTCCCTGACGATCCGCTTAGTTGAAACCTTGGTAGGTTTACCTGGCTCTCTAGGTTTAACTAGGTCTGCTCTACTCACTCTATTGAGCACTTTATTTGGTTGTTTTGCCTACTTTTATCGTTTTTTTTTCTTTGGGCTAGACGATTTTCTTTGGGCTAGACGATTATTTTCGGCTAATGTACACATTCATCGTTCTTTGATTTTTTTAATACTTTTTTTTCCTCTTTGTAAATCAAAACACTGAATGTTTTCCGAACGAGTATAATTTCTTATACTTATAAGATTACTACTACTACTAATATGATCGACTTTCCCGTCGAGATTCGACGTATGAGGGTCAAGTAGATCAGTTTCCAGGAAACCGACAGCCCGACACCGGCACATGAGATTTGATTATAGTGGCCTCGTGCAGGACCATCCACACTTTTTGAAGGGACGAATATAGATACCTGGTGCACCGAATGCCACAAGGTTCCCAAACGACCCTCCGCAGGTTTTGAATTCAGAGTTGTCCTTCTCCTAGACCAGTTGCCATCCAAGGCTATAGAACCCAGTCTGTCCTGCTATTTTACCCATAGCTGGAGGGAGAAGAAGAGGATTCATATCTTTCCCAAGGGTATTAGCACGTAAGTGAATGTAATGGATTCGACTGGAATTCGAACTCGGCTCTCCGATTCCTCAATCCAAGCCGATATCCATTACTCCAACGTGCCTCCTATTATAATGGTATGTCCCCAGGTGTGCGTGTGTGTGTGTGTGTGTGTGTGTGTGTGTGTTGTAGCATATCTACGGACGATAATGGGTATGTCCCCATATTTGTGTGTGTGTCTGTGTGTGTTTGTGTGCTGTAGCATATCTACGGACGATAATGGGTATGTCCCCATTCACATAAATACAGTAGTTGCAGATTCGTCTCCAGCTGTGCTGGTCAGACTCCATGCCTCTGAGCAGAGAGGATCCCCAGACGAAGCTATGTCGAAGGGCAAAATCTTGACTCGGGAAACAACTACCCGATCCCGTTTTATACGGGGTCTACAGGGAATTTTTGTCCAAGCCTATGGGGTCGGATATCCCACATTAAATTTAGCCTTGTGCCACATCTGACCGTGTGAGGCAGTTGGTAGATATCCTGCGGTTGGAGATTCATTGTGGAATACACATGACTCACTTCTAGCAGTTGACTTCTTCTTCTACGCGCCGCTGGCGAATCTATGTGTTGTTCGTGTCCTAAGTATTATCGTTCATTACCAACCTTCGTGTGATTCTATTCTATTCAGTCACCTCTAAGAACTAGATAATGTTCTTAAATAATTTCTTTAGATAGAGACTTTCTGATTGAAATCTACGTACAACCGCTTTCTCATATCGATAGTCAAAAATGGTCACGATTGAGTGAAGAATGTAGATCTCAGCGAGTACTACCCTTCTTCGAACCCCCAGGACTCGCCCTACAGAATCACAAGTAAAGAACACTATCAAATAACAGAAATCCCATCTCTTGAAGAATTTCAAAAGCGTCAATTAACTAAAATGGCTATGACGTATAACTCGAATAATGACATAATGGTGAAACGTCCCACACTATTCGAACAAAAAGCAAGGAAGGAAACCTCCATAAATAATAGAAAGACATATAACAGCTTTTTTAACCAGTTCACATCAAGCAAAGGCAATAAAGCCATTAGTACACAATAGGTTACTGAATGTGAGAGAATATATATATAAGTATGTAAACCACTGATTGTGGTGGGCTACTTAACTTATTACTCCCACTTACAATAATGTCCAATATATTTATAAGGATTGGGACATACCGATTAGGGTTCATAGGTTAAGGTATATAATACATTTCAACATAGAAAAAGTTCCATATTTCAAGCTCTAATATAAGTAAGCATGACTGTCAACCGTTGCATTTAAAAGCAAAAGAAAATGAATTTCAGTAAAGAATAGCAACACATAGTTTTGTCTTACTACGTGCACCCCTGAAGATGATCTCAGAAGGAGATAGAAAGTACTTGGGAAATAATAGCGATTTTCACAGATATAGCATCATTTGATTGTCATACACTGAAGGTTATCCGTGATTATGAACGGATTACGCTAAAAATAAATATAATAAATAGTCTGTAATTTATTTAATCAGACATGTCTAAAAGAGAATTTGCTGCCTAAATACACACACACACACACACACACACACATATATATATATATATATATATATATATATATATATATATTAGTATACACGCACACACACACACATGGGGACATACACATTATCGTCCGTAGGTATGCTACAACACACACACACACACACACACACACATGGGGACATACACATTATCGTTCGTAGGTATGCTACAACACACGCGCACACACATGGGGACATACACATTATCGTCCGTAGGTATGCTACAACAGACACACACACGCACACACACACACACACACACATGGGGACATACACATTATACTCCGTAGGTATGCTACAACACACACACACACACACACACACACACACACACACACACACACACACACACACACACACACACACACATATATATATATATATATATATATATATATATATATATATATATGTCGTAGAAAAGTTGAAACACTCACAGGCAAGCGCACACGAATCATATGTATCTCCACCGTTCCAGGTTGTGAGATCTCTTATTTGATATAGTTATATATGTATCCGAAGGAACGAATTAGTAGGAAACACTAATTATTTGGTATTTGCCAAAGTAATTCTTACTCATTTTCAAATTTCCCGTAGTAACACCGTGAATACCATATTCAGGCAATTGTGAGAATTGTACTCCCATAATGTGCATAATGACCGCCACGTCAACGCAGAACCCGTGATGAATAGCGAACCATATGCAGGATATACAAGTATATTGCCCAGCAGGAAGTAGTTATTTTTAAGCTGAAGTACCGTGTGCGCATGAACGGCTATTTCCTTTGAACTAAGTGTTTAAATGCCAGGTCCAAGCGAGGAGGAATGAGAGGTGTAAGGTCCTGAGATCGTAGGGTTTATGTTGCAGTTTCATTCACTTAGATGGTCGAGCCGCAGTACGTAGGAATATTTCGCCTCTTAAAAGAAGTATCCCTGCTTTGCTGCTGAAATGGATAGATTGAAGTTAAGGTATCGTACACAAGATAATTGACTGCTTTGTATTTTACAGCTTATCAACCTTTTACTGGTTATTTAAAACCAGAAAATATATTTACAATGCAAGAATTTTTATTTTAGATAATAATGATATACTGATGAAAATCCTACTATTTAGCCCATAGCGAGGGGCGAGATTTCCCCCAAAATACGCACGTGATTATAACGAATCCGAATAGAATTAGAATTCGTTTGAACGGTTATCCATTACACCGCCCGCATATCCAAGCTTACTGTAACCTTATTAGTGTTACCAATCTGTCTCTCACGTAAGTACTGACCAGGCTCAACGTTGCTTAACTTTGGTTAACTTTGGTTACCGTACGCGGACCATTGACATGCATGATGTTTAGACTTATGATACTTATATTTCTGCAAATAATTTTTTAACCGTTTTCTTTTGTGCGGTCGTAAATGTGCAAATATTTCTGAGAGCAACGAAGACAGGATGACGTGGAGGACCATGATCAGTGGTGAACTGAAATTTAAACAATGGTTGTAATCGAAACAAGCATGGGTTGTATTACCATGGCAATGGAACTTGAGGAAATATGTTACCATTTTTCAGAATTCCCAAAATTGAAAGAAAGAGAAAAAAAAAAAATTCTTACACAGACAGACGAGCTTCCATACGAACACATTTTTCTGGAATAAATCTAATTCTTTATTGTCTATCATTAAAATATTAGTAAAGTTCAAAAGTTAGATGCACCCCCCCCACCCAGAATTAGCATGGGATGAATTTGACAGAAGAGTAAAAAAAAAAAAAAAAATGAAAAAGAGCTCTTAGAGTCATTCAAAAATAAATGTAATCAGTTATCAAACTAATATGTTGAGAAACCTTTGCAACAAATGCCAAAAATATCTGTTGCAATAATCAAGGCTAAAGGAGGATATTTTGACGAGAGCTGTATTTAGTCATAAAATGATTTTTTTTCTTTTTTTTGTCATAAAAAAAATTCTAAGAAAACTAATGACGCACTTTTTTTTTAACCATATATAATATTTTTCTCTTATTTAAACTATAAAACATTTTGCGTCAATTTAATAAAATTACCAGGCGTTTCCTCAAATTTTGAACTGTACTATATATATATATATATATATATATATATATATATATATATATATATATATATATATATATATATATGAAATTTTTTATGTTTATACGTTATTTTTATAGATACAAATATTTAAGTAAATGCTCTGTTTATAATAAACAGTATTAACAACATTTACCGTCATGAATGTCCGAGAAATTTTCAAAGAAAAATGTATATGCGTGTGTGTATATGTGTGTGTGTGTGTGTGTGTGTGTGTGTGTGTGTGTGCATCTTTGTATTTGAATTATAATTCTATTTTTGTAGTTTGAGGTATATAACTTGTATTGGTGGTTATTTGTGTACGTTTTTTAAATCGTAAATAATATGCACTGCTCCACTTTTAGTATAGTCCCGTATATATATATATATATATATATATATATATATATATATATATATATATATATATATATATCAATTTAAATTATGCAGCGGTGAGTTTTCAATTAACACCTGAAGATAGGGTTGTACATGAAACTTATACACACGAATTTATCAAATGCATTAGTGATGCATAGGCGTAATTTCAACCACAACTTTGATCTAAAGAATGTCGGACTTATCAAGAAAGAACGTAACTTACTTAGACAGAAAATTCTCGAGTGTACCGCTGTCGAATCTTATCAAAAGATAAATCAGAAGCCCGGATATTTTTCCCCAATATCTCCATTCCTGGAAGAATTAATGTTTCCTCAAGCCAACAATGCATGACTACAAAAATGTTAAAAAATTAAAAGAAAAATTATAAATCCATAACCTCATCTTATTCAAAATAGATAACACATAAATTAATCCCAAACTAAATTAATTGAAATACTAATTTGGATAAAATTTTTAAATGAAAAAAGAAAAAAAAGTTGCCCAAAGATCACTTATTCACCTTCGTTTATTAGACATTGAATCTTATGACATCGCGTCCCCCACAGGGTGCCTGACATTTCAGCTGACCTGATGAATATTGATGAGCGTTCCTAACTCAAATGTTTGAACGAATCAATACCATTTTCCTCTTGTATATAAATACTTATTAGGGAACAAATTCCTTGCATTTGACCTGAAAAAGTCCCCCAATGGACGAAACGCGCCGGCTAAGTTAAGTTTCCTTTTATTTATATTGTCCTTTTACAAATATACTCTATATATATATATATATATATATGTGCCGTTGACTTTTCTTGTGTGTATGTGCCTGTGTATGTTATATATAAGCATACACTCTATAACACACACACATGGCTTGCCGATTGCGTTTAACATGAGCAGAATGTAGCCTCTGATGTACACATGTACACTTATATTTACGTACACTCCATCACTGATATTGAGCACTTCATCCGATAAATATAGCCTAACTTAAAGCTATATTTTATCATATATATATATATATATATATATATATATATATATATATATATATATATATATATATATATGTGCCGTTGACTTTTCTTGTGTGTGTATGTACCTGTGTATGTTATATATAAGCATACACTCTATAACACACACACATGGCTTGCCGATTGCGTTTAACATGAGCAGAATGTAGACTCTGATGTACACATGTACACTTATATTTACGTACACTCCATCACTGATATTGAGCACTTCATCCGATAAATATAGCCTAACTTAAAGCTATATTTTATCATATATATATATATATATATATATATATATATATATATATATATATATATATATGTGCCGTTGACTTTTCTTGTGTGTGTATGTACCTGTGTATGTTATATATAAGCATACACTCTATAACACACACACATGGCTTGCCGATTGCGTTTAACATGAGCAGAATGTAGACTCTGATGTACACATGTACACTTATATTTACGTACACTCCATCACTGATATTGAGCACTTCATCCCATAAATATAGCCTAACTTAAAGCTATATTTTATCATATATATATATATATATATATATATGTGTGTGTGTGAATGTGTATTCGTATATATGCATATACGTAAATACACAGCAAGTTTGTATATAAGAATGTATTGAATATGAGAATGTGCCTGTATGCATAGATATATGTATACATGTGTATTTATACACATGTATACATATATCTATATATCGTATATGCATATATGTGTGTGTACACCCTTCATCCTTGACACATGCACACATACACACACACACTCATATATATGGCAAAGAAGGCTTTAAAATCTGGTATTTTTTTCAGTTATTGGAAATTGACACACAGCATTTTTCAGCATTTATGTACACACACACACACACACACACACACACACACACACACATATATATATATATATATATATATATATATATATATATATATATAATGTCTGCAATGGGTAAATTGTGGCCATTAAATTTTTAATTTCGCGCATGCGCGTAGTTTGTTCTTGATTTTGTCCGCTGCACAGTATAGTAGGGTCAGTTGGGTACCGGCTGCAAGAAAAAGCAATTCACTCCCCCAGAAATTTGGAAACTTCATGCCGCCCTGCTTAGCATTTGTGTCGGAATCGTCAATACGAACATTTCAGTGTGTTTGAGTGTCAATCTGGCAACAGGGCCGAGGATTCGGAAAGTATTGAATGAGTCTAATGGTGATTACGAAGGGATGGCAGCTCGGAAAATATCACTTTTATCGTTCTGATACCCCCCAACAAAAAAAAACAAAACACTATTGATCAAAATTAAAAAAATTAAAAAAAACAAAACAACCTTTCCTTTCAAGTTGAGATGAAGCAACTGAGTGAACTTCACGATCATCAGGCATTTTCTTGTGGGGTAGCGGTTCGGATTGAGGAATCGGAGAGCCGAGTTCGAATTCCAGTCGAATCTATTACATTCACTTACGCGGTAATACCCTTGGGAAAGATATGAATCATCTTCTTGTCTCCTCAGCTATGGGTAAATAGAAGGACAGATCGGGTTCTATAACCTTGGATGGCATCTGGTCTACCGCCGAAAGAAATGAAAACCTATTGTCGGAAAAAAAGAAACTGCCTTGCGTATATCGCATGGCACATAACTGAACTGAAGGACCTTGTTTACAGGCTTAAAGCGCAAGCAGTTTCTGATAAATTTTCTGAAATTAATGTAGAAACGTGTCAAATTGTTTGTAGAAGAGTGGCCGACAGGGTTTAGCGCTGTATCGAACATGAAG
>OZ010592.1:46796825-46799325 GCA_963932145.1 Acanthosepion lycidas | reverse complement strand
CATTTCTTTTTTGTATGGAAGACCCGAAGTGCACCAGGAGGAGGAGACACAGGTAACATTTGCATTTTATAGTAGTAGTATTATTAGTAGATATTTGGCGTGATCGTACGGGCAGTAGTTAAAAGTCATCCTTGTTGGGGTGAATGTTGGCAGTCATGAGAGTTCTCTACAATGACGGGGAACGGTACTACGACTTACCGTATTAGATAGATAGATAGATAGATAGATAGATAGATAGATAGATAGACAGACAGATAGATACATACATACATACATACATACATATGTATAGATAGATAGATATGAGCAGGCTGAGCTAGATATGAACAGACTGAGATAGATAGATAGATAGATAGATAGATAGATAGATAGATAGATAGATAGATAGATAGACAGACAGATAGATAGATACATACATACATACATATGTATAGATAGATAGATATGAGCAGGCTGAGCTAGATATGAACAGACTGAGATAGATAGATAGATAGATAGACAGACAGATAGATAGATACATACATACATACATACATACATACATACATACATATATATATATATATAGATAGATAGATAGATAGATAGATAGATATGAGCAGGCTGAGCTAGATATGAACAGACTGAGATAGATAGATAGATTGATAGATAGATAGATAGATAGATAGACAGACAGATAGCTAGATAGATACATACATACATACATATGTATAGATAGATAGATAGATAGATAGATAGATAGATAGATATGAGCAGGCTGAGCTAGATATGAACAGACTGAGATAGATAGATAGATAGATAGATAGATAGATAGATACATACATACATACATACATACATATGTATAGATAGATAGATAGATAGATATGAGCAGGCTGAGCTAGATATGAACAGACTGAGATAGATAGATAGATAGATAGATAGATAGATAGATAGATAGATAGATATGAGCAGGCTGAGCTAGATATGAACAGACTGAGATAGATAGATAGATAGATAGATAGATAGATAGATAGATAGATAGATAGATAGATAGATAGATATGAGCAGGCTGAGCTAGATATGAAAAGACTGAGATAGATAGATAGATAGATAGATAGATAGATAGATAGATAAAAACAAAAAATAACATAGATAAATGGATGGATAGAAAAAACGAATTAGATAAATAGATAGAAGAAAAAAAATCAATTTCACCTCGAAAGATGTAAACAAAATTGGATTCATAGATACATAAATACATAGAAATAAAATGCAATAAATAAGAATCAATTGACATAGATAGATAGATAGATAGATAGATAGATAGATAGATAGATAGATAGATATGAACAGACTGAGATAGATAGATAGGTAGATATATAGATAGATATGAACAGACAGACAAACAGACGAATAGATAGATAGATACATAGATAGATAGATACATAGATAGATACATAGACATGAAGAGACTACTATAGATATTAAGAGAGTGGTATTGATAGGAAAAGAGTGAGTTAGATAGATATGAACAGACAGACAGACAGATAGATAGATAGATAGATAGATAGCTAGATAGATATGAACAGACAGGCAGATAGATAGATAGATAGATAGATAGATAGATAGATAGATATGAACAGACAGGCAGATAGATAGATAGATAGATAGATAGATAGATAGATAGATAGATAGATGTGAAGAGACTACTATAGATATTAAGAGAGTGGTATAGATAGGAAAAGAGTGAGTTAGATAGATATGAACAGATAGATAGATAGATAGATAGATAGATAGATAGATAGATCGATCAGACAGACTGAAAATATATGAATCACGGGAAAATTATCTTACTTTGAAGCCAAAAAAGCTTTCTAAAAAGTGATGTTCCTTATCTTCATGTAAATAACAAAACTCAATATAAGATTCATGAAACTTATTCTGCCTTCAAAATTATTCAAAAGAAAAATAGTGGTCAAAGTCAATTCCCCGGTTTTGTTAATCATTAGAAAGAATGTTTCACTGGAAACATAAAAAATGAAATCTTAATTGACATTTTTAATTCATAAAGATTTCTCTAAGTTTAGAGTATTTACAATGTTAACAAAAGCGAAATTGTATTATTTTCTTTCTTTTAAATTTCATTCGTCTGGAATTTCATTCAATTAGATTTACACAACCATTTCGTCCATTTATTGAGTTAACTTCTATTTAATTAACTATTCAAGAAATTGCTATTGTTTCAGGATTATCACTCACTGAAGATCAAGGACGTGAATTCAAAATGTTAATCTGTTCGTTGGATTTTTTTTAAACCTAAGAAATTGCAAATATTAATAAATGAAAATAAAAACAACAATAAAAAATAGCAATAATCACAATCTGTCTTCATTTAGTGACCCAATCCGAAACACTAATCTAACTCAACACAATTCATGAAACCAACTAAAAAAATATTTTATTACAATTTAATTAAACAAAAACACTCTTAATTAAAATCACCTCCTAAATATCTTCT
>OZ010592.1:46764325-46791825 GCA_963932145.1 Acanthosepion lycidas | reverse complement strand
ATTTGTCTGTACTTCATTCATGTGCCATGTCCCTTCAAGACGTTGGCGATCATCGTTGTCCACATTTTCCTGTCTTTTGTAGGACTTAATGAATTTTTTATTTTTATTGTTTCTCCTAAACCTTGTTCTGCTCGCTCGTTAGGTTACGCACCGTTTTCCTTTGTTCCTCTTGTCTTCACTCTGTCTTGTGAGTATCAAATTTTCCCAGCCCCTTTTCCTTATTATGTCACCTTGAAATTTCAGTTGTCTCTTGCTGATCTTAAGTATACGTGTCCTTTTTGTTTTCATTTTCTCTAAAACTTCAGTTTTCCAGAAAGTCAAGTATGAATAGAATATCATTGAAATAGGAAATGATCTTAATATTTTATCGCATGTAAGAGAAGTAATTTAAAACTTAAATTGCGCGGTACGTTTTAGCACCAGGAAGGGTAATGGTAATATCAGCCATTTTCTTATAAGGAAACATTCGGCATTCACTAGCCGAGCAACCAACGTCACTGCCATTTGAAATTTATAAAATATTTCTTTTAAAAGAGTTTTTCAGAAAATAGGTTTCTCAAGGCCACTAACTCTTATCGCTCTTTCTCGTAGTGATAAAGGCTTCCTTCCTAACTTTTTGTTTAAAGTAATGTATAATATCAAATACTTGATTTTTCAATTATGTTCTCATCTAATTATGTGCTATTCATTTTAATTGTTGCTGCTTTTGAAAGTCCTCATATGATGAAGCTCAATTTGATAAAAAGAGACATCTGAAATAATGTCTGAAAGATTTATCAGACATTTACTACTGTATTAAGTTTGATTATCATGAATGCTTCCAATTCTTTGCCTTGTACCTTGTATCTAAGCGAATATTAGATTATCTCACTAAGTCTTCCTTCCCGATAGCTCAAAAATCTCACCGTCGCTATCGATTTATCTTTTGCACATACGAAAAGATTTGGATACGAGTGTCGACGAATGAAAACCATTTCGCTTTTCTCCGTAAATGAACCGAAAATATACCTTTGAAGACGGAACTGTGGTTAAACTCAATTAAATCTGATTTCAACTTCGAATTAAAAGCTTCTCCGATGACCTCGTTTTTCACTCGGCTCAAAGTCGCGCAAAACTTTCAATGGAACATTTGCAAATGTCCGTCGCAGACATCGTTTACAGGAAAAGCAAATTAATTTAGCATTTCATTGTCTAGGTACATTCGATCGTACAAATCGTTTCAATTAGCATTTAATAAATTGACACATTCCGAACGTTTGGAGGACAGCCAATGATGCTGTACCCATCCACACTGAAAGCTCATGATTGCTCATGTTTCGCCTCCCTGTATTATTGTGGTTTATTCTTTGCTTGTATGTTCGTGATTTTTCTCAAATCTTTTATGCAATACTGAATAAAAATATCGCTTATTTTGTTATATTCTAGTTTATTCGTAGTGAAAGGAAAGTTGATTCTCTGTGTTGTTCCAGAAAGTTTCTCCGTTTGAGTCCAGCCTTCAAATCTATAAATCAACTATCCATCCCTGCATGGAATATTGCTGTCATATATGGTCTGGTGCCCCCCCCCCGCTGCAATCTCGAGGTCCTCGACGAAATCCAGAGACAAATATGCAATGTGATAGATCCTGATCTGGCATCTACAGTCGCTTTCTCACAGCAAGTGTTCCGACGAACTAGTTTCGCTGGTTCCCAGACTGCATGAATTTAAGCGAGCAACCAAACTGGTATGTTGGTCCCATCCTTTCACTGTCAAAACGGTTAAATGTAACCGTCACTTAATCTCAAACAGCTTCTTCTCTCGCACTTCCCGTCCGTGGAACTCTCTTCCCCTTACTTGCTTCCCCGGTAACTATAAGCTTCAAGTATTCAAGTGTAATCACAATCGATATCTGACACACTGAGCCTGTTCCACGTCCTTCCCTGTACCCTTTCCTCAAATACGCCTCTTTACTCAATCCTCTGTAACCCCTTGCGTGCTAGTATTATGTTGGTGCAAAAATAATGACGTAATAATGTCGTTTTTTGACGTATTTTTTAACGTCAAAAAACGACATTATTACGTCATTATTTTTGCACCAACCTAATAGAACGCCCGATTTCCTTGGGGTGAATTGCTTAAAAAAAATTTTCTCAGGTGGTTATTGAAATATAGTTTTCAGTTATTATAGTAAGATGAAGCAATTATATGGGAAGATATGGAATCCGGTGCCAAGTTCAAATTCCGGTTGCAGCAAATATACCAACTACAGCTCTTTCAAAGTGGTAAACCACCCAAATGAGCCACCTTCCAGCTAGATGCTTACAGAATCATGTATAAAATCGACAGATGTTAACCTATAGACTCAAGTATAAATCCGCCCACTGTTTGCCTGTAGACTTAAGTACGAGCCCAACCAGTGTTGATTTGTAGACCCAATTATAAATCCAGCCAATATTTGCGTATGGACTCACGTATAAATCTGACCTATCGTTATCTATATTCTCAAGTATAAACCCAATCATTATTTATATATAAATAATCAAACAAATTCAACATTAAATAATCCAGCAAAAATTGATATGATTTAAACCCCATAAAGCTAACCTGTGTTATTTTTCTTACGTTTAAATCGGTAATCGGCTTCCAGGTTTCCAAGATAATTGAGTGTTTTCTTTCGATTCAGTGCCAATTATGTCAGTGTTGGATAGTTTAATTCCTTCGGTTGCTTCACGTTTTCCTTAGTGTATTGACAGTATTGTACTTTCCACATTCTTGTTATTGTTATCACAACATTTCGGCCGTTGTGCTCTCCGGACTTCATCATGTGCTTGGCGACCCGGGCAACCTTTCAATGGTGAATTTAGTGGATTGAAGTGTTGGATCGTGAATTTGATATAGTAATTGTGAGATCAATCACTTGGTAGGTCTTTGTGTACTTAGATTTAATGGAAATAGTGCAAGCAATGGCTGAGCAGTGCTAAATAGGAACTAGTCGGGCTGCCCCTAGCCACTGTCAGGTTGCGTTTCGTGTCGTCACTGGCTTCAGCCCCTCAGACTCCAACCCATTTCATAAATTCTATCGACGAAAAACGGATTCTTTATCTTATTCTTTTTATTAGAAGATCGGGGCAGACGTGGCAGCATCGATTATAGCAGGCAGTGGCAGGAAGAATTTCAAGGGGGCACATGCCCCCTCGTTGATTTAGAGTCCCTTCACCTGTCTATCGCACCTGGTTGTAGGAAGCGTATCGAAACTTCCAAATTTCCTGCAGCCCGACCTCCCTGTCGACTTCGCGCTGTTTAGTCTCATATTTAAAACTTTGACAAAGTTAATCAATCACTGTCAGAATACCAGGCCCATGAGTTATTCCGACCGATCGCTGACCATCCGGGACCAGCCTCCGCATTCTGTAACTGACATAAAGGGTTTAATTCGTAATTCTCTGAAGGTTACTTAATCCAACCCCACATCAAGCCCTTTAAAAATATTCAAATTTTTTTCACACCTTTTGTTCCCGTCTTGTAAGTGGGGTTTATCCCCATCAGCAGACGGCGCATTTTGGAGATAATTTTTTTTTTTTTATTGCTGGCTGGCTCAAAGCCAGCCATGTCAAAGACAAATTGCCTTCAGTGAACCCTATCTTCTTATCACTATTTTTTTTAAATTATTGAAATTATGCTATTGTTTTTTTTCTGAAAACTCACCGCAGACCAAAAGTGCCGCGCCCAGGGCAGACCAAAAGTGCCACGCTCGGGTTGGACCACCCCCTCTGCTACCCCTAGTTAGGCTTCTGTCAAGAAGATAGAAGATAGCAATTGACATTGCATTTACATTTTTGAAGAATGTATTTATCAGGGAACAAGGAAAGAGAATGGATTTCCACAAGCGGGAAATGCTAGAAAATAAACCATTGGGATAGAAGTGGCGGTTGCATTTAGCTATTTCAACAGTAAAATGTGCAACCTACCTGCCAATTTAGTAGCATGCTTAAATTGCTTAAATTCATGCAGTCGGGGCACTAGGGATAAAAGCTCCTCAGAGCAAGTGCCATGAAAATATATGTAGAAAAGACAGAGGGAAGCCACGTCACATCGGTGAGAAAGTGACAGAAATCGAGATGCCAAGGAAGATTATTCTTTGGATTTGATTTCTCTAAATCTTTGTTACATGATATCCTCCGCATCCATCTGTAGAACCACATTTCTGATGCTTCAATTCTCTTCTTTATTTGTGAGGAAATTGTCCAGCATTCACGGTCATGACAGAGGATGACAGATATTACGCAAATATTCAGTACGCTTTTCTTTATTTACATTTTTTACATCTTTCTTGCCATATTAACGGCGTTTCGGCTATTGTACTCTCCAGCTTTCTTCAGGTGATTGGAATTTGGAATTGAACCCTTTTTTTATTTTGTGCACAGGGGTAGATTGTTCTAGTTCCGCGTGCCATGTACCTTGTTAGTATCAGTTATCTCCCTTTAACTCAACTCACCAAATCTCTGTTCACTTCAGCTGTCGCCAGGTATTGAACTCACAACTCCTTGGGTCAATCAATGGATTCAACCAACGCTTTTATTCGCTGGGCCATGTGTCCTTGAGGTAAAGAATGTAAGTAATTACAATGAGAGACAGAACTAATTTCAACTAGTAACTAATTTCAACTCGGAACTAATTTCAACTTGATTTCAAAACCCTAACCCTAACCTTAAACCTAGTTGAAGTTATTTCCGATTTGAAATTAGTTCCGAGTTGAAATTAGTTCCCAGTTGAAATTAATTCCGAGTTGAAATTAACTCCGAGTTGAAATTAGTTCCGAGTTGAAATTAGTTCTGCACCCTATTACAATACCTCATCTCAGAACTATAGACAGATACGCTGTTCTTCGTTTCTAACGGAGTTTTTCCTATTTTATAAAACTTATTAGGGATTAATATCACTAGACTTATTCTTTCATGGGCGATCATTTTTGTCTTAATTTCGGGACAAGTTTCACTCTTTCGTGTTTATCGTCATTTTGACAGTGTTTCAGAATTAGGGGAGCGAAGGAGTGAATCGATATGAAATTAGTTTATTATTTTGATGGAGGGCAATTAGTGTCGATTAGGCAGGAAAAATCGGGAAGAATAAAGTTGAGTGGAAGAAAATGGTATTTGGAAACTCCGCAGAAATTCCGAAAAGGCAAATAATTAATGGTTTTTGCAATTGTAGAATGCACACTTGAACCAAAAATGAGATGGCGGATATTTTTTTTTTTTTGCTTCTTTCTACAGTGTGGAGTCGTCATTTTTTTTTTCATTTTGTCTTTAATTTTAATCCTTTCGGACATTTTTTTTTTCGAATCGACTTTTGCAATTTTGCCGGTGTTTTTTTTTTTTTTTTTTTGTTATTATTCTTCAAATTTTTTCACTCGTGAATTTTAAACATTTTTGTAAAACTTCACTTTAATTTTCTTTGCCTATTCTATAAGGTTTTTGCAAAAATAATGTCGTTTTCTCACATAGTAACATATGTGAGAAAACGACATTATTTTTGCACCAACCTAATATTTCTCCATCATTTAAGTACGCACTTATTCCTCTTGTTATTTTTCATATTACTCCTTTGTGCTTTGTTTATTTTGTATTTTCTTTTATGCTTTCGATTCATTTCATTCCTTTAATCACTTTCCTAAAATTTGACTATTTTTGTTTTAATATTTTATTCGTCTCTTAATTTATTTCTTCTTTTTCTATTTTTTATTATTTTTTTATTTTTTTTCGCTGTCATTTCTTCTTTCTTTCTTTTATTTGCAGTCATTTCTTCCTTTCTTTCTTTTTTCTTTCTTTCAATGTCATTTATTTTTATCATCATATTCTTTCTTTCTTTTTTCATTCTTTTTCATTCTAGTAATTTTAAAAATTTTCATATGTTCTTGTTTCATTTAACAAAATTTTTCGTTGTTTCCTGTGTTAAATATCCTTTTAGCCCAATTTTTTATTTATTCTTTCTTTCTATTTCAATATTTATCCCGTTCTTTCTTTCTTTCTTTCTTTCTTTCTTTGGCGTTCTACTTTTTCATTGTCGTATTATTCTTCATAGCATTTCTTTTTTTCTTCCTTTATTGTGTTAATTATTTTCATTCTCGTAGTTTATTGATTTCTTTTTCAATTTTCAGATCTTCTAATCTTCATTTATCTTTTAAGAATTATTTCGATAGTTGTATGCGTCGGATTCGCTTCTTTTTCTTTTCCAAAATTACATTTACTCTAACCAGTTGTCTTTATGATGCTTTCGTTTCATTTTTCATTTCCCCTTTCATTGTTATTTGATACTTTGTTTGTTTGTTTGTTTCTTTCTTTCTTTCTTTCTCGATTTATTTCATAGTCATTTCATTTTTCATCCTGTTTCTTTCTTTCTTTTTTCTTCATTTTGTTTCTTTCTGTCTTTCTTTCTTTTTTGCTTTCTTTCTTTGTCATTTCATCCTTTATCTCATTTCTTTTACTCTATCTTTCTATATTTGTCATTTTATACTTAATTCCGTTTCTTTCTTTCTTTCTTTCTTTCTTTCTTTCTTTCTTTCTTTGCCATTTCTTTCTTTCTTTCTTTCTTTTTTTCCTTCTTTGCCATTTAATTTATCATTCCGCTTCTTTCTTTCTTTCTTTCTTTGCCATTTAATTTATCATTCCGCTTCTTTCTTTCTTTCTCTCTTTCTTTCTTTCTTTCTTTCTTTCTTTCTTTCTTTGCCATTTAATTTATCATTCCGCTTCTTTCTTTCTTTTTTTCTTTCTATTTTTCTTTCTTTCTTTCTTTCTTTCTTTCTTTCTTTCTTTCTTTCTTTCTTTCTTTCTTTCTTTCTTTCTTTCTTTCTTTCCAACAATTGTCTACACCCTATATTCTTGGTTTGTCACATTTTTTTAATTTATTCTTTCTTTCCTTCTTTCTTCTAATAATTAATTTTTCTCTCAACTCAATCATTTTGTATATTTCTTCATTTTAAGCATTATTTAAATTTGATTTTCAACATAATTTTCTAAAGTTCTCCGTCTATAAAATAAAGACGCTAACAAACAGATTTCGTAAAATTGCATGTGCAGCCGATTCTGATCTCTTCCCAGTTTCTCTCCGCCGCCATTTTTTCTCGTTATCAAACAACTGTTGTCCTTTCAAGTCAGCTAAAAATGAAAACGAAAAAATGTGCAGTTAGGTTAATTATTTAATTATTCAGAAATGTGTGAGTATTAACTCTAGAATTCATTACTTTTTCCTTGATTATCCATTCGATCTGTTTCTGTCTCACTTTTGAATGGCGGCTGGTAACATGAAAATAAACAGTCCAGCAAAAGCATTATCGCTAGCCATGATTGAATCGACTTTCTTAATGCTATTTCCTCGTAATGCAATCAAAATATTATGATGTACTTATCCATATATATGTCTTGTGGTCCACAAACGGTTATATGAATTCCCAATTCCAGAAAATATACTATTTTTATATGAAAAGCATAGAATGTGTTGACCCAATACTTGTGAAAGTAATTAAATAGACCAACTAGACAATTCACGGTTAATAATAAAAATAATCCATGGTGATCCATGAATATGTTCTTATCTTCGGATTTCTTCTTGCTTTAATGTTCATGATCTTTACGCTCACAGTTAATCTTCGCCTAAGTGCCATGATCTTTTAGTACATAGACAATCATAGTTCTCCTGGAATTCCTTTTCTTTATTATTTATGGATAACCATCCGTTCTTGTAAAAATAGGGGAGTGGTTTCACGTTACCGTTTCCACGGTTTGGGATTCAGGTCTCTCCTTTTCTTAGACTGAATGCCACACAAGGCTAATGATCTCAATCTACATTGCAATTTAACATACTAGAATTTTGGCAAAACACAGACGCGTGTTGAAATCGTCAAAATATTTAGGGTTGTTGGGATTATCGCGAACATTTTACAGTGAGATTTACAAACTCTACGTTTTGTTCAATTTTGCAGATCAATCGATGAAATTTGAATAAAATGATCAGTTTGGAAAATGCTTTGGCAAAAACTGTACTTTGTGGTTTAATAATTTCTTTAATTCTATAGGACTAAAGTACTAAAGACTTTCAATATTTTTGTAAGAAAATTTCTGTTTTTTTCCTTTTTAACAGCGAATAAAAAAATATTCTTAGGATTCCTTACTCTTGTGCATGTTACATAAAACTGGCCATGGGTAAATATTTCTTTCTTTAGCCAAATTCTAACTTTTTGAAGCGTTTAGCATTGTGATTTGTTTATAGTTCTTGCAAACGCAAGGCGATCTAGCAACTGGATTCTTATATATATAAAAACTTAACGAAAAGATATTCAAAAAAATGCAGTATTGTATTTTTATAAAAAAAGTATTTATTATTTTTATCCTTAAATTGTTTTTAAAATAGTGGGACTATTTTTTACGTGAAACAATAAGACATTTAATTTTTCGAAAATGAAAATTTATTGTACTAAGCTGTGCCCCCCAATAAAATCAACTGTTCTTTGTGTCCCCTTAGCTGTTTGCACTTCTCCCTAAAATCTGGTTTTCGGTCGGCTGATGTATGGCTATTTTAGAGGATGTGACAGACGGACTAACGGAAGTCACAGAATTTTATATATAGATTCTTAAATATCATGTTCCTTCATTATATATGTATTAATGGCTCTCCAAGGATTCTTTTTGATTATCTATGGATTGCCACAATTCCTGGGGAAGGACAGTAGATATATTTCCTGATGCCTTTTCCAAGAGAATTATTGCCACGCCAGAATTTGCCCAATCCTATCGGCGATTCTATTTTCCGCACTGATAGCAGTTACTCTACCAGCACATCCAGCAAACATTTATTTTAGAACTTTCAAAATCTCTCAATCCTTATAAAAGATTATATATTAGTTTTTAAGTATTTCTTTATTTTTTTGGCAAGAAATTCCTTATAAACATTTACTAATATGGATCTCACATACGAGTATTTGTTGCAAAATTTATGACTCACGAAAACTTGTCTAATGAATCTAAAATATATTCATTGACCTTAGATTTCGCAGAAAGAAATAAATTATAAACAGTGATATCATTATTTGTACAATTTTGGTTGTTAAATATCGACATATACACGAGTATACGAGGTAAGATAAAAAGAATCGGCAGATTTGCTATAAAGAGAAAACTACAAAACATATCAATTCGGCATTTAATATCCTTCGAAGTAGTCCACTTCTAAAACCACAGATTCTATTTAGCGTCGATTCTATTGATGGAAGCATTCTTAAAACTCCTTTTTTTAATAGCATGCAGTTGTCTCTTTTTTTTATTTCCACGACGTCTTGAAATTTTGTTCTTTCAAATGGGATTTGATTTTCGAAGAGGAAAAGGCCATGATGAAGAGAGTGTGGTTGTCTGACCTGGGGGATGTTGTGCTTGAAAAAGAACTGCTGCAGAGAGCCTCCTCACTGATGGAATTTCTGTGGCGCTATGAGACGACCAAACTGTACGGACATTCCTTCAAAAAATTTCTATAAACAGAAGTGAGCAAGAACATTATAGCTTCACACTACCTACTTTATTTCCATTACCATAGCAACAGCACCGATACATTTGAGCAGTCCCGGGAAACAACGTTTAGGTATTAACAGGTGAATATTTTACTGTCGTTCTCAACCCCTCTGAAAGCGCTTATATTTGAGCTAATAAAACTGATTGACAAATTACGGTGTCCAAATCTAGAATAACAAATTTGACTTTAAAGCCTCGACTTATACACGAAGCTTTAACTTGCTTTATTTGAACAATGAATATTAAATTATTCGATGTTTTCATCACTTTTAATTTAGTATAGATTTCTGCAGAATGACAAAGCTGACTATTTCTTTAATCCTTCGTCTTAAAAGCTCATTATATATATATATATATATATATATATATATATATATATATGTGTGTGTGTGTGTGTGTATATATGTATATTTAAGCATTCCAGCCCAAGCAAGGCGAGAAGCAAGGTGTTACAGCGATTTGTAGCAAGAGCAGATATGAGTGATAGAGCAAAGGGTTAGGGGATAGATCAGAGCATCTGAAGACGTCCATTGACATTACTTTTGAATAGTTGGAGATTATAGCTATCAGGGAAACAAGAAATGGTGAGGGAGTTCCACAGGCGAGGAGTGCGAGACATGACATGAAGCTATTGGAGTAGAAGAGACGGCTACATTTAACAGTTTCGACAGTGAAAGGGTGAGAGCCAGATGACAGCCGAGTTGAACGCTTAAATTCATGAAGTCTGGGAACCTGTGAAAGCAGCTCATCGGAGCAGTTACCGTGGAAGTATTTGTAAAAAAAAAGCTAGAGGGAGGCTACGGCACGTCTGTGAGAGAGCGACTGCAGGCGAGATGCCAGATCAGGGCCAATTACATTGCATATCCGTCTTTGGATTTTATCAAGGACTTTGAGAGAAACAGAACGAGCTCCAGACCATATATGGCAGCAATACTCCATGCAAGGGCGAATGGTTGATTTGTAGATTTGAAGATTGACTCCGGTGAGAAAAATTTCCTGACGCGGCACAGGGAGCCAACTTTCCTTGCAGTGGACGAAGTTATTACTCAATATATTCGTTCCATCTCAGGTCAGCAGACAATGTGAGACTGAAAAGTCGCAAATAGTTGCTCTCGTGGAGTTGAGCGTCAGACATTTTAAAGGGAGGCAGGAATGGTTCTCTCTGGTGAGTAATAGAGAGTAGTTTTGTTTTTGAGGCATTAAAGTTAACCAGTCAATTCCTGCCCCAGTCCAAAACCGATTGGAGGCTCTATCTCTGTATATCATTGCGTTTTCTCGCACTAATGTTTCCCGTGACGTGAAGTCGGAAGTTTATAGTGAAGCTGTCGTGGAGTAAATAAAATACCCTAGTAACACAAATGAATCAGTCAAGACGCCTTAAATAAAGAACTCAAAGGGCGTCACGAAAAGTTCGTTGGACGAGAATTTCTAGTAACGTCACGGCGAGTAGCCTAAGCGAGACATAATATTATAACCGCTCTGGGGGATTTATATCAATGGCGACAAGGTATCGAAATTCATACGGAGTAGGAAAAAGTACTTTTTGGTTCGGTGCACATGATGACAATGACGAGATGCTAGAATCACGTTGGTTTGAATTTTTCTTTGGTTTATGTAAAAACAAAAAAGAAAGAAAGAAAGAAGGAAAAACCCGGATATTCTTTAAATATTGGAGAATTTTTAATCCCGAATGGTAAAAATTACAACAGCAACAGGAGCAGTTGTTGGAACTCCAGAAACAAGAAAATTTAATTAAAATAATACAGAATAAAATGGAAAAATTCTTCATTTTTTTCCACGTTTTAGGCGGTGGCAAGTGCCATAGCTGAATTTACATACAATTCAGATGATGGAATTACATTTTCTGCTTATTTTAGAAGATACGAGCAAATTTTCAGAGAACAATGCAGCGACTTGGAAGACGAGAAAAAAAGAAGACTTTTGTTGAGGAAGTTAGCACTGGTAGAACATGAAAAAAACTGTAATTTTGTGCTACCGAAAAATTCAGGAGAAATTTATTTTGAAGAAACAGTAAATATTCTGACTAAAATATTTTTCGAGAAAAGTCTGTTATTCAATACGCGTTGGAAGTGTATGAATCTGACGAAAAAGAAGACTTCGTCACATATGCTGGAATCGTTAACAAGGAATGTGAAAGATTCAAATTAAATGAACTGACTCCAGATATGTTTAAAGAGTTAATTTTGGTCCAACAAAATTTGAACAGAATAAAAAAAATCTACAGGAAATATAGGACGAATGTTAGAGAATCTTAAATCTGAGACACGATAACGAAGATAATGAAGAAAAATAATGCGTATATATAGAAGCTAAATAAAAGTACTACAAGTGTAGAAAATAGGACATGAAATGTTTCGCTGTGTAACTAAATCCAGGAAAAGTTCTCAAAGTAAAAATTTCGAACACAGCGTTGTGACGGAAAAAAATTAATTACAGAAAACCCAACAAAATTTGTTGATAATTTGGATGTAAAAATGCAACTAAACACTGGTAGTGATATCCCAATAATTAACGAATATATATGGAAAGCAAACAGAAAACCTACATTAAAAAGAACTTCGAAAATCGCACGGTTAAGAAATTATTTTATATTGGTGAAATAATTTGTAACGTTTCATCTCGTAACAAGGGTGTAAAATCTAAGGCTTACGCGTTAAAAAATACTACAAACTTATTCGGTACTGACTGGATGGAATTATTTGGGTTGTGGGGATTACTTATAAATATTTACTGCAAAAATGTGAGCGGACATGCGGGCATTTTAAAAAGAAACAGTGTGAAAATTTAAAGGAAGAATTGAAAAAAAAAATATTCTGTCGGATGAGTTTGGTTGGTATTCCAAAGTCAAAGCGAAATTTCAAGTGACAAACGGGTCGACGCCAGTATTTAAATCGAAACGCGGTGTACCGTTCATAGCCTTGGATTAAGTGAACGAAGAATTAGACAAACTTGAGAAAATAGGTGCAATTGAAAAGATTAACCATTCAAAATGAGAAGCACCAAGAGTGTATGTAAAAGAAAAAATAATAATAATAAAATTGATATTTGTGTTGATTTTTCGATTGGGTTAAACAAATGTTTAGAATCCCATAACTATCCATTACCAAGCCCAGAGGAAATTTTTGCGAATTTAAATGGTGGAAACTTTTTTCGAAGCTGGGTATTTCTGAAGCGTATTTGCAAATACAAGTTGAATAAGAATGTTCACAGATAATAGCTATAAATGCGCACAAGGGATTGTATAAGTTCAACCGACTTCTTTTGGGGTTAAAAGTGGCTCCAGCTATATTTCAACAAGCTATGGATACTATGCTTGCAGATTGTGATTTCGTAGTTGCTTATATGGATGATATATTAATTAAAAGTGTATCTAAGGAGCAATATATCAGGCATGTGAAAAGAGATTTTGGAAAAAAAATACCAGAACACGGATTCAAAATCATTGAGGATATGTGCGAATTGTTTTTGCATAAAATCAAGTTCCTACGACAAATTATTAACAGAAATGGTCGTCAACCAGATTTAGCGACGGCAAATGCAATTAAGAATATGCCTTCTCCAACAAACGTTACTAGGTTATAAACATTTTTATGAGTAGCAAAGTAGTCTAATAAAATCTATATACCTAACATACGCAATTTAAGAGTTCCTCTGAACAATTTACGTAAAGTGGAACTGGAAAAAGTGTCAGAAGCGTTTGAAGAAAACAAGAAAATACTAACGTCAGACTTATCACTAGCGTATTACGACCCAAAAGCAGAAATCGTATTTGCTACAGATACTATTGACTATGTTATAGGAGAGGTAATTCTACATAAATATGATGATAGTAACATGAAACCATCGCACATGCTTCGCATTCGCTACTACCGACAGAAAACAAAAAAAAAAAAAAAAATTTCAGCCAGATCGAAAAAGAGGCATTAGCGATAATATTTGAAGTGAAAATTTCACAAATTTATACACGGAAGACGTACTCGTTTACAGACGGACCACCGTCCTTTATTATCAATGTATGGTTCGAAAAATAGGAATTTCTTCGCATACAGATACCAAAAAATATTGGACCGTTTGAGGACACTGTTATTGCAGCATTAAAAAGTGAAATAGAAATTAACAAAATATATTATGCAATATAGTACGCGAACTACCAGTTACCTTGGAAGAAATAAAGTAAAAACAGAACAAGATAAGTTTATTAAAAAAAAAATATAAAAAAAATGGAAGGAAAATTGCCGATTTTTTAGAACGCAATCCAAATTTAAACGCTTACTCTCTATTTGACGGAGTACTAATGTTTGCACAAAGAGTATTAATACCTTGAATATTACAAAAAAAGATATTGAATGAATTTCATAGGGAATATCTGGGAATTTCAAGGATGAAATCTCTTGTGAGATATATATACCGGACCAAAATGGATCAAGTTATTGAAAATTATTAAAAACCCGTGGATGTTGTGCTCTGACAGCAAAATCACCCATCACAAAATTAGAACCTTGGCCAAAGAGAGATACTCCATGGTCAAGACTGCACATAGATTTCTCAGGTCTACTAAACCGATCCTATTTTCTTGTGGTAGTGGATATCTTTACTAAGTGGCCTGAAATTATCAAGTGCACAGAACCAACTACGACGGTTACAGTGAATCTGTTTGCAAGATATGGCATTCCGCATGCCGTTATCTCGGAAAACAGTACACGAATTTAACGTATTTTGTAAAAGGTCTCGATTGTACATATTACTACCCCGCCGTATCACCCAACGTCAAACGGACAAGCTGAACGATATGTGAATACTTTTAAGAGAGCTTTTAAAAAAAAGCAAGTAATGAGAAATTGAGGGAAGAGGCACTACAAAAATGATACCGGATAACGCCGAATCACAATACACCGGCAGGCATATCACCGGCAGAATTGATGTTCGCAAGAAAAATTTAATCGGTTGTAACCAGGCCAAAAAAGAATAAGAACTGATAAATAAAAAGGATACAACATTTTTCAAAAATAGAGAAAAAGTTTTTTTTCAGAATATATGAAAATGGAAAAGAAATATGGGAAGACGACGTATCAAGATCATGAATTGCAAAATGATATATATGCCGAAGGGAAAAAATGGGAACACAAACGACATTGGAATCATTTAAAGAAAAGAAAATGAAAGGCCTGCAAGAAAGTAAAAACTTAATCAAGTACTGCGTGATATTTCGCCGTACCAACAGAAAGAAGAGGATGAATACTATAAAATAAAATAAAATATTTACTAGTGAACAAAATCTCAAAGTGGGGGTGTTGTAGAGTAAATAAGAAACCACCGGTAACACAAATGAACCAGGCAAAACGCCTTAAATAAAGAACTCAAAGTGAGTCAAGGAAAATCCGTTTAAGTCAGTCGAGGAGAATTTCTAGTGACATCACAGTGAGTAGCCTAAACGAGACATAATATTATAACCGCCACGGGCGAGCCATAACGGAAACAATTGCTAGGTCTGAAGCTAGGAAAGTTAGTTCCTGTGTCGTGTTTTTCTCACCAGAATCTCACTTATATATATATAAGTCTACTATACGTTCATTCATCGAATATTGCTGCCACATCCGGTTGGTGTCCCTGCTATATATTTAGAGATAAATTCGAAAGGATAATCTGCAGTGTTATTGGTCTTGACATGGTATCTCGGATTAAGGCCTATTGCCATAACGTAACTTCCCTCTGCCTTTTCTACAAATACTTTCATATTAATCGTTCTGATAACCTTTCCTCTATGGCACCTAGACTTGATGAAATTAAGCGTACTACTAGATTGGCGAATTTTACACTTGAAATGTCTAGGTTTAATTGTAAGTTCTATGCTAACAGTTTCTTCTATCACAGTTCTTCCTTCTCTATCTCTTTTCCAATTTCTTGCTTTCCATTCAAATTTACTCTTCAAAAATCTAAATGCAATGTCAATCGTTATCTTTTGTCTTCTTAATTCTTGTTCTTTTATTGTTCGATTTTCTTCATAATGTTTTCACATATTCTCTAACTTTCAACAAATCCTTGCGTCTTAGTGGTCTTCTCGTCTTGATTTTGTTGAAATGATTAAAAACAGATTTACTTTTATTATATTAATCACCTTATTTTCTAGGAAAACCTTTCCATGATAACCTCTAATCCCACATAAACTTCCATTTTTAGTTAAATGCATTCAGTTTCTCTAATGATGTTATAAGATAATCGCTAGTACCAAATAATCTTTCTTTTATATTTAAACAAACTTTTTCCAAGGAAAACTTGTATGTCTACATTTCTAGAAAAGATTTATAAAAAAACAACTTATCTCACATGATCTTCCAGTTGTATTTATGTGACTCCGTTTTCCCTGGAAAGTAGCCTTTATTTTAAATAATCTTCCATTTGTAATTATATGATATTATTTGGTATAAATGTATTTCTTGAAAATAGATACTTATTCCACATATTTTTCTGTTTGTGTTTACGTCTTCAAATTTATAATCAATATTGAATTTCAACATGGCGAATATTGTGTAAATTTATATATACGATTTTTTCTTATAAATTGGTAAATATCTCTTGTGCTTGAAATTAAGAGGTGCCTATAGAAATTCCCAATGTGTCCTGATATCGAACTTATGGAACTGTTACCCATGTGTCGTTGTCTACGCCCACAGGTGAACCTTTAACAATATATCCCCTCTTATACACAGTCATATAAGCAGTTTCGTTTTTTACTTAATAATTATTGAGTACTTTTTCAAGCAATTACCACTTACGTGAAATAATTTCGATTTAATCTCATTAGTTCCTTTGTATAGATAGACTTTCAATTTATTCGCATTTATGATTTTTTTTTTCCAAAATGGGACATGTTTAGACATGTTTATTTTGCAAGTGTCTGAAATTGTTCCTTGATTTTAAAAGAACTAAAAAGATCATTTTTTAAAAACATTTTAGGCGGAAAGAAATTGACGTACCTGTAGAGTACATCGTAAACAACTGGCTTGACACATCTGTAATTTTTTACTTCAGAATAAATAATTTCTTCTTCTTCTTCTTCTTCTTCTTCTTCTCATCCTACTTCTTTTTATTCTCCTCCTCTTACTCCATCTTCTTCTTCTTTACTTTAATAGTAATCTCAATTTTTCAGATTATTTTTACCCTTCCTTTATATATTCTTCTTCTCCTTTTTCTTCCCTTCCCTTCCTAATACAGTGTAACCCGGATATAAGAGAGTTGTCGAGACCGGATAAGAAGTCTCTTATATCCGAGTTTCTCTTATATCCGGGTTTCTCTTATATCAGGGTTTGGTCTATTTTGTTTAGGTAAGTATGGCTCTGATTTGGGACCAGAGAAAATCTCTGTTATATCCGGGTTTCTCTTATATTCGGGTCTCTTATATCCGGGTTACACTGTACTATTAATACAACTACTTCTTCCTCTTTTCTTCTTTTCTTCTTTTCCTCCTCCCCCTACAAATAATCCTTCTTCTTCTTCCTCTTCTTCTTCTTGAGCAAAAATTGTTGAAGTTTAGGTTGGTCTTTTAATTTCGGTTAATTTGGAGATCAAATTGATTTGTGTATTTGCCCGGAGTTGTTATTTAATTCCGGCAATACATCTGTATTTAAAAAAAAAAATAAAAATAAGAAAGGCCTCAAGTTTTTACAAATGTGGATGTTTATGCTTGTACAAAAATATTATTTTATTTCTGTTTATGCGCATGCGCACGGGTATAGGTTTAGGCGCATGCACGTTGTGTGTGTGTGCGTGCGCGTACTCGTGCGTGCGCGTGCGTGCGTGAACAACGTTTCAAGGCTACGTTGATGCTTGTCTTCTTAATTCTTGCTGATGTTTGTATAATAAATATGAGAGTTGTGACAAATAAAATTCAATAAGTGGTCCTGTGATAGAACAACTTGTTTATCTAACAAACTGTCGTCGCTAGTTTCGCAAGGAGAGAACTTAGAAGGCGACAACAGCTATCAGTAAACCAGATAAACAAACTTTACTCTCGCAGGGCCATTCCGAGAAACAAATTGTCGTGATTGGGGGAACCATCTTTAAGGATTTTTTTTTTTCTTATTTCCAAATCCTCTGTTAGAAGTTGCCACGCTGTTTCCTTGTTCATATTTTCGTTCTTCTGATCTCAGTCGCATATTTAAACTATGAGTATTCAAGGTCGTATGGCATTGCTAAAGATGTTAAGATTCAATTATGTGCCATGCGGTATACACGCTTAGGCGATCATGTATATATTTTTTCCCGCAGTAGGTTGCTATTTCTTTCTGCGGTAGACTTGTTGCCATCCAATGCTATAGAACCCCGTAGGAGAAGAAGAGGATCCATACATTTCCCAAGAGTATTAGCACGTCAATAAATGTAATGAATTCGATTGGAATTCGAACTCGGCTCTCCAATTCCTCAATCGAAGCGCTATCCATGACTCAAATAGTTAACTGGGGTTAAAAGACTATGAAAGTGTAAAAAAACGTTTTAATACCAGAAATAATTCGTAAAAAATATTGCCAGTAATAAATTTTTGAAGAAAAATATTACCAGTTATACATTTTTTGTAAAAAAAATATTACCAGCAATAAAAATCTTGTCGGTATTAAATAACCCATTGAGGTTGATATGCCGTAAACCAAATCAAACCAAACCAGATCGATACTGTGAAATCGAATGCTCACTACTTGGGGAAAAAAAAAAAAAAAAAAATTAAAGGGAGATAACTTTTATATATATTATTTAAAAAAATTATTGCTTATTTCCGATTATGAATACCTTTTTCTCTATTAATTTATTACTAGTCTTCTTTCACGTTTAATATTTTGGTTTTGTTCTCGGTATATTTAAAAATGAGTCAAAAAATCGTGACAAACAAAATTATTTACATTTTTTCTTATCCAAAATACATGCATAAATAAATTAAATATTTAAACGAATCTTTTGTGTTAATTTATATTACTCTTTTTTTTATTTAATATTTATATTTTAATCGTTTTATCTATATTTTGATTTCGTTGCCCGACAAAAGATAAACTTATGGCATTGACTGATTTCAACTTAAATAATCATCAATGAAATTAAAGGCTGTAAGTCTTAAACATGTTCATGGTCAAAATGAAGCAGCATTTAGATATGCTAGTTTAATGTATCAAAAGCAAAGGAACCAGAGATGAAAGCTTATTAGATGAGATCAGGATCCAGATCCTGAGCCAGGGCGTAATCATTTCTTGGAAGAACCCACCCCACAGTGATTGACAATATTTTCAGGGATGTAGCCGTACTCAGCACAGCATACGGTTACATTACGTTGAAGCACGACCACCGAAGTTAAGCAACGTCGGACCTTGTCAATACGTAGATGGATGAAAGCTTGGGTATACAAAGTGCTGTAAGCTTGAATGTGCCGGTGAGGAGTTCCAATTCCAGTCGAGTTCGTTATATTTACTTAGACAGAAATACTCTTGCGAATAAGTATGGATCCAACACTTCTCTCCCGGCAATGGGTTAATTAGTAAAAATTTTATCAGTAAATAATTATTATCTAAAAAAGCTTACAATCTAAAAATATTTTCTGGCTTTAAATAACCTGCAAAGGGTTGATAAGCCGTAGAAAACGAATCAATCAATCAATCTATTGATTAAGCAGAAGAAATTAAAAGAAGAAATTAGTAAGACTTGTAAACCAATATTATCGCCACAATATATTCTTACAATCTAAAATATTTTCTGGCTTTAAATAACCTGAAAAGGGTTGATAAGCCGTAGAAAATGAATGAATCAATTAATCGTACTCCCCACGGTTGGCTTATTGCTTGATGGATAGGCTATTAACCCATAGTTGGAGGTTTTCAGTTCATAGTTATCTTTTTCCTAGACCGGATGCTGTCCAACGCTATAGGACCCAGTCTGTCCTTGTCTCTCTGGCAGGGTTGGGTTAATTTAAATTTGAATATCGTTCCTGATTTCCAGCGCGGTAAATCTGTCATCCCTATATGCAAAATAAGATGATTAACTATCTTCTTACTTCTTACTAGACGGTGTGCTTCAGAAATCATACTTACAATCAACCGGTTTATGTGTATATCACGTTGAAACGCCGTTTATCGTAAGTTCCCCAAAGTTAAGAAACGTCGAACCTAGATTAGTGGCCGTTTGGGAATACCAGGTACAATAAGCTTGCGTTTATTATGATGGATGACGACACGGAATTTTAAATCAGAATTTCCTTAGACCGCAAATGTTTGTCACTTATTAAGAATCGAAACTAATGGTCACCTAGACGCGCTTGTTGTCAATGGGACTACTTCTTTGACGTAAGCTCCGGATAAAACTCATTTGGAAGAAGAAATCTAAAAAAGAAATGCTTCAGTTTTTCTTTTCTCGGTAAACAGATTGGTAAAAAATAGAAGGTAATACAAATCTGGAACGTGGTCCGCAATAACATCTGACTGACAGATTTTGTTTGAAAAGAGAGGACGGGATTCTTCTTATCATTTGAAAGACAGGACGGGATTCTTTTATTATTTGAAAGACAGGAGGGGATTCTTATTATTATTTGAAAGACAGGACGGGATTCTTATTATCATTTGAAAGACAGGACGGGATTCTTATTATTATTTGAAAGAGAGGACGGGATTCTTTTTATTATTTGAAAGAGAGGACGGGATTCTTATTATCATTTGAAAGACAGGACGGGATTCTTATTATCATTTGAAAGAGAGGACGGGATACTTATTATCGTTTGAAAGACAGGCCGGGATTCTTCTTATTATTTGAAAGACATGACGGGATTCTTTTTATTATTTGAAAGACAGGACGGGATTCTTCTTATTATTTGATAGACAGCACGGGATTCTTTTTATTATTTGAAAGACAGGACGGGATTTTTCTTATTATTTGAAAGACAGGAAGGGATTCTTTTTAGTATTTGAAAGACAGGACGGGAGTCTTATTATCATTTGAAAGACGGGACGGGATTCTTATTATCATTTGAAAGATAGGACGGGATTCGTTTTATTATTTGAAAGACAGGACGGGATTCTTATTATTATTTGAAAGACAGGACGGGATTCTTATTATCATTTGAAAGACAGGACGGGATTCTTATTATCATTTGAATGATAGGACGGGATTCTTTTTATTGTTTGAAAGACAGGACGGGATTCTTTTTATTATTTGAAAGACAGGACGGGTTTCTTTTTATTATTTGAAAGACAGGACGGGATTCTTTTTATTATTCGAAAGACAGGACGGGATTCTTCTTATCATTTGAATGACAAGACGGGATTCTTATTATTTGAAAGACAGGAGGGGATTCTTCTTATTATTTGAAAGACAGGACGGGATTCTTTTTATTACTTGAAAGACAGGACGGGATTCTTATTATCATTTGAATGACAGGACGGGATTCTTATTATAATTTGAAAGACAGGACGGGATTCTTATTATCATTTGAAAGACAGGACTGGATTCTTATTATTTGAAAGACAGGACGGGATTCTTATTATTATTTGAAAGACAGGACGGGATTCTTCTCATTATTTGAAAGAGAGGACGGGATTCTTTTTATTATTTGAAAGACAGGACGGGATTCTTATTATCATTTGAATGACAGGACGGGATTCTTATTATAATTTGAAAGAGAGGACGGGATTCTTATTATCGTTTGAAAGACAGGACGGGATTCTTCTTATTATTTGAAAGACATGACGGGATTCTTTTTATTATTTGAAAGACAGGACGGGATTTTTCTTATTATTTGAAAGACAGGACGGGATTCTTTTTATTATTTGAAAGACAGGACGGTAGTCTTATTATCATTTGAAAGACGGGACGGGATTCTTATTATCATTTGAAAGACAGGACGGGATTCTTTTTATTATTTGAAAGACAGGACGGGATTCTTATTATCATTTGAAAGACAGGACGGGATTCTTATTATCATTTGAAAGATAGGACGAGATTCTTTTTATTATTTGAAAGACAGGAAGGGATTCTTTTTATTATTTGAAAGACAGGACGGGTTTTCGTTTATTATTTGAAAGACAGGACGGGATTCTTTTTATTATTCGAAAGGCAGGACGGGATTCTTCTTATTATTTGAAAGACAGGACGGGATTCTTCTTATCATTTGAATGACAGGACGGGATTCTTATTATTTGAAAGACAGGAGGGGATTCTTCTTATTATTTGAAAGACAGGACGGGATTCTTTTTATTATTTGAAAGACAGGACGGGATTCTTATTATCATTTGAATGACAGGACGGGATTCTTATTATAATTTGAAAGACAGGACGGGATTCTTATTATTTGAAAGACAGGGCGGGATTCTTATTATTATTTGAAAGACAGGACGGGATTCTTCTCATTATTTGAAAGAGAGGACGGGATTCTTATTATCATTTGAATGACAGGACCGGATTCTTATTATAATTTGAAAGAGAGGACGGGATTCTTATTATCGTTTGAAAAACAGGACGGGATTCTTCTTATTATTTGAAAGACAGGACGGGATTCTTTTTATTATTTGAAAGACAGGACGGGATTCTTATTATTTGATAGACAGGACGGGATTCTTTTTATTATTTGAAAGACAGGACGGGATTCTTCTTATTATTTGAAAGACAGGACGGGATACTTTTTATTATTTGAAAGACAAGACGGGATTCTTATTATTATTTGAAAGACAGGAAGGGATTGTTTTTATTTTTTGAAAGACAGGACGGGATTCTTCTTATCATTTGAAAGACAGGACGGGATTCTTCTTATTATTTGAACGACAGGACGGGATTCTTTTTATTATTTGAAAGACAGGACTGGATTCTTATTATTATTTGAAAGACGGGATGGGATTCTTATTATCATTTGAACGACAGGACGGGATTCTTTTTATTATTTGAAAGACAGGACTGGATTCTTATTATTATTTGAAAGACAGGACCGGATTCTTCTTAGTATTTGAAAGACAGGACGGTATTCTTAATATCATTTGATAGACAGGACGGGATTCTTATTATTATTTGAAAGACAGGACGGGATTCTTCTTATTATTTGAAAGACAGGACGGGATTCTTTTTATTATTTGAAAGACAGGACGGGTTTCTTTTTATTATTTGAAAGACAGGACGGGATTCTTTTTATTATTCGAAAGACAGGACGGGATTCTTCTTATCATTTGAATGACAAGACGGGATTCTTATTATTTGAAAGACAGGAGGGGATTCTTCTTATTATTTGAAAGACAGGACGGGATTCTTTTTATTACTTGAAAGACAGGACGGTATTCTTATTATCATTTGAATGACAGGACGGGATTCTTATTATAATTTGAAAGACAGGACGGGATTCTTATTATCATTTGAAAGACAGGACTGGATTCTTATTATTTGAAAGACAGGACGGGATTCTTATTATTATTTGAAAGACAGGACGGGATTCTTCTCATTATTTGAAAGAGAGGACGGGATTCTTTTTATTATTTGAAAGACAGGACGGGATTCTTATTATCATTTGAATGACAGGACGGGATTCTTATTATAATTTGAAAGAGAGGACGGGATTCTTATTATCGTTTGAAAGACAGGACGGGATTCTTCTTATTATTTGAAAGACATGACGGGATTCTTTTTATTATTTGAAAGACAGGACGGGATTTTTCTTATTATTTGAAAGACAGGACGGGATTCTTTTTATTATTTGAAAGACAGGACGGTAGTCTTATTATCATTTGAAAGACGGGACGGGATTCTTATTATCATTTGAAAGACAGGACGGGATTCTTTTTATTATTTGAAAGACAGGACGGGATTCTTATTATCATTTGAAAGACAGGACGGGATTCTTATTATCATTTGAAAGATAGGACGAGATTCTTTTTATTATTTGAAAGACGGGAAGGGATTCTTTTTATTATTTGAAAGACAGGACGGGTTTTCGTTTATTATTTGAAAGACAGGACGGGATTCTTTTTATTATTCGAAAGGCAGGACGGGATTCTTCTTATTATTTGAAAGACAGGACGGGATTCTTCTTATCATTTGAATGACAGGACGGGATTCTTATTATTTGAAAGACAGGAGGGGATTCTTCTTATTATTTGAAAGACAGGACGGGATTCTTTTTATTATTTGAAAGACAGGACGGGATTCTTATTATCATTTGAATGACAGGACGGGATTCTTATTATAATTTGAAAGACAGGACGGGATTCTTATTATTTGAAAGACAGGACGGGATTCTTATTATTATTTGAAAGACAGGACGGGATTCTTCTCATTATTTGAAAGAGAGGACGGGATTCTTATTATCATTTGAATGACAGGACCGGATTCTTATTATAATTTGAAAGAGAGGACGGGATTCTTATTATCGTTTGAAAAACAGGACGGGATTCTTCTTATTATTTGAAAGACAGGACGGGATTCTTTTTATTATTTGAAAGACAGGACGGGATTCTTATTATTTGATAGACAGGACGGGATTCTTTTTATTATTTGAAAGACAGGACGGGATTGTTCTTATTATTTGAAAGACAGGACGGGATACTTTTTATTATTTGAAAGACAAGACGGGATTCTTATTATTATTTGAAAGACAGGAAGGGATTGTTTTTATTTTTTGAAAGACAGGACGGGATTCTTCTTATCATTTGAAAGACAGGACGGGATTCTTCTTATTATTTGAACGACAGGACGGGATTCTTTTTATTATTTGAAAGACAGGACTGGATTCTTATTATTATTTGAAAGACAGCACGGGATTCTTCTTAGTATTTGAAAGACAGGACGGTATTCTTAATATCATTTGATAGACAGGACGGGATTCTTATTATTATTTGAAAGACAGGACGGGATTCTTCTTATTATTTGAAAGACAGGACGGGATTCTTCTTATCATTTGAAAGACAGGGCGGGATTCTTTTTATTATTTGAAAGACAGGACGGGATTCTTATTATTATTTGAAAGACAGGACGTGATTCTTTTTATTATTTGAAAGACAGGACTGGATTCTTTTTATTATTTGAAAGACAGGCCGGGATTCTTCTTATTATTTGAAAGACAGGACCGTATTCTTATTATCATTTGATAGACAGGACGCGATTCTTCTTATTATTTGAAAGACAGGACGGGATTCTTATTATTATTTGAAAGACAGGACGGGTTTCTTCTTATCCTTTGAAAGACAGGACGGGATTCTTTTTATTATTTGAAAGACAGGACGGGATTCTTCTTATCATTTGAAAGGCAAGACGGTATTCTTCTTATTATTTGAAAGACATGACGGGATTCTTCTTATTATTTGAAAGACAGGACGGGATTCTTATTATCATTTCAAAGACAGGACGGGATTCTTCTTATTATTTGAAAGACAGGACGGGATTCTTATTATCATTTGAAAGACAGGACGGCATTCTTCTTATTATTTTTGGCCGATCTGTTGTTGCAAGAGCAAAAATGATGTGATAATATGAAGATGCCAGATAATATTCTGCATTGCTGAGCACGATTTCAGAAAGCCAGTCATTGAACAATAAAACAGGAAGGTTTGTCCTCCTCGCCAAAGTCGCATTCGTTGCAAATGACAAAATGTTTCCCAGCAAACATGATATAAGTATATTTAAATTCCTTATGAGAAGATGACACAGAGTTAGCTAGTAAGATAGAATGATAGAACAATGAATTCTTTCTTTCTTTCTGTCTATTGATCGATCGATAACTGTTCATTATCTATGTTCATATCTATCTATCTATCTATCTATCTATCTATCTATCTATCTATCTATCTATCTATCTATCTATCTATCTTCATTATCATTCTCTGTTCATTATCTGTGCTCATTTTTATCTCAGTTTGCCTATCTCTCTCTCTCACTCTCTCTCTCTCTCTCTCTATCTATCTATCTATCTGTAAGTTGGGCGTCAGTATATACATGCAAAACCCAACAATATTAACATGAATTATAAGCCCCATATATATATATATATATATATATATACATACATATATATGTGTGTGTGTGCGTGTGTGTGTACAAACATACATACAGTTCATCCGCTGTCTCTCTCTGTATCTCTCTCGCTCTCTCTATATATACATACACACACATATATGTGCGTGTGTGTGTATATGCTCGCGCGTGTCTGTGAACATTGATTATCTTTCTCTGTTCATTATCTGTGTTCATATTTATCTCAGTCTGCCTCTATCTATCTATCTATCTATCTATCTATCTATCTATCTATCTATCTATCTATCTATCCGTAAGTTGGGCGTCAGTATATACATGCAAAACTCTATAATATTAACATGAATTATACGCCTTATATATATATATATATATATATATATATATATATATATATATATACAAACATACATACAGTTCATTCTCTGTCTCTCTCTATATGTATTGCTCTCTCTCTCTCTCTCTCTCTCTCTATATATATATATATATATATATATATATATATATATAAAAAAATATATGCTTGTGTGTGTGTGTGAATAACCTATAGTTAGGCAGCAAGTATTCACCCAAAAAATTTTTGTTTACAACGAATCAACAAGGTCTGCCTAATTTCATACAGTGATATTTTTTTAATGTTGTGTATTGTAATTAAACTGGTGAATAAACTGTCTGAAGATTATTACAATTTTTAACAAAATATACTATCAGTATAAATTAGATGGTAAAATTATTTCTTTACTCGTACTAAAATATATAATATTTAAAAATCTATATTTTTAAAATATGTAATTTTTTATTATTTATTATTTATTTATTTATTATATTATTATTTATTATATATTTATTTATTTTTAAAAATGCATAATTTAAAAAAATCTGTACTGTGTGTGTTAAATTTCGAGTGTGTGCTTGTATATATGTCTATGCGTTAGTGTGTTTATATAGTTCCCTGACTGTGAATAATTAGACTAATTTATTGTAAAGTTTGGTTCAGTAATCATAGCTGCTGACTTATATCATATTTCCTCAACATTCAAGATTTCCAGTCGCAATCTCCACCGCCAGTCGACGCTTTGGTTCTCGACAAATTGATGTCGGGCTAAATTTAATTTGATTTTTTCAATTGATATATTGTGCTAAAAAAAACCTTATACTCTAGGGAATAAATGATATAAATTGGACATCTGAAAACACTTAGTTGAAATAAAAATAATAAATAAATAATAAAATAATAAAAAATAATAAATAAATAATAAAATAAAAAAAATATGTTCTTTGAAAAACAGGGCATACAAGTCATTAGAAATTTTTAAAAGATTATTTATAGAAATAGATTGCCTATTAAGATTATTTTTTAACTCAGATAAGGCTAAGACATACGCAGCCCGAAAGGCAAGCTCAGATAGGGCTGAAACCTCCAAACCAAGATGGGTCAATTTTTATTTCTTTCTATTTTTTTTTCTTTCTTCTTTATTTTATATTATGAACAATATCAACGAAATGTATTTCATTCAGTCAGGAGTTTGAAGTTTTGCACCTAGCTGAAGTTAAAAATGAAAACAAGGCTTTACGAAAGATTTTGTTGCTTTGAAATAGATATATTTGAATGTTGACTCATTCGAGCTGAGCCCGACAAGCCCGACCACTGGAGTGGCTACTGATATATATATATATATATATATATATATATATATATATATATATATATATATATATTCACGGAAAATCTACCAGTAAAAAAGAATTCTCTTATTGCTATATTTGTACAAAAACGCAGAACCTTAAAATTTAAATTCAAACTCAGCGTTGCGACCACACGTTCCAAAAAAAAAAATAACACATTTCTCATAGCATTTTTTCGGAATACATTTCTATTTTCGTTGTCCTCTTATTACCGAGAAGTAAAAACATGAACAAAATCTACTTCCATACCTGATGATGTCTGTAGGAACAGACGAAAGCTTGTCA
>OZ010592.1:46746825-46761825 GCA_963932145.1 Acanthosepion lycidas | reverse complement strand
ATATATTAAATATAACAGATAATAAATGCTTATTATGTTTGATCATGAGCCGTTCTAAACTCCGTATATTTACTTTAACTAAAATTAAAATTAATCTTCTCTTTCTGCTTTCTATTAACGATCAACCGTGGGACATTATCTAATCATTACTGACCGTATATACTGTTGAGACTACAGTTTACGGAACCACGTCCCAAAATTAAGATACTCAAGGCCTTGCAACTGATCTTTCGACCGAACTAGCTTAAACAGCTCAATAGCGAAAATCTAGCGTTATAGTAGAGACTTTGTAATCGCAGATTACGACTATAGTAACGCCGTTGAACAATACTGGTGTCAGACGCCTTCTAATAACACTCGCACTAATAGTACTTGCTCGATAATACTCGCTTGAACAGTAATCCGTATAGTGATCCGCATAGAGAAATAATACAGTGAATAGAGTAGAGAATAGCGGCCCGTATAGTAATAGCGTAGAAATAGTGATCCGAATAGTAACAGAGGATAGACTAGAAAGAGTGATCAATCTAGACGTCACGCGACTTCCTATATATGCGTTTCCTCTATGGTTACGTGATCTACTTAATTCAATAATGGGATCGCCTGCGATCTATGTTCAAACTCAAGTGTCGACAGCGACATTTTATTACCATATAACAATGGGTATCAGCTTGTGAATAACAGGTGCTGTAAGCTTGGATGTGCAGGTGGTGTAATGCATAATGTCTCTGAATTTTTAATCAGAGTGACGAGCTCAAATTCTATTTGAGTTTGTTAATTTCATTTGCGTGTAAATTCTCGTGGGAAAGGAAAGAATCTACACCCGGCTATTCCTAAAATCTAAAAGTATTTTAGGCTTCAAATTAATTGAAAAGGGTTGATAAGCCGTAGAAAAAGAATCAAGCAACCAAAAATGTTGCCATGCGTTATTTTTAGAAGAGTCAGATTAAACCAAAAGTGGAGGTATTGCTATCATGGCTTCACCGGATCTGTCCAATCCTATCATTTCAAACATGAAAGTTATTCAAAAAAAGCTACGAGGTCTTGTAAGGGATGATTTATTTTACACTCTACAGCCCCTTTCCCCACAGATACACTGTGGCAAAACTAACCATACTCTATGGCTATTTCTTTGGCAAATGTTCAGATGATCTCTAATTCTTCGATTTTTGTCATTTTTCCTAGAAGATGCCCTGATACATCCAAAGAGTCGAATTAGTCATATTTCCTCCGTATTACACAGTTAAAGAGCAATATCAACTCGGAAAAGAACACCCGAGTGTATAATTCCCCGATCACTAAAACTAAACCTATTCGAGTCAAGGGTTATGCACATATTTGTTCCTCCCTTTAAACAAATCTTACTTTCATATCATCCACCGCAATAAATAATAGTTTATAATGAGTAGCACTTTAACATTGTATTGGGCGAACTTTAGCAGAAAGCATAAAACTGGTGGGAGAACCTCCAAGATTACAAGATTCTTGAAATTGATGAGAAGAAAAACTAAACAAGTAAAAAGGATAAAATACAGAAAAGAGAAGAAGATATGAAGGATATAAAAGACCCGAAGAAAATATATAAAAGAATAACAGAAAGATTAAAAGAGAGGAAAGAGAATGAATAAAAGAAAACAGGAATAAGGGAATAATGAATAAAAAAGAATAACAGAAAGATTAAAAAAGAGAAAAAGAATGAATAAAAGAAAACAGGAATAACGAATAAAAAAGAATAACAGAATGATTAAAAAGAGAAAGAGAATGAATAAAAGAAAACTGGAATAACGAATAAAAAAGAATAACAGAATGATTAAAAAGAGAAAGAGAATGAATAAAAGAAAACTGGAATAAAGGAAGAATGAATAGAAAAGAATAACAGAAATATCAAAAGAGAGGAAAGAGAATGAATAAAAGAAAACAGGAATAAGGGAATAATGACTAAAAAAGAATAACAGAAAGATTAAAACAGAGAAAGAGAATGAATAAAAGAAAACAGGAATAAGGGAAGAATGAATAAAAAAGAATAACAGAAACATTAAAAGAGAGGAACGAGAATGAATAAAAGAAAACAGGAATAAGGGATGAATAAATACAAAAGAATAACAGAAAGATTAAAAGAGAGAAAAGAGAATGAATAAAAGAAAAGAGGAATAAGGGAAGAATGAATAAAAATGAATAACAAAAAGATTAAAAGAGAGGAAAGAGAATGAATAGAAGAAAACAGGAATAAGGCAGGAATGAATGAAAAAGATTAACAGATAGGTTAAATGAGAGAAAGTGAATGAATAAAAGAAAACAGGAATAAAATAATAATGAATAAAAAAGAATAACAGAAAAATTAAAAGAGAGAAAGAGAATGAATAACAGAAAACAGGAATAAGGGAATAATGAATAAAAAAGAATAACAGAAAGATTTCAAGACAGAAAAAGTATGAATAAAATAAACAGGAATAACGAATAAAAAAGAATAACAGAAAGATTAAAAGGAGGAAAGAGAATGGATAAAAGAAAAAAGGAATAATGAAAGAATTAATAAAAAATAATAACAGAAATATTAAAACAGAGAAAAAGCATGAATAAAAGAAAACAGGAATAAGGGAATAATGAATAAAAAATAACAACCGAAAGATTAAAACAGAGCAAGACAATGAATAAAAGAAAACAGGAATAAAATAATAATGAAGAAAAAAGAATAACAGAAAGAGTAAAAGAGAGAAAGAGAATGAATAAAAGAAAACGGGAATAAGGGAATAATGAATAAAAAAGAATAACAGAAATATTAAGAGTGACGAAAGAGAATGAATAAAAGAAAACAGGTATGAGGGAAGAATGAATAAAAAAGAATAACAGAATGAATAAAAGAGAGGAAAGAGAATGAATAAAAGAAAACAGAAATAAGGGAAAAACGAAAAAAAAAAAAGAATAACAGAAAGATCAAAATAGAGAAAGAGAAAGAATAAAAGAAAACAGGAATAAGGGAATAATGAATAAAACAGTATAACAGAAAGATTAAAAGTGAGAAAAAGAATGAATAAAAGAAAACAGAAATAAAAGAATAATGAATAAAAAAGAATAATAGAAAGATTAAAAATAGACAAAGAGAATGAAGAAAAGAAAAAAAGAATAAGGGAATAATGAATAAAAAAGAATAATAGAAAGATTAAATGTCAGAAGAAGAATGAATAAAAGAAAACAGGAATAATGGAAGAATGAATAAAAAAGAATAACAGAAAGATTAAAAGAGAGAAAGAGAATGAATTAGAAAGAAAACAGGAATAACGGAATAATGAATAATAAGAATAGCTGAAATATTAAGAGAGAAAGTGAATGAATAAAAGAAAACAGAAATAACGAATAAAAATAATAACAGAAATATTTAAAGTGAGAAAGAGAATGAATAAAAGAAAACAGGAACAAAATAATAATGAAGAAAAAAGAATAACAGAAAGATTAAAAGAGAGAAAGAGAATGAAGGAAAGAAAACAGGAATAAGGGAATAATGAACAATAAAGAATTGCTGAAAAATTAAAAGAGAGAAAGAGGATGAATAAAAGAAAACAGGAACAAAATAATAATGAAGAAAAAAGAATAACAGAAAGATTAAAAGAGAGAAAGAGAATGAAGGAAAGAAAACAGGAATAAGGGAATAATGAACAATAAAGAATTGCTGAAAAATTAAAAGAGAGAAAGAGGATGAATAAAAGAAAACAGGAATAACGAATTAAAAAGAATAACAGAAAGATTAAAAGCGAAAACATAAAAGAAAACATGAATAACGGAATAATGAATAAAAAATTATAACAGAAAGATTGAAAGAGAGAATGTGGATGAATAAAAGAAAACAGGATTAAGGGTATAATGAGTAAAAATGTATAACAGAAAGATTAAAAGAGAGAAAGAGAATGAATAAAAGAATATAGGAATATGGGAATAATGAATAAAAAAGAATAACAAAAAGATTAAAAGACAGAAGGAAAAAGAATTAATGGAATAACGAACAAAAGTAAAAAAGAAAATAAATGAACGTCTAAGATGTAAAATGCATAGGAAAATGAAAAAGAAAGAAACGAAACTGAAAAGGAAATACCAAATAAACGAAAGTAAAAAGAATAAGAGAATAAAGGAATAAGATAAATCTTAATAAGGAAATAATTTAAAAAAAATAAAGAAAGACGAACAGAATAATAAATAAAGAATAAAAGGAAGAAAGAAAAAAATGAAATAAAGTTATAATAAATAAACAAACACCGAAAGAAAAGTTAATGAATGTCTAAATAAAAAACAAAGTAAGTGGGTTAAAGAGAAAGAAAGAATAAAAGAAAAGAAAGAAACGAACAGAAGGAATAAAAAGACTAAAAAATAAAAGAAATAATGAGCAAGAGGAATGAAGAAAAATGAAAGGAGAATAGAGAGAAAGAAAAGAAGGAAGAAAAAAGTGTTTATTGACGAATAATAAATGAATACAAAGAAAGCAAGACATAATAAAACAAATAAAAAGAATTAACGACAAGGAAAGAACGAACGAAAGAAGGAAAGAAAAAAGTGTGAAAGGAAAAATTAAAGATAAGGGAAGAAAAATACAATGAAAAATAAAAAAGAAAGAAATGTAGAAAAGAAAAAAGAATTAAAATAAAGAAATAAAAAAAGAAATAGAAAAGAAGAAGAATGAAGGAATAAGTGAACAAAAAAGAAAGAAAAAATCATCAAAGATAAAGAAGAAAGAAAAAGTATTAAGGAGAAAGAAATAATGAAAGAAAGAAAGAATGAAGGGAAAAATAAAGAAAAAGAAAGAGAAATAGTGAGAAAGAAAAATAAACAACAAACTAGAAAAGAAAAAGAATTAATGATAAACAAATAAAAATAGAAATAATGGAAAAAATGTTAACAAAAAAAGAAAGAAATGAACAAAGATAAGAAAGAAAGAAAGAAAGAAAAAGAAAGAAAGAAAAAAGAATTTAGGAAAAGAAAGAAAGAAAGACAGAAAAAGAAAGAAAGAGAGGAAACATTAAATTTCAGGAGAGAAAAATAGAAAGAAAGAAATATAGTGAACAATAAATAGAAAAGAAAAAAAAAGAATTAAAGATGAAGAAATAAAAATATGAATGAAGAAAGAAAGAAAGAAAAAATAACGATAAAGAGAATAGAAAGAAAGAAAATAAAGGATGAACGAAACAGAGAAAAATAGAATTAAATACAAGGAAAAAAATAATTAAACAAGGAGAAAAGAATTTAAGATAAAGAAAGGGTATAGCAAAAAAAAAAAAAAAAAAAAAAGAATTAGGAAAAAAATGCAGATAAGAAAGAATGAAGCAAACAACGAAATACAAAAAAAAATAAAGGCATAGAGAGAATAAAAGAAAGAAAAAGAATGAAAGTTAAGGAAAGAAAAAAAGAAAACGAATTATTAGGTTGGTGCAAAAATAATGACGTAATAATGTCGTTTTTTGACGTTAAAAATACGTCAAAAAACGATATTATTACGTCATTATATTTGCACCAACCTAATATATGTATGTATTTAGGCAGAAATGCTTCTTTCATGCACGTTTCATTGTATATGAAAGAGAAAATGGTTTGATTTAGTTTTTTATACAATTTCTCATGTGACCTTATAATCTTTTTTCTTTTCGGTGGATAAAAACTGTCTAACTGTTCTTTCTTTCCGACCGCTTTCGGCTATATATTTAGCCATTTTCAAGGTTTAAATATATTAAGTGTCAACAAGAAATAGTTTGTTGCATGTATGTATTTACATGAGGTTTTCATTTTCAAAACACGGCGAAAACATTATGTCAATGTTCATAGTTGATATTATTGAGTTTTTTTTTAATAATAAGATTTCTATTATTTTTATCATTTTTTTTACGTGTAGACGATGCTATTACATGTATGTTTTCAACAAGTATGTTACGAATAGGGTCCGATAGGCCTTCATGAATATTTAAATAGGACCTAATTAAGATATGATCAGAAAGATGTAGTGTAAGTCTTCTTGTCAAACATGTTGTAGTGTGGCCTATATAATCAAAGCATCTTGTCTGTCATATTCAATAAAAGATGCATATATATATATATATATATATATATATATATATATATATATATATATATATATAATTATTAAGAATATCAAATATTATATTATCATTTGAGGTCCAAAAATAAATAAAAAAAAACAAAAGGGGGGCGCCTAGCGATCGAAACCCGGGTAGCGTTATTGTGAGATTTATTTTCCAAGATATATATATATATATATATATATATATATATATATATATATATATATATATATATATATATATATATATATATATATATATAGTTTTATTGTGAGAGATTTATTTTCCAAGATGATAAAGAAAGAAATTTTGTAGGACAGTTCTATGTATCGTATTTATTTTTCCTCGTCTTTACTTGAAAAAAGAAAACCAAAAAATCAAAGAATCTTTCGGCTTCGATGCAAGAAACGATAACATACAAGTATACAAGAAATATAAATATGAATCGCTCACAGCACATCATTGAAATTTAATGCCTGATTGAAAATTTGGGCTGAGAATTGTCTTTGGAAGCGAGCCGTGAATAAGTGTCTTTGGCAAATCTCTTCATTGTTCCTGTTTTCCAATATTAGCGAATGTGTTAAGGCAAGCGAAAACGAAACTAAAGTCAAAGGTGACTGTAAAGTTTTTAAAATTATCTTCTTATATTTACGCGAAATGTTGGAATAATTTGAAGAAACAGAAAACAAAACGAAAAAAGGAAACAAAAACTCGGTGGTTTGAATAGAGGTAGAAAAAAAAAATTAAAATCGAAACTTTAATTTCCGCGCAAAACGAAAAAGAAGTAAAGTCTTTTAAATAGACTTATGGGTATTCTATTTAGCCAAGCTAAAGAAAATCGATGGAATTTAAAGAAAAGATTGGAAGAATTAAAAAGAAAATTGACATTCGTTTCGGATGTGAAATGTCTTGGACTGGTACGGATTGGAAAGACTTTTCGTGTAAAAAATTAAAAAAAAAGGAAAGGGAAATGATAAAGGGAGAAAAAGGAACCAAAGAAAGCGGATTGAGAAAGAGTGAAAAGAAAAAAAGAAAGAAAAGATAATAGAGAAAAAAAAAAGAAAGAAAGAAGTGCTTATTCCAGAAAAAGAAAAGATGAAAAGCAAATAGCAAAGCGAAAAAGACAGAAAAGTTGAAATAAGAATACGAAATCAATCAAATAACATTATAGAAAGAAACCAGGTAGAAAAAAAATTGCGAGAAAGGCAAAAGACAAACAAATAGTAAATGAAGAAAAAGAAAGATAAGAAAGAAAAGAAAGAAAGAAAAATCGAAAGAAAAAGAACGAAGAAATAGTAAGAAGGAATATGAGAAAGAAATTCAAAGGCAGTAAAAACAAAAGAAGGAAAAAGAAAGCTAGAATAAAATAAGAATAGAAAGGTAGAAAGAACAGAAAGAAAATTTCGAAGAAATTTTATATTTCTTTGATTATTTTCGAGTTCTTTCTTTGCTTTTTACCTTTTCTTTGCCTTTGCACAAAAAAAAAAAGAAAAAAAGAAAAAGAAAAAAATTAAAGATTAAATTAACAAAATAAACAAATGAAAAACAAATAAATACAAATATATATATATATATATATATATATATATATATATATATATATGTATGTGTGTGTGTGCTTGTGTGTGTGTGTGTGCGTGTGTGACAATAATGGATACTATAATATTTATTTTATTATAAACAATACCCTGATGATGACATGGATATGTCGAAAGTACTTGATAATAAAGCAACTGATTTTTCAGTAATGTCATCCAAAACTTATGCGAAAGTATGAAAAACTTTTATCCAAAGAGAGTATACATAATACGTCTAAACTCGACAACGAATCATGTCTTAATATATATATATATATATATATATATATATATATATATATATATATATATCCTCACCGGTAGCACGACTCGTAATAAAAGTAACGAAAAAAGCAATAGAAAAAAAAAAAAATTATGAATTTTACATGTTCAATAAATAGAAAGAAACACATACACTTCAAGTTATAAAAGTAGAATTAAAATGTAAATATTCACATCTAAATACTTATAAAAAGCAAAAAACTATAATAATTTTATTTACCAATAACATGGTTCATTTACAATTGTAAATTATTATGGATTATTAACCATATATAAATATGAATACATGTGAGTCACCATACGAACAAACAATATTAGATTAAGTTATAACCAGAATTATATAAAATACTAGAATTTAATATCCAATTCTATATCACCATTGATATCAGTATTTACACGAAAGAAAAGAAAAGTTATGCTTATATTAAATACAAAATTACAAAAAAAAAAATCAAAAAAATCCATATATTACGATAAACCGATATATTTGACAAAATATAAATTATGTAACGGTCAGTCCCAATTCAGTACCTGAAGATTGCGTTTTTCATGAAACACCGAGTATTGCTACCAGTGAGGAAATAAGTGATTATTCATAAATATATACTTCAAACTTCTGATATATTACATGAAGCGCTACCTTATTAACAGCGAAACACAATGTGTGTATATATATATATATATATATATATATATATATATATATATATAGAGAGAGAGAGAGAGAGAGAGAGAGATAGATAGATAGATAGATAGATAGATAGATAGATAGATACTCAGGCACATGCACATATAGGAGGCGCTGCTGAAAAATACATGCCCTGTCCAGGGAGAATTTCCACCAAAATTGATATTGCCGAGAAATTTCAGCATCACCTCTGAAGCGTGCGTTTCGCAAATACACACACACACAAACATACGCCCACACACACACACGGTCTATCTCCCTCTCACACTCCCATACCCTCTCAAACACACATATACATATACACTTACACAATCTCTCTCACACGCATACACACACACACACACACACACACACACACACACACACACACGCACGCTCTCATACACACACAGGCACGCACACACACACATATTCTCTCTCTCACACACTCGCAGATGCACACACAAGCATACATGATCTCTCTCTCATACACACATATTCTCTCTTTCACATATACAAGTACGCACTCTTCCACAAACGCGCACACACATACATATACAGGCACGTTTTCTCTCTCACCCAAACAAGAACGTACTCATATCCATATACACACACATTCTCTCTTTCTCATATACACACGTGCTTTCAGACACACACACACACAAAAACACACACACACACATATATATATATATGTTTATGTGGCGTAATATAAGATTGCATCATCCTCAAGGCTGATTTTGACCCTGGAGATAGCATGTGGATGGTAGGGCAGCTAATAGATATTCTGATGTAATTTTCAAAGACTTCGGCCATATTGGCATATCGTTTGCATTTGAGATTTAGGTTAAATAAAGTTCCTTATAGTGCAATTTCAGTGCAAGCAGGTTACATCATGGAGACGTACACGTGCCACTTGTTCAATTAGAGCCGTTTCAGCAGGGGTCAGTTGGTCATTTTGGAAAATTGATGCGCATGTCCGTTGCGACGCATCGGTGTTGTATCTATTTTGGCAACAGCGGCCTAACGATTATTCCTACACCGTACACTAGGTCCTGAACTGCTGCGTATTACAGACGGAATGGAAGGGCAGCATTCGCAGACCTCATGGCGTCCACAGCGCAGATAAGTGACAATTTTACTCCGGTAGTGTCAACGCGGACCGTTGGAAATCGCTAACGTTTACCAAGATTACAATATGCGTGTTTTTAACCGAATTCTCGCTTATACCACAGTACCATCTGATGGTGAAAAGACCGACAACATTAGTATGAGGCCGACTGCATATGCACAATGTATGATGTCTAAGAGAATGAAAAACAGGAACGCGTCTTGAACTTTGAGATAGATCTCGTTTACAGTCGCTCTTTCACAGTCTTTTCTACAGATACTTTCACGGTAACTGCTCGGACGAGATACTTTCGCTGGTTCCAAAGCTGTATGAATTTAAACGTGCTACTAAGTTGGTATCTCAGTCCCACCCTTTCACTGTCGAAATGGTTAAATGTGGCCGTCTCTTCTACTCTAATAGTTTCATATCTCGTACTTCCTGTCTGTGGAACTCCCTTCCTCTTATTTGCTTCCCTCATAGCTATAATCTCAAACTATTCAAATGCAATGTCAATCGACATCTCCAGATGCTTTGATCTATTCCCCGTCCTTATCTTCATCCTTTTCTCTATCACGCCTCTTTAATCTTGCTCCCACACCTTGTTTACTAGTGGCTCTCCCGCCTAGCTTGGGGTGAAAAGCTTAAAAAATAGTAGATACATTAAAGGTAAGAGAGATAGAGGAAATCAGTGCATAACTTACCTTACGAACTTGGGTAAATGGATGCCAGAACTCGGTTTAGGAGAGATAATAAAAAGACAACATTTCTAAGACCAACAAGGGAGAGGAAACAGTGGAGAGCCATGATCATCAACGTCACGGTACATAAAAAAGTAATAGTAGGAGAAATATGAAGGTGGATTTGAATACCGGAAGATGTATGTTACAGTTTTTTGGATACATCTGTGTGCTAATGAGCTGACTCATTTTATAGTCCACCAAGAGAAGGGTTAACCAATCAGAAAGCTCAAAATATTCAATACGACGTGTATAAAGGCAGCCATTTTGTTTCTTCTCCCAAAATATCTTCATTGCCAACCTCTGATAGCGAAGACCTGAAGAATTACTTAACAGCTGCTACTTTCTCCGAATATTCACTGCCAACCTCTGATATCGAAGACCTGAAGAATTACTTAACAGCTGCTACTTTCTCCGAATATTCACTGCCAACCTCTAATATCGAAGATCTGAAGAATTACAGAACAGCTGCTACTTTCTCCGAATATTCACTGCCAACCTCTGATATCGAAGACCTGAAGAATTACTTAACAATTGCTAATTTCTCCGAATATTCACTGCCAACCTTTGATATCGAAGACCTGAAGAATTACAGAACAGCTGCTACTAGTGATATTGGCGTTGTTCCATTAAACACATTACGTACTGCACTGGATTCTATATTCAAAGACTACGGCAAACATGGTCAACAATGTATTCCAGAAACTAATCAAAGTATTACAAGTAAAGAGCAATGAACAGCTATGCAATATCAAATCTCCTATCTGACAATGGATGCTAAGCAATGTACTTATAGATGATGTGTCTTGAAACGACTGAGGCATAGTTCTATCGATGGAAGCAGAGGAAACTTTGGACAGGATATGAAAGGAATGAGGTCGTTGTAAGAAAATTAGGAAGTAGATAAAAACTAATACTTGCAGTCAGAAAGAGACAATTAAAAAAAGATATTGTTCACTTAAATAGGAGAGAAGGCTCAGAGAATTTGACACCAATGTTGAAGAGGCTGGAAATGATGGAGAAGCGCTTCTATCAACAGATGCTGAGAATACTATGAAAAGGACATGTGAGTGACGAGGAAGTTTTTAAGATGAATAGAATCTACAAGTACACTGATGTTTACAATTAGAAAAAAGTCAAAGACACGTTACAAGGAAAGATGCCTTTAAGAATTTAACACCAAAAATGGTGAGAATATCATGGACTGAACATGTGAGAAACGAAAAAAAGCTTTCAGAAGAATGGATGATATAAGGATGTATACTTACAATCAGAAAGAGACAATTGAAACATTCCAGGAAAATGAGGTAATATCTTAATCGAAGAATTTAATGGCTACAGAACATATTCAAGGGGAAAAAAACAGCGAATAACATCTTTAACGAGATTTATTTAATAGATGAAAGAACAAAATGAAAGAGAGATAGTAAAAAATCAAAGGTTAATTAGAAAAAGAAGAGACAGGAAGTTATGGAATACCGTCTTCACGCACGTACAGAATGGACACAGCATATAAAAAAGTAGTAGTTGAAGTGTTAGTTTTAGTCGAGAGACAGTGGGAGTTTTGGTCCGGATGCATGCCAATAAAGAAAGAACGAAATAATAAAATCAGAGCAAAAATATATATCAGAATACGCGTGTAAATACTGCCACATTATGACCACGAGTCAAAAGGACTTAAATCGAATCAGATCGAAGCAAGTTTGCAATTTAAAAATGTATTTTCAATATTCCATTTGAGCTCTCATAACGAAAGCCATCTTTACTGAAGCGAGGACTACATTGTGTGTCTTTGTTTATAATCGTTTTATTATTATTATTATTATTATTATTATTATTATTATTATTATTATTTTTCCAATAATAATTTTATTGGTTTATCTTGGAGATTTGGCTCCTTGAACGTGACGCATCAAGAATAATGAATAAAATTTAATGACTGAACATTATGTTATATTCCTTACTTTTTCCCACCCTTTTTTTAAATTTTAAAAATTTTCCCTGTTTTGGAGTCTGTTAAGCGAAAACTTCTTTTTTTGCTTTACATTTTAAAAACGAACGGAAGAAGATAAAATATGTTGAGAGTTTCTTGTTTCTTAAAAAGAATTTGATTTTTCACCATGGAAAAAAATGACAAAATGACAAGTAATCGATAAAATAAACACATTGATTGGCTGATTAGGATGTAATATTTTGCATACAGATCGATAAAATTGGGGCAAAAGATTTCTTCTATTTACGCTTCAAACTTAATTTAACGATAACAGAAGAAGAAGAAAACAAATGAAATCAAATTGTCAGGACTTCTCAAATTAATAACACATGCAATAATTCATACATTAATAATGCATATATAATAAAATATAATGTTAATATACTCTCAATATATTTTATAAATAGAAAAAAGCATATATATATGTGTGTGTGTGTGTACGTGTGTAATATCGATAATAACTAATATATTATCAAAAAATTAATATACTATCAATATATTTTATATATAGTAAAAAGTATATATAGATAAAAACAATTTATATGAAAAGCTAGCAGAAAATATATATATATATATATATATATATATATATATTATCTGTGTGTGGGTGTGTAATATCAGTAATAACGCTAATATATTATCGAAATAATGTTAATATACTATCAATATATTTTATATATAGGAAAAAGTATATATAGATAAAAATAATGTATATGACATATCTACACAAACTAGCAGAAAATAATAATATATAGATATATGTAATATCAATAATAATGTTAATATATTAGCAAAATAATGTTAATATACTATTAATACATACATACACACGCATATATTATATATATATATATATATATATATATATATATATATATATATATATATATATATATATATATATATATATCTATATATATGTAAGATTTAAGATTTAAAAAGCAGCAGATATTTTTACATATATTGCTCAATATTAAAAAAATATATTTAGGTAATATTTATAATAGGGCGTAAATGATATTATATGAAAAGATTATTTAACTTTTAAATATCCTTTTTTATCCCGACATCGAAGTTTCTTGGTGAAATTTCCAGTCTTCAGGGGTTGTGGTTTTAAGCTGTATTTCCAACGTTTTTCAATTTTTTCACTTTGTTCTCCGCCTATTTCAATCCGCTTTTTTACTCCGCTGTGTAAACATGGATATTCATGAATTTAGTTCTTTTACACGTTCATGAAATTTTGTCTTTGGTTTACGTCTTTCATTTTTTCATCTGTAGATATTTCTTCAAGTCATTATTTTTTTCTTCGAAATAAAATTCATTTTTTATTTTATTTCTATACAAGTTGTTATGTTATGTTATATTATTAATTAAATTGTAATAATTGTTAATTTTATATTATTAATGGAATTATATTATTTTAGTTAATATTTTAGTTAATATTTTGATTAATTTATTAAGTTATAATATTATTAAACTGACAAGTAAATATTAGTTAACATGGCATCGACCCATAATTTAATTCTTCATATCTAATAATTTAATTTGATTATTAAAAGTTAATATTGCTAAACGGTAGAAAAAATGTGGAGTGAAAAAGACGCGAAATAAAGTGAAAAATTTGGAAATACCGTTTAAAAGCACAACTTCTGAAGACTGGAAATTTTACCAAGAAACATTGATGTCGGGATAAAGTTGATATTTAAAAAAAAATGTGAAACTCGTAGTCCGATCCTCCAGGAATCACTTCATCCACTCATCACGGAGTATCAGCCTCCCTACGTACTTTTCATTTTTGTAAGTATGTGTTTAGCTAATCTTTTTATTCATGGAAATATATTGTTAAATATATCGAAGAATATGTAGGCGCAAGGGAATAGAAGAAAATGCTTTCCAAAGATAAACAAAGCATTAAGAATCAGGAAAATTTTCTTAGAAAAAATAAAACGTGTGAAAACAGTAACATCATTTCATCTATATAACAATTTTCTTGCAGGTGAAGAGGAGGCTTGAGGCAAGAGAGATTTTGTTCTGCAGAAGAATGTTGACAATATCATGGACGGAACACGTGAACAATTGGGAAGTCTTAACCAAATAGAAACGAAAAATAATTTTATACTTCCAATCTGAAAGCGAGTTTAAATTTCTGTGGCATAATGAAGAAAAAGGATGTGGCGTATTTGACTGTCACACGATATATTGAAGATAAGAAGAAAAGAGAGAAACATTACTCATTGATCTTTTATGTCATCTCTGCAAAATCTAATTCCTAAAAGTCGAATTGAAATATTAATCGCCACAAAATCCCGACCAGCTCGCTTGCTTCGGCAGAATCAAATGCACGCATTATGATGTTAAATTATGTGTTATATATTTTATTCCACAGACAACCTTTATGGCATAACATAAGCTTTTGTACCTTCCTTAAAACTTTAATTTCATCTTCGCTAATAGGACAATATTCTTTTGCTAAGTTGATGGCGGACATTAGCACATTTTCTGTGATGAGAAAGTAAATATCACTAACATCAAATTAGATGAACGTACACTCATTCTTCTTTTTAATATTATTAA
>OZ010592.1:46739325-46741825 GCA_963932145.1 Acanthosepion lycidas | reverse complement strand
TATATATATATATATATATATATATATATATATATATATATATATCATCCTCTACAGACTGTTTCGCTGTATCAGAGCTCATATTTGTATGTATGCATAATGTCTATAAATTACTTTCTACAGAAAGATATATTTGACAAAAAATTAATTTATGCAAGTAATATAAAATTACTTTCGATAAATTTATCTGCATTTTTACATTCGTAATTCATTTATTTATACATTTACACATTTAATTATCTTTGATTTAAATATCAACGTTTTCTTGTTTTAAAAAGCTTTTTTTAAATAGTACAAGAAAACTACTTTTTAACATAATTTTCTCTCTAATTAAATCATCTATTTTGTATATTTCTAGGGATAAAAACATTTTGTGTATTTTTTTTTACTATATGTATATACAATATATTCTGTCTATTAATTCTTTTTTTTTTGTACAAGTTTTCGTTTTCTAGATTCCAGGTGTGACAGTAAAATAGTCCAAATCATGTAAAAGCCAAATTGTCCAATTCTTAGATTAAGCGTTGACAGTTGTATCTAAGAAATGATTAAGGACATGTTACTGGAATTCTCTGAGGTGTTTATAAGAATATTGGACTTTACTTTCAGCAATAAGAATGTATAATTACTCTCCAACCCTAACAGCAGAATCGTGATGAAACTGATCAAAAACGAAAATGATATGTTCATCATTATTTAATCTTAGTTAAGCGTCAGAAGCTCATGAAGGATTGAAATAAAGTTCAAAGATATATATATATATATATATATATATATATATATATATATATATATATATATATATATATATATATATATATATATATAGTTATATAGTTCACTGCTACCAGCAAGCAGATATATTTCTTCTCCCGATGATGACCATGTTGGCGAAACTAGTCGAGGAATCTAAATGAAATAATAATAATAAAAACGAAAGAATATTAATCTACAACCCAGTGTGTCTGATGATTTTAATTTTCTCATATTTTTTTTGTTCAATATATATATATATATATATATATATATGCTATTCAATGATGATTTTCTAACTTATTCAAGATGATCTTCGCCCTCTCTAGCTTGTAAATTTCTGTCCTGAACCAACAACGTACTTCGCAGCTTTCATGTATGACTTCATTTTCAAGTCTTCATCACTTCTCTTTGGACTGTCATGCCTGAAACTTCTCTCTCTAGCGCCAAATGTCTTACGGATTGAGTTACATCTTTTCTATTTGATCCTTTTATTTCTCAGTTGAAATGCTGCCCCCTTGCTGTTGTGACCTATTGATTCAGTTTTCCTCTTTACTGTTGGCTCTTTTTAAAACTTATTCACCGTTCTCTTGATGTTTCTTGTATGTATTTTGAAGGTGGCAGCCAGAGTATGAATGTTGGTAACATTACTGAAGACCTGGATGATCTTTTTCCTCTTACCATTGCTCATTTGGGAAGACAGTGAGTCTGACACAAACCGATTTTAAACTCTTCTCTTTCTAGCTGAAAAACTCAAACGGTTTTTTTTCAGTGAATCTTACGACAAATGTTGTCAAGATGGCTAAACGTCTTATCTGAAAAGCTGGAGAAAAAAATCTCAATTAGTGTTATGGTGAAACACCCCTATTCTATAGTTAATAGACTCTCCCACCTAATATAAGTAAGAGTAGTAAGAGAAACGAGGGTCATTCGATGTCGGACGACCGGCTGAACGGTTCAACTCTCTCCTTTCGGGCGGGGAGGAACGCGAACGAGGCTACGCCGAAGGGCGGAATCTCGTTCGGGGATTTATACGGGTTCAAAGTGTATATTTTTGGCCGAGCTCACGGGCTCGGAGATCCCACGTTAAACCGGCCACATGATACCCTCGTGGTGTTGGGGGTGACTAAATACTAGTCGATGTCGGACGACAGTAGTCGACAGTTAGTCGAATACGAAGGTGGTTAGCGACCACAACAAGATTACTCTGCGTAATACCTATTATATCAAATTCCTAATGTTTTGTACGTCGAACCTATCTTAGGACCGACTTAGTACAAATACAAGCCTCCACTGCGAAATAACTCCACAACAATTAGTTGAGTGTTTTTTTTTAGATACAAATCATTTTGTTGAAATGAACAATTTTTCTCTGTTACGCAATTTGGCATAATTCGGCCGTTACATCTGGTATAATAATAAAATAAAATCTTTTATTTTTCTATTTTATTTCATGTAAATATTTTTCTTCCCCCTTTATAAGTCTACCAATCGTTTATGCTTTGAATATTGCTTCTACATGTAACCTGGCGCTTCTGCTATGAGTTTGGGGATTCCTGATAACATTTAAAGAAAAGTCTGTAATATTTCCAGTCCTGATCTGGCATCTCGGCTTCAGTCACAATACCACTTCTATAATGTAACGTCCTTGTGCCTTTTCTATAAATCTTTTCATACTATTTGTTCTAATGAGCCTACTTCTTTGGTACCTTGCTAGACATTGCGAATTTAAGCGCATTTGAGCTAT
>OZ010592.1:46571825-46734325 GCA_963932145.1 Acanthosepion lycidas | reverse complement strand
ATCATTGTTATGAAATGAGTATCAACAAATTATTTACTATTTTTTTTTTCGTATAGCTTTATTGTGGAAGAAAATAAACAAGATTAATAAACAAAGTATTTGACGATACTGCCCCAAAACTATCAAAGGGTTTTCCAGATTTTTGTTTTTGGTAGATATTAATACTGATATGAAATCCAAAAAGATGATAAACTTTGAAAACATTTCATCGGTGTTTTCTAAGGGTGGTTCTTAGAGCTGTTTTTTTTTTGTCTCCACGACTGATTGTTGGGGTTGCCTTACTTTTCTTCTATGTTATATCGCCAAATTATTAGAATTCTATCAATATAAAGCGCAATATTGAGTTTGCAATGAAGTAAAATACATTCTGTCGGAGTTTTTTGCCGTTTCAAACAATGGATTAAAAAGCGAATATACTTTTGATACCACACTGATTTCATGTTACTATAATAGAATCAGAGAGAAAAAAAATCTTACTTTTAGCTATAATAGTTTGACTTGCAACGACGTCTGCTGCTAAATTAGATTTCTAAGTGGATCCCCTATTGGACTGCTTCTTCTCGCTAAACGTCATTTTTTATTGTGTTAAAACCACGTCCATTGTGATGAACTGCATATAGGCCTTCTGGACATGACACAGCACACACACATCCAAGCACACGCACCCACAACACACTCTCCTCGCACCAAATCAGAACTCTGAGGCAGTCCAAATTTTTTGCTGAATGTTTAGGCGCTTGATCCTGTTTTGGAAAGGACGGAACTTGGAAAGCGTTCTTACATAATAGCTGTTCGCTGGAATTGCAGTTAGGGTCTTTGTGCAAGATAAGGTCCCTCCATTTCTAGCGCAAATATACCTGCTCCAATCAATTTCCGCTTCTCCTCCATCAAAATCGGGAAGCCAATCACAACGTTTCCACGCACAAAAGAACATGCTATCGGAACGTTAGAATACAATAGACATTCACCAACCCAACGGCTAGAACCTTATTACTCGGAAGCCACCCCTTTTAAAAGAAATCTCCCACCCTTATATTTTTATTGTCTTTTCCCCCAAAAAAATCCGAAGTAGAGCCCTTTATACAAACCAGTATAGAATTTTATTTTACAAGCATAATAGATACGCTTACATGAACTAAAAAAAATTTATAAGTATAACCAAATGCGTATTACTAGATGGGAAGTATTTTGGGGGAGAGGATGACTGGGTCCGATAAGAGATTATTTGGAACATTTGGCAGATTTCGCATTTCCTAACACAGAATCAAACCCAGGGGTCGTTCAATAAAATACAGAAAGCTTTTGTGAATGCAACAATAGAATATTTTTCTGAAAAAATAAAGCGTAAATAGATTTAAAAATAAACCAAGGCCTTTTAACGGTGAATATCGCATTTGTCTAAATCATTTAATCATATATATACATATATATATATATACTTCCAATCTTTAAATTTCAACATACAAATGCGTATGTATAGACAGAACACCACCCGTATACATACATATGTCATATCCGAAACTGCCCACATATGTTTATATATGTATGAGTCCCGACGGACGACCAAGTATGCATATGTGTCTGCATACATCGATGTTTGCGTCAGTACGATGACACAAGGACGACGTTTCCCCCGCCACTTCCATAATAACACCAATACACGCAATCTACATAAACCCAAAATTTAAAAAAAATTAATCAGTTTGTCTGACGAACGGTAAAGTGTGAAACCCAGGTTCACAAACTTACATCTATCCAACCAAATATATATATATATATATATATATATATATATATATATATATATATATATATATATATATATCATCTAATCATATATATATATATATATATATATATCATTTAATCATATATATATATATATATATATATATATATATACATATATATACATACATATATATATATATATATATATATATATAATTTAATCGTATATATATATATATATATATATATTTATATATCATTTAATCATATATATATATATATATATATATATGTATATATCATTTAATCATATATTATTACGTTTAATAAATTATAACCATAGAATATTAGTGTTTGACCCTTTTATATTATATTTTTACTCTGTCCTGGACATTGAGTTCTACCTGCATTCTATCCTCTTGGGAATATATATATATATATATATATATATATATATATATATATATATATATATATATATATATATATATATGTATGTATGTATGTATGTATGTATATATATATATATATATATATATATGGATCACGAATATTATCTATCTATCTATCTATCTATCTATCTATATATATATATATATATATATATATATATGTGTGTGTGTGTGTGTGTGTGTGTGTGTATTATAAAGAAATTAATGGTTAGATTTTAATTAGACCAGAAAACATTAGTATTAAAAAAGTGCTGAACGCAAATATAATATGGTAAAAATTTTACATGTAGAACTTTTAAGCATAGCTTTTAAGTGTTTAAGTTTTCTCTCACTCTCCTTATATATATATATATATATATATATATATATATATATATATATATATATATATATATATATATATATACATACATGCATACATGCATACATACGCACACAAACACACACACGCATATGTGTGTGTGTGGGGGGGGCAGCGTGCACGCGCGTGTTTATGTATGTTGATGTATGTATGTATATTCGTGGAAGAAACAAAATTTTCTCTAACTTCTGATTTAAAAACAAATGTGTTCAGACTGAGAACAATTCCGAATCCCATGTTACATATATACAAGGCGCGATGTGTAAATCGTCGTCATTTTATATATTTAATTTCGCGCATGCGCATTGTTTGCTTTTGAGTTTGTAATCTGGATATATATAGTAGGGTCTGTTGGGCACCGTCTGTGAGAAAAAGTGCGCCATGACGTTATTAATTCCGCCAGAAATTTGGAAATGTCATGTTGTACTCCTTGACATTCGGGCCGCAAGAGTGTTTGGGTGTCAATCTTAGGAGCGTGCAGCGGAATCGGAAAGAGTTGGAGGATTCTAATGGTGATTACGAAGATTTTTGCTGTGATAACTAGTGATGGCGGCATTATGCCTCCATTCAACTTAAAGGAGACCGTGCAGAAGAATTGCAGGAGATACCGCAGTCATCGGGTGGTCCTGGTTTATTCCAATGGCGATTTTATTGAATAAATTTACTCTTTAGTATTTCACAATAATTTCGTTTGGTGAATATATCTGTTGAAATAAGATGTCAGTGTTATTTTCATGTTTGTATCATTTAGACGACAATTTATACATCGCACCCTGTACATATGCAATTACTTACGTACACCCCTTGCTTACAGGCTTCCGGCCATATAAAGACTGGTTCCCGTACGACCACCGAAGTTAAGCAACGTCGAGCATGGTCAGTACCTAGACAGGTGACTGGTTTTGAATACTAAGTGCTGTAAGCTTGGATGTGCGGGGGCGTAATTTATAATGGAATTCTTTATCGGAGAACCTAGTGCGTGTGTGTGTGTGCGTGCGTATTTGTGTGAGAATTGTTTAAAGGGGGGTGTTTCAATTTCAGAGATTGGGCGTTTATTGATATAGAAATTATTCTGAGTGTAACAGCAAAATTGTCCCAATCATGTAACAGCATAATTTTCCTCTCACAAAATGTTTAATATATATATTATATATAAACTGAGTTCCTTTCCGATTAGCTATCGTGACACCATTTGTTGTAATAATCAATGAAAAACCCTTTGAGTTATTCAGCTAGAAAGAGAACAGGTTAAAATCGTTTTGAGTCAGACCCACTTTCTTCACAACTGCGCAAAAGTGGGAGAAAAAGCTCATGCAGTAATGTTACTAACATTCATACTCTGGCTTCCATTGTCAAAGTCCATTAAAGTATTATCAAGAAAACGGTGAATAAATCTAAAAAAAAGAGGGAAAAGTACAGAGGAAAGCTGGATCAGGAGGTCACAACATGATGAGGAATCATCATTTCAACTTAGAGCTAAAGAGAGCAATTAGAAAAGATCCAACTCAATCCATGAAACGTTTGGCGTTAGAGGGACGAGTATCCTCCATGACAGTCCAAAGAGCAGTGAAAAAAAAATTGAAAATAAAATCGTACGTGAACCCTGTGAGGCAACTTGTTACATCAGGACAGAATTTTTCGAGAAGGCTTAGTTCATCTTGAATAAGTTGGAAAATTATCCTGGAATATATATATATATATATATATATATATATATATATATATATATATATATATATATATATATATATATGTGAAAAGTGTGTGTATATAAATATAAATAAATATATGTGTATAATTATTTATATATTATATGCGCGGTACTTATTAGAAAGCGCTCAATATCAGAGATAGAGCTAACATATATGGTTGGATAGATGTGAGCTTGTGACCCTGGGTTTCACGAAACCCAGGGTCACAAGCTCACATCTATCCAACCATATATATATATATATATATATATATATATATATATATATATATATATATATATATATATATATATATATATTTGAACTTGATTTCAATCCTTCATGTGCGTTCGATCCTTAGCTATGATTAATTAATGATGAACATGTCAGTTTTGTTTATGATCGATTTCATCACAGTTCTTCTGTTAAGCTTGAAGAGTAATTATAGATTCCTATTGATCAAAGTAGAGTCAAATAGTGTCCTAAAAACCTCTGAAAATTCCAATAAGATATCTTTAATCATTTCAGTTCAGTTTAAATCGGTTCAGACGTTAATCTAACAATTGGAAAATTTTGGTTTTACACGATTTGAACAATTTTGCTATTCCATCCGGTATATATCTGTATTTAGGACACTGGGGGGATTAAAGGAATTTGGGGGTGGGGAAAGAGAGCGACCGTCCCTAGTTATTTTGTTCAAGGCCAATTCAATCCTTTTACTATTCAATTTTTATTTTATTTTATTTATTCAGGGATTTCATTAATTAATTTTGTTTTGAAGCAATACACACACGCACACACACACACACTCACACACATACACATCACAACTTGCATACGCCACAACACTCATTGCATACGTCACTAAGCTCACTAGTTCTACAAAACTCACGATTTCTCCCTCTCTCTATCCTGATGATGACTAAAGAAATTCGAAAGCTCGAAGTATATTTCTTCCAAAATGAACTTTGGACAATTTCTCATGGAATTTCATTCTTATCTTAGAAGGATTATTCGTAATTTGGAAAAGTCGATCAATAAAATCATTCGAAACAAAATGTCTGTTTTCTTCAATAACGTTAGCCTTAAAGAACATTTGCTGTGTAAATAAGCATAATACACACACACACACACACACACACACACACACACACACACACACACACACATATATATATATATATATATATATATATATTCCAACTTCTTTTTGAATTTGTAGGTAAGTTGAATTGAATCCTGATTACGATTGCAATGTAATAAATAATAACCATGAAATATTAGTGTTTGAGCCTTTTACTATCTAGCCAGCTAGCTATATCAGCCTTTTATAATGTTCATACCCCTTTCTGCCTCTCTCTCTCTCTATTTATCTATAAACTCTCTGAAATAGAATTATAGATACATAGATATATAGGAACAAAAATAGATATCAATAGTCTTAGATAGATAGATAGCTAGATAGATGTGTGCTGAATGTGATAAATAGATAGATGTGTGCAAAATGTGATAGATGTGTGCAGAATGTGATAGATAGATAGATAGATAGAGAGATGTGTGCAGAATATGATAGATAGATAGATAGATAGATAGATAGATAGATAGATAGATAGTTGTATGCTGAATTAGATACATAGATAGATAGATAGATAGATAGATGTGTGCGGAATGTGATAGATAGATAGACAGATAGATAGACAGATAGATGTGTGCAGAATGTGATAGATAGATAGATAGATAGATAGATAGATAGATAGATAGATAGATAGATAGATAGATAGATAGATTTGTGCTGAATTGGATTGATAGATGATGAACATTCTTAGATAGAAACTGAAATATATAGGAACAGTTTTAGATAGATATGAACAGAAATATATAGGAACAGAAATATATAGGAACAGTCTTAGATAGAAAGAAAGAAAGATATGAACAGCCTTAGATAGAAACAGAAATATATAGGAACAGTCTTAGATAGATAGATAGATAGATAGATAGATAGATAGATAGATAGATAGATAGATACGAATGTCCATATGCGTACATATGGATCTAGGAGCTAAATTATCCAGTCCTCTCAAGTACTATCACAGTAGGATTGGTATCTACCAATCCGCCTTTATTAATTTAAAGAAGGAAATGCTATCGCTGTGTTGGAATATCCCTGTATCAGTCATCTGTTAAAATAAATAAATAAATAAATAAAACTTTCTATAAAATCCTCGAAATCAGAAGGAGGAGAGACGTTTCCTCTGCTTATTTGAAATTTAATTCATTCGAATTATAGAGCATTCGAGCCTGGCCAGTACCTAAATAGGTGACCCCTTACGAATACCAGGTACCGTAAGCTTGATGGTGTAATGGATAACAACCCTTCTTCTACCTCCAGCAATAGCTTAATTAGTAAGACTTTTATCAATAAATGATTATTATTTTTAAAATAGTCTTACAATATATTCTGACTTTAAATAGCTAGCAAAGAGATGATAAACCCCCAAACAATGAATCAATCGAACACACAGCGTCCTCGGTAAGACGATAAACTACATCCGACAGCAAGACCTCTGATCAGAAGGTTTTGAGGAGCGTAGATCCACCTCTTAATTGCTGGTGTTCCCAGGTTCATCCTGACCCGGGGTGGTAGCACCTGAGAGGGTCCCAACTATGGGCAAATATTCAACCCCCAAACTGGAGTCAAATCGCTATGAAAGTGTAAAAATAGGTGTAAATTCCAGCGATAAACTTTTTGAGAAAAAAATATTACCGACAATACATTTTTGAAGAAAAAAATGTATTTTTGAAGAAAAAAAATTCAACAGTAATACATTTTTGGAAAAAAAATATTACCAGCAATAAAAATTTTGTCGGCATTAAATAACCCATTGAGGTGTTGATATGCCGTAAAACAAAGGAAACCAAATCAATATATACTGATATATATATATATATATATATATATATATATATATATAATTATTGAGGTGTTGATATGCCGTAAAACAAAACAAAACAAACAAATCGTCTGATCAGGAGGTTTTAAGGAGCGGAGAAATACCTCCTAATTGCTGGTGTTCCCAGGTCCACTCTGAGCGGGGTGGTAGCACCTGTTAGTGTCCCAAATATAGGCAAATAGTTAACCCCCAAACTGAGGTCAAAACACTATGAAGGTGAAATCGGTTTTAATTTCCAGCTATAAATTTTTGTTAAAAATGATTACCAGCCATATATTATTACCAGGAATACATTTTTGAAGAAAAAAATCTTTGAAAAAAAATATTATCAGCATTAAAAGTGTTGGCATTAAATAACCCATTGAGGTTGATATGTCGTAAAACAAACAAAGCCAAACCAAATCAAACACAGGTCCTGTCAGGATTGGTATTTATAAGAAATAATATTGTTTTTATGCTCTTAACAATCTTGCTCAACAAGATCAATGAAGAAAGACTAATCGTTAATAAACATCTCTCTCTCTCTCTCTTTGGCACTCGAGGTTGCAAAGAGAGGTCAGTGGTCGGGCGGGATTTTGCTGTTTGTCCAATCGACGGGTTTCTCATCGCTGGAGAACGAATGGATGAGATTCTCGATAAATTAGACGTAATGTGTTGATAATGGGGACATTATAGACAAACTCATGAGAAATGTCTGCTCAATCAGAAGAATCGTCCGAATAGTTCTAAGATGGTTGGCTCGACAACAGCTGATAATAGAGTAATTAGTATCCTGGATGTAATTTAGCTTCCGAATGTGGTCGTTGTTTTCACACTGATGTTAAAATCAACGTTATCATGGTGTGAGGCAAAAAAAAAAAAATGGGTCTTAAATATAAGTTAACAAGAGCCGTACGTACAAATAAATTAAATAGCTTCGACCTGAAGAAAGCCACACTTATGACAAGAGGAAGTAACTTAAACGGAAATTTCTTGAGAGTGTAACTATCGAATCTTACAAAAATATAAATCTACGGATTTATTAAATATCTCTTTTCCTAAAAGAAATACCTCTTTCCCAAGCCAAAATACATAACTACAAAAATGTTAAAAAATTAACAGAAAAAGGTTAAATCCATATTCTATTATTTAAAATATATTAATTTCACACTAAAATAATACAAATTATATACATTATGAAAAAAAAATTAACATTTAACCACTTTTATTTATTAGAGGTTAAATTACATCTTTTATTATCCTCCATAATTTTCCTTGACTTTCAGTTACCCTGATTGATATTTATGTTGTAACCTAGCGAAGGTTACTGAATAGAATAATCACACGAAGGTTGGAAATGAACGATAATACTTAGGGCAAGAACAACACATACAAGATTCGCCAACGGCGCGTAGAAGTAGTCAACTGCTAGAAGTTAATCAAGTGAATTCCACAATGAATCCCCAATTGCAGGATATCTACTAACCGCCCCACGCAGTCAGATGTGGCACAAGGCGAAATTTAATGTGGGGTAACCGAGGCCGTAGGCCCGGCCGAAAATTACCCGTAGACCCTGTATAAAAATGAGTCGGGTGGCTGTTTCCCGAGACGATACTCTGCTCTTTGACATCGTCTGTGGATCCTCTCTGCCCGCAAGCAGCGAGTTAGACCAGCACAGCTGGAGACGAATTTCCAACCGTAGACCAATATACAGTATTTACTACTGTATTTATGTGAATGGGGATATACCCATTATCGTCCGTAGGGTAAGCGAAGATTAATTTTAAAATTGTAAAAACTAACGATATCTTTACTTTGGTTTATAAATACCTACTTCCATTATTTACATTACTCGGACCGTTATCCTCATTTACAACGTTTCAGCTGTTTTATTCTCCGGCCTTCTTCGGGTGATTGGAATTTCGAACCGAACTCTTTATTTTGTCTACCTGGGGAGAGTGTTGTAGTTCTCATCTCAGAGATATAAACTGCAAAATAACATCGTTATACTTGCCTTGGAAAATTCTATCACATACAAACACACACACACACAGACACACATATATATATGGTTATAAGTTTCGCTTACTGACCATAAGACCCAAGCCTTGTGAGTGAAATTGGGTAGACGGAACTTCTTCCTTAGCAGGAAGTCACAAGTCATCATGACCGACGGTTTGAGAGTACTAGCGTTGTTTAGACTGTTGATCATGCTAGATAAAGCGCTCTCTCCCAGAGGCTGTAACTGGGCTGTAACAGGGCTCTGTGGGTGTCAAGCAAACAGAAATGTGCCTGAGCAAGTGTCTGCAACAGAGATTGTCTAGCCGCCCTAAATATATATAGTGGATGCGCGCTGCTGATGAGTTCCAAATAAAGGACGAAACGGCCGTCCATTGCTTTCTGCATTCTGTTGAGGTTTCTCGTTCTAGACTCGATGAATTATTATGTGAAATTATTCAAATCTTCCCCAAATTTCTATTACTTATAAACCTATGCTTGATCCAGTTTTAATACTCTGAATGGAGCGACTTGATGAAGGAAGACGTTGCTTTTGGGGCCGGTTCCATTGGGTTATGTATATTGGATGAATATCCGCACCGGAATTAAGAGTAAATATGCTATATTGAGTCGCCGAGGCCCATTGGTCAAGTGATATGACGCTTGCGTTGTATCGTAGCGGTCCGAGTTCGATTCTCGGTAGTGGATGCGCACTGTTGGTGAGTCCCATAAATGACGAAACGGCATTCTGATGAGGATTATTGTATATCTCTATCTATAAAAGACAGGATGTGTGTGTGTGTGTGTGTGTTAGCGGAAAGTCCAAGACCCACTTTGCATTTCCCAACTCACATCGATAGTGGAAATAATCGATTTTTTCATGCTTCTACGGTAGTTTTCATATAGTCTGCGGCCATTTTGTACTGGCCAGAGTGAGAGCCTATAGCTGGCTGCCACGAATAGGCAGGAAGATTGTATTGGCCAGCGTGAGAGACAACAGCTGACTGACACGAATGTTAACTAGCATACTAGTATGCAAAAAAAAAAAAAAATCGATAGCTGCATTCGTCACAAGTGGGAAAAATTTAAATCTGCATGGCACTTTACTCGAATTGGCTCATTCACTTGCTTAAACTCAACGTTGATTTTGATTCCGCAGAACTGGATTGGGTGTGAAAAAGTATTTGTTGTTAACATTCTTTTTTCATTCGGTTTTTCCAGTTACGAGTCCTTTTTTAAAGCTGATCGTTTTGTGTTCATTTTGTTTAGTTCTTTTTTCGTAACAGATTTAATGTTTAGTATAGAGGTTAGAAAAAATTCGCAGTGTGAGATAGGCAAGAAATAAGCCATATAGCAACATCTGCACGGCAAAGGGAACTCCTTTAAATGCAAGGAAGGGCAAAAATATTTTAATTCAAGTGATAGCGATTGCCGTATGAGTCGTACGATTTGTGAAGCACGGGTAACGCCGGACCATGCAGCTAGTATTAATATATACGTATCTACACACACACACACACACACACACACACACACACACACACACACACACATACATACATATATATATATATATATATATATGTATATATATATATATATATATGTATATATATATATATATATATATATATATATATATATTTACGTGTTATTATAAAAAATTGTATTTAGATTTATTATATATTATTACTTATATTTCGCTGATACATGTGTGTGAATAAGGCATGGCTAATTTTAACGATGTGTCGTCTAACGTCTTGGGCAATCAAAAGTCCTAATAATGTCAATAAGCATTTATGTTTAACTTAAGTATGTCTTCTTTCATATAATCCATTCATAATCGTAGACTAAAAGAAAATAGTTGCATTGAAAACATCTATAATTATTATATAGGAAATATTAGCTGATAATAAGTGAATAAAATTAAACGTCAATATTATTGTTAGCTCTAATACATAGCGATCATGGAGATATTTTTTTTCATTGCGAAAGGTTCTTTTTGAGATAATATTATTCTGCCTGGACAAGTCCCGGTTGTTTGCACGAATCTCTGTAAATATATTTTATCATCATTTCAAATGAATGTCTTACTTCGCCATTGAAAGTTTCTAGAATTATTTCGAAAAGAATCCCTATTCCCGCGACTATTTAGTTATGCAAAATTGGCTTCAATGGCGTTTGTAACAAATAAAGATTTCAATATGTATGGTTAATTTAAGTAAACAATAAAAAAACGAACAGGAAAGAGAAAAGAAAGTATAAACGGAAGAAAGAAAGAAAGAAAGAAAGAAAAAAGGAAGAAAGATGAAAGAAAGAAAGAAAAAAAAAGAAAGAAAAGATTAAAGCAAGCAAGAAATCAAACGAACAAGAAAGAAAGAAAAAGGAAAAAAGAAGGGCGAACGCAAGAAAAGAAGAAAGATTGAATGAATGAAGAAAGAAGGAAAGAAAAGAGGAAGGCAAACAAGAAATCAAAAAAACAAGAAAGAAAGAAAGACAAGTAGAAAGAAAGAATGAAGAAAGAAACAAGGAAAGCAAATGAACAAGAAAGTAAGAAAGAAAGAAAGAATGAAAGAAAGAAAGAACAAGAAAAGAAAACACTAAAGCAAGCAAGAAAGTAAACAAGCAAGAAAGAAAGAAAAAAAAAGAAAGAAATGAAAACAATGAAGAAAAAAAGAACCAAGCATGAAAGAAAAAAAGAAAAGAAGAAAGAAGGAAATCAAGCAAGCAAGAAGAAAGAAAGAGAGAAAGAATGATGAGAGAAGTAAAGCAAGCCATTAAAGAAGAAAGAAAAAATGAAGTAAAGCAATGAAGAGTGCAATAAATAAAGAATGAATGAAGAAAGAAAGAAAGAAAGAAGAAAAAAGAAAGAAAGAAAGAATGAAAGATAGAATGCAGAAAGAAAGAAGGAAAGTGTTATGCAGTGGTTTCTCAGTGGAGGCTAGTATTTGTACTAAGTCGGTCCTAAAATAGGTTCGACGTACAAAACGTTAGGAACTTGATATAATAGGTAATGACGCAGTAATCTAGTTGTGGGGGCTGATACTTTAATATCCGACTAACGGTCATCCAACATCGACCGACTGACCCACTTCCTGGCCGACTGCTACTACTACTACTTATTATAGGTGGGAGAGTCTATTAACTATAGAATAGGTGTGTTCCATTATAACAGAAAGCAAGCAAGCAAGCAAGAAAGAAAGAAAGAAAGAAAGAAAGAAAGAAAGAAAGAAAGAAAGAAAGAAAGAAAAGGAATCAAATTCAAGAAAACAACGAGAAATTATAAAACTAATAAAGGAGAAAAGTAATAAAACAAAAAAACAAAAACAAAACCGAAAAGTAAGGTGTGTGTATGGGGGGGGGGGATCGTTAAGAAAAAACGATTGAGCCAAAGTCAAATCAGGAAATTTAGCATTTTTATTGTAAATATCTTTTTTCAACTTTAGACACGTACAAATTTGCCTTCAGCAAACCGTGATGTCTGAGGAAACAAAACAGAAAATAAAAAAACAAACAAACACAAAACAAATAACGAACAAAATTGAAGTGCAATCGGAAAATGCTTAGCTCAACACATAAGAGAGTTATATAAATATATTGATAGAAAGAATTGATATATATATATATATATATATATAAAGAAACAAGGAAAGCAAATGAACAATAAAGTAAATAAGAAAGAAAGAAAGAATGAAGGAAAGAAAGAATGAAGGAAAGAAAGAATGAAGGAAAGAAAGAATGAAAGAAAACACTAAAGCAAGCAAGAAAGCAAACAAGCAAGAAAGAAAGAAAAAAAGGAAGAAACAAATGAAAACAATGAAGAAAAAAAGAACCAAGCATGAAAGAAAAAAAAGAAAAGAAGAAAGAAGGAAATCAAGCAAGCAAGAAGAAAGAGAGAAAGACTGATGAAATAAGTAAAGCAAGACATTAAAGAAGAAAGAAAAAATGAAGTAAAGCAATGAAGAGTGCAATAAAGTAAATAATGAAGAAAGAAAGAAAGAAAGAAAGAAAGAATGAATAAAGCAATAAAGTCTTCAGTAAATAAATAGAATGAATGAAGAAAGAAAGAAAGAAAGAAAGAAGAAAAAAAGCAAGCAAGCAAGAATGAAAGAAAGAAAGAATAACGCAATAAAGTCTTCAGTAAATAAAGAATGAATGAAGAAAGAAAGAAAGAAAGAAAGAAGAAAAAAAGCAAGCAAGAAAGAAAGCAAGAAAGAAAGAATAACGCAATAAAGTCTTCAGTAAATAAATAAAGAATGAATGAAGAAAGAAAGAAAGAAAGAATTAATAAAGCAATAAAGTCTTCAGTAAATAAATAAAGAATGAATGATATATATATATATATATATATATATATATATATATATATATATAAAGATTTATTTCGATATGAACAGACTGCGATAGATATATAGAAACGAACAAAATAAGATAGACAAACAGATAGATAGATAGATAGATAGATAGATCGATAGATAGAAAGATATGATCGCACTGAGATAGATAGATATAGATTGATAGATATGATCAGATTGAGATAGATAGATATAGATTGATAGATATGATCAGACTGAGATAGATAGATAATAGATAGATATAGATTGATAGATATGATCAGACTGAGATAGATAGATAATAGATAGATATAGATTGATAGATATGATCAGATTGAGATAGATAGATAATAGATAGATATAGATTGATAGATATGATCAGACTGAGATAGATAGATAATAGATAGATATAGATTGATAGATATGATCAGACTGAGATAGATAGATAATAGATAGATATAGATTGATAGATATGATCAGACTGAGATAGATAGATAATAGATAGATATAGATTGATAGATATGATCAGACTGAGATAGATAGCTAGCTGGATAGGTAGACAGATATCTTAAGATTGACAGATAAAAATAAAGAATAATGAAATTTTAAACGACCTTCTAATTTACACTCTACCTTCTCAGTAGTTTAAAAAATACAAAATACACACACACAAAAAGTTAAAAAAAAAACAAGCACCCCCCCAAAAAAAAAGATGCCACTTTTGCGCACACCGATCATTATAATCGTTAAAAAAATCATTTTACTGGTTTTTTCTAGTAGTTTTATCAACCCTATCGCTGTATTTCCAGCGGAAAACTTTGCCTTTTCCATCGAATTCTTATACATTTTCTCTTCCTCTTATGAAACAACTTATCAATTTTTGCGGACTTTTACTAAGCAATGTTTACTCTGACACAAGGGCGTTATTTTTATTCAATCGAGCTAGATCGGAGAGTCTTGAATCTCTCACACCATACATCACCGTCCTGCATCGAGGTCGGGAGGTCATTAGGGTGACATTCTGTATCATAATATTAGCGGGCCAATATTAGTGGTGCTTGGTGACCAATCCGTTCTTACGTAATGCTTAAGCAGAACAGTAGATAACTTGCGCGTTCTTTGTTTTGCTCGCCATCAGTATCCTGCAAAGCGTATTCTGCGTACGTTTCAGATTGTAGAAATATCTGGGATGGATCCACAAAGTGGTGATTTGGTTGGATATTGTCCCCAAGAGATGTTAAGTATAGATCTCAGAATCTGACTGAAGATTCTATCAAAGGTTTTAGTTAATGTCCAAGCACCATATTTTAACACGACCTTAACAGTGGCGCGAAAAAAAGCAATGTTTGATATCGTCATGTAGATCAGACTTTTACATTACATCCATTTTATTCAGAGCGACCAACGATTTAGCTATGTGAATTTTCACATCCTTTTATTAAATTATAAGTTTAGTATAACAGTTTAAATATAATTCAATATCATATATTTAAATTTAATATAATTTATCATAAATAGATTTCTAAATATCTATTTTTCCTAGAATTTCTAAAAGTAACAGAAAAAAGATGTGTGCTTTCATCTATTTAAATATATATTGTCCAATGGATAATTTATACTTGAATATGAACAGGAAACCATGTGAAGAAAATAAGTAAATAAAACATAAATAAAGAACTTTCACTGGTCTTTAACAAACTTGTATAAGATAGATAGATAGATAGATAGATAGATAGATAGATGTGTGCGGAATGTGATAGATAGATAGATGCGTGCTGAATTGCATTGACAGATATATAGATACATGTGTGCGGAATGTGATAGATAAACAGATAGATGTTTGCTGAATTGGATCGATATATAGATAGATGTTTGCTGAATGTGATAGATAGATAGATAGATAGATAGATAGATAGATAGATAGATAGATGTGTGCAGAATGTGATAGATAGATGTGTGTGGAATGTGATAGATAGATAAATGTGTGGGGAATGTGATAGATAGATAGATAGATGTGTGCAGAATGTGATAGATAGATAGATAGATGTGTGCTGAATGTGAGATAGATAGATGTGTGCTGAATGTGATAGATAGATAGATAGATAGATAGATAGATAGATAGATAGATGTGTGCAGAATGTGATAGATAGGTAGATGTGTGCAGAATATGATAGATTGATAGATAGATAGATAGATAGATAGATGTGTGCTGAATGTGATAGATAGATAGATAGATGTGTGCAGAATGTGATAGATAGATAGATAGATAGATAGATAGATGTGTGCAGAATGTGATAGATAGATAGATGTGTGCGGAATGTGATAGATAGATAGATAGATGTGTGCGGAATGTCATAGATATATAGATATATAGATAGATAGATATATAGATAGATAGATATGAATAGAGATTAAATACAGATCAAATATGGATTTTAATCTGATAGAATGATAGGATAAAGCACAAACAGGAAACGTTTATAAATCTAAAATGTTTTACTTTTATTGCTTCATGAAAGAATGAGATATGAAGAAGGAAAAAAATGAATTAATTTCGGTATGTAAACGAGTCGACAGAAATTATTCACTCACCTTAGCCTTTATTGAGAGTTTGCTGAATTCATAAGGTTCAATACAAGAGCATTAGATATTCATTGAACCTAACTCACTCTGATGCATATGACTTGGACGACTACCATCTCCCGTGATCAGGTCAAAAATCATCACTCTGCATATCTTCCTGTTTCTTTTTTTTTTGTTACACTTTTGACATTTTACTGCCCCCTTTTGTCTCCCTTCTCCCATCGATTCACACAAACTCGTTAAGTGCTTTATACACCGTTTCCCGCTCCCTCACTTGCTTTTCATATTATCCTGCGACTGTTAAATTTTACACAGCCCCCTTTCCCTCAGTATAGGTCCGAAATATTTCAATGATTTCATTTACATTATTGATAGTGTTCAGACTGTTGTCCTTATCGTTGTTACGATATTCATGACGTTTCAGCCGTTGTACTCTCTGGCTTTCTTCAGCCGATTGGAATTTTGAACTGAAGCCTTTATTTCATCCACCGGGTTAGATTGTTCTAGTTTCACGTATTATGCCTCTTCCAGAAGTCTCATTATCAGTTATCTCCCTTTAACTCTCCGAATACTTCATCTTAGAAATATAGACATTCATCGATTCATATATCTTCTTCTTCTTCTCTTTGTGACATCCTTGTTGCTCACATGTTCTTTTCATGTGATATATTTCCGGCGTTCGTCGGCAGAACCTAATTTTTGTTACTTGCATCGCCATGACTTCTTGGGAAATTACTGGAATAGTTTCGCAGAGTCTTCTCCCCCGTTGTGAATTCATAGTATTCTTTCTCATAGACTGGCTATTGTTCAAGGCTAGAGAATCCAGTATATCATGTTACCGAACATTCCTAACATGCTCAATCACATTCACTGTAATGTGTTTGCAAAGTGAAAGTGAAAGTAGATAATCTCAGGAATTACCAACTGGTCTTTCTCCTAACTTCAATTATCTGTCAAATTATGAAACCTTGAAATTAATCAAAACTCGTATGATTATTCATTAATTATTAGATGAAGAGGTGTGGATAGTTGTTTTTTTCTTTTTGCAAGGACAGTCGATTTAATTAGATTTGTTTGTTTAACGGTATATCAACTCCTTATGGGTCATTTAATGCGAAAAGAGTTATATATTATTCTGTTTTCACAATTCAATACATAGTAAATGACACGCATGTGTATATACATGTCTCTATAGACATACTTACCAGAGACGGTGATATGTGTGTTTTATGCTGTAGATTTGTTGAAGGATTATTATAGGATACTAGCAGCATTCGCCCACTCGCTATCGCTTCGCAAAGTAAAATAGATTCACTGTTTGAAATCTTTGAAATAAAAATTTTAATTGAATATTTCATTCATAAATTAGCTTGTTATATTCAAGGAAAGTTTTACAAATAGATGCCAACTTGTTGAAAGCCAAGTAAAATGAAATTTCGAACACTTTTCTGCACTATAAAGATTATATTCCTAAAGAGAACTATTTTTGATATGAAAATCAATCCTCGAATAAAAGAACAGTAATGAAGGACAGTTAATTAATGAAATAAACTTGTTTTTTAAATCAATATGCAAATTGGTTAAACCTGAAGTATATTATATATAATACCGATATTGAGCTTTTAGAGTGTAAATTACTATAAAGTAAAGCTGTGACTTTTTAATCTCAGAATTCGTTGGAGAATTGAGCTCCATTTTCCTATTTATTCATATAGATTCCATAATAGAGGTTTTACTTAATTAACTATTATGTTTCTCTAATTCTTCAAATGTTGAATGTATATCTAATTCTAATTTGTATTTTCTTATATTTACACTATATTCATTTTATTTTCTTCATTGTCTCTTCTTCTGTGACCCATGAAATAAAAATAATTGCTTGTACGGCAAATAAGGATCTACGTATATCAAATCATCTTTAAATTAAGTGGTGGCAGAAGAATTATCGTTGAACTTTTAAAAGGTAAGCTTAAACATTATTTCAATACTTAAATGCAGCGATCAATTTTGAGTTTTTCTGTAGTTTATTAATGCATATCCCATCTACTCGTTCCTAGCTATTGTGATGGTGGCCAAACCAAGAGTCCTCCACATGAGCTAGCTTAAATGCTGCCTCATAAGGTGTATTTTAAATTAACTCAAAATTTTAGCTAACATAAAACTTTAAGCTAGCTACAATTTTGGAAACAAAATGAAAATAAGAGTTACTCCCCTTGAACCATGAAAGCGACGATAATAGGTAGTATAATATATTAATGTATATTTTTAACCTCGTAGTATCTGCCAACACTGAATCTGAGCTTAACGAAAATCGTTCCCTGTGCATACCTTTTCTAGTCGCACAAACACATACACACACATACACTATACTTTATATATAAGTTTATATGAATTAATATCATCACAGTGTTGGTTGAGTGATTTTGTTTAGTGGCATATCCGTCTCTATGGGTTAATTAATGCCAAAATCTAAATAGTTTGGACAAAATTTTATGGCTTCAGATGCATATATTTTGAACGGAATTGTATGACTTCAACTAAATATGTTTTGAATACAATATTCTGTCTTCAACTACAAATAAATTGTATTAGTCAGTTTGCTATAAAAATGGATTGTTAGTGATTTTAATATAAATACGTATTGTTGGTAATTTTTTTTATATAAAAATATATTGCTGGTATTTTCCTATAAAACTATATTTTTATGCATTCATAGTGTTTTGTTTTTGTTTGGGGGTTCGCTATTTGCCCATAAATGGAACCGTAACTACCGCTTCCATCTCAAGTCAGGTTGGAATTGGCAACAATAGCTATTAAATGGTGGTTTAACGCACCTCAAATCCTTCAGTCTCCAGATCAGAGGTCTTGATCCAGGATGTAGTTTATCGTCATGCCTAGTAGTAGCAATGAAAGTAATTGAAGTATTGTTGAAATGGATTTTATAAGCGATAGACAGGCTTGACAATATTTTCAGATCTGTGGTAAATCGTAAATATTTATTTAGCATTTCATTCGCTTTTATATTCATTATACCAGAATCATCAACCAATATTTATTTGTCTTGTTTTAGGATGTCTAGATTAGGTTTCATGCTCTGAATTAGGCAATCAAATCAAATTTATGTTAAGGGGTCCACCACTTTTTCATACAAGTGGACTCGCTAAGTGTGTACTTGTACTGCTGCCGGTGAATACTCGGGGGAAGACAGGTGACAATGATACATGATAGAGTGAGAGAGTGAGGTAACCGCTTTGTAGGAGTCACAGTTGCGAGCACGTCGACTCAGAAGAAAGTCATACTTCGATACTGAATTTCCCAGACTGTGTATATATATCATTATTGCTACTAACCGCATTTCTGAATCTACTAACCGTATTACCAATTGTATTATTACGTCAGTACATTTATTTGCTATATTTCAACTCTGCGTTTGTCATTCATTGGAGACCGGATTTCATCTCCGAATCCACAACAAATTGGCGACGAGAGATTCGAACTCACACGAGAAGACGAAATAGAAAAATCCTCCCCTCGCCCACAACAAATTGACGGCGAGCGATTTGAATTCACACAGGAAGAACAAAAAAAATTCCCTCGTCGTCCACAACAAATTAGCGACAAAGAGTTACGAGGAGTAAAAATACGTAAAATTGAGTTATCATGGAAGATTTTAAAAATATTTTGGTAGAACTGGTAAAATACCAAAATGATGAACAATTACAACTACAAGAAAGAATGGAAGAAAAATGGCAAAAGCAATTGCGACAAACGCAGAAGGATCTCCAGGAACTAATATTGAAAGTAGCGGGTAACAAGCAATTAGATATTGAAAAAGAGGAAACTTTTTCGCAAGACGCAGTGTTGAATACCATAGAGATTTTCAAATATTCTCTAGATGAGGATAAAAATTTTGGAGATTACTTCAGAAGACAAGAAGACATCTTTAACATAGACTGTCAAAATTGGACAGAAGCAAAAAAGCTACGTCTATTGCTTAGAAAATTAGGAACTGAAGAATATACAAAGTTCGTGGATTATATCTTGCCAAAAAAGACGAACGAATTAACATTTGACGAAGCAGTGACATGTCTTAAAGAAGTCTTCAGCCCGAAAACATCACTCTTCCACAGGAGGTAGAAATGCCTTAACCTGGTAAAGTCCGATAATGAGGATTATTCCACATTTGCCGCAATCGTAAATAAACATTGCGACGAGTTCAAACTAGCGGAATTAATCTCGGACAATTTCAAATGTCTCATCTTTGTTCAAGGGTTAGTTTCAACAAAAGATAGCGAAATGCGCAAAAGAATGCTTTCAAAATTACAAAATGAACCGGGACTAACACTACAACAATTACCGGAAGATTGCCAGAGATACCTAAGTATAAAGAAAGACGCGAAGGACATTGAGGTATCAGCTGTATCTCATATACGTAAGTTAAACAAAAGTCTACGTTCTTCACCCTCCCCGGAAAGAGAACAAAAATTCTACAATAATGAATAAAGATTCTCACCCTCCCAGGAAAGACAACAAAAAATTTATAAAAAGAGAAAAAGTACAACATACAGGACAAATTATGACGAAAATCGAAGCAAATATAGGCCCCCACATCAGCATGTTATCGATGTGGAAGACTACATTGGAACAAGGATTGCCGATTTAGATATAAAAACTGTCTTGAGCGTGGATAAATGGGCAACAAGGCATCCCGATGTAGGAACAGAAAAGATACTAGTAGAATAAGAGCTACTAGGATGCATAACGAAGACAATACCAACATAAGGAAATATGTGGAACTGGAAATTTTAAATAAAAAGATAAAATTGCAACTGGATTCGGTTTCCGACCTCACGATAATCAACCTACAGACATGGAGAAAACTTAACAGACCAACCATGTTACATACACAAAAAAAATGACAAGTCGGTTACAGGCAAGCGAATAAAATTCGAAGGAGAAATAATCGTGAATGTTAAATTTCACGGGAAAACAAAAACAAATTAAGATATACGTCATGAAAGATACTGAAAATGTAGTAGGTATCGACTGGATGCAAAAGTTCAACGTTTGGAACCTAACTATCAGTTCTTTTTTTAAAAAGTTAGAGGTTGAACCATCAGATGCTATAAAGTCAAAGGAAGAATTATATAACCAATTTCCTGAGGTATTTTCCGAGCGGGTTGGGACGATGTAACAAATTTGAGGCCAGAATTAAATTAAAAGAAAACGTCCAACCAGTATGTAAAAAGAAGCGAAACGTGCCATTTGCTACCATAGATGAAAAAAGTAAAGAGTTATACAAGGCAGTAAAGGAACTACCTGTGACTTTGCGAGAGATAAGAAGAGAAGCGGAAAAAGGATGAATTTATGCAGAGGACGAAGATAAAAATACAGTCTGTGTTTGACAAATTATTACCAAACAAGAACAAAAACCAGTATACACCTGTTGTACCCAAGAGATCATTTAAAACAGGAAGAGAAAATTTACCGAACCTCTGGTTATCGACCATAAGAGAAAAAAATACTAACTCCCCCCAAAAGGGATCTAAGGAGGGGGTAGTAAGGGGTCCACCACTTTTTCATACAAGTGGACTCGCCCAGTGTGTACTTGTACTGCTGCAGGTGAATACCCAGGGGAAAACAGGTGAAAGTGATACAGTGATGTGAGAGAATGATGTAACCACATTGTAGGAGTCACAGTTGCGAGCACGTAGACTCAGAAGGAAGTCATACTTCGATACTGAATTTCCCAGACTGTATATATATTATTATTGCTACTAACCGCATTTCTGGATCTACTAACCGTATTACTAATTGTATTATTACGTCAGTACATTTATTTGCTATATTTCATTCCTGCGTTTGTCATTTATTTTGGGACCGGATTTCAGCCCGGAATGCACAGCAATTTAAAAACCTCAGACCCCCAGATGACCATTGTCAAGTGAATTTTATGGCCCTATAAGAAAACATTCAGTAAAGCTACAAAGGTTTTGCTATATTTTGCCAGCTTTTTTTTCTATAAACTCGTAAATTCGAATAGCGCAAAAAATGCCCAAGACATTTTTTATATATTTTAATGTAGGTTTCCAAATATTAAAAAAATAACACCGTAAAAAGGTAAGAGAATTGTCTTCGAGAAGGTATTTGAAACATGCTGTTGCATTCCATGACATCTCTGAGTCCTAACTCTACGACATAAAATGGTTATCGACAAAAAGAACCATTTCTTTTTCTCATTCGTTTTATTAGGAGGGAGTGGTGGCAGCTTGGATTCTAGGAGGAAGTAGGAGAAATGACGTCACAGGAACGCATATAGCACATTGGGTCAGCATCTCTGTGTAAAAAAAGATTCGTCCACCGGCATAACGCATACTGTTAGATGGAAAAAGTCATGTTTAATTAAATAACAGAGCTTATACTCGAATATGAACATCTATAAAAAAAAAAAACGTTGAAACAAAATAAATTAAAAATAACTATATATATATATAGGAGGCACGGTGGAGTAATGGGTGTCGCCTTGGATTGAGGAATCGGAGAGCCGAGTTCGAATTCCAGTCGAATCCATTACATTCACTTACGTGCTAATACCCTTGCGAAAGGTATGAATGAATCCTCTTCTCCTTCCAGCTATGGGTAAATAGCAGGATAGACTGGGTTCTGTTGCCTTGGATGGAAACTGGTCTAGGAGAAGGACAAAACCTGCGGAGGGTCGTTTGGTGACTTTGTGGCACGTAGTGCACCAGTTCTCTGTATTCGGCCCTTCAAAATGTGTCGATGGTCCTGCACGAAACCTTCACCACTATAATCAATTCTCATGTGCTGTTGTCGGGCTGTCGGTTTCCTGGGAACTGATCTGCTTGACCCTCATACGCCGAGTTTGACGGGAGAGTCGACTATATATATATATATATATATATATATATACACACACACACACACGATTAGAATAATTATTCCAAAATTCGCTTGAGGATGAACCAGCTGCTTTAATTTTAAAAAAAGTTTTTATCGTTGTGTTTTTGAAACATGTTAACTCTTATGAAACGATGGAATCAAATTTTAAAAAAATAGGGCTCTGGCTTTTCTTTTTCAAATATATGGTGTTTTCGAAGTATGTTGTTTTTTTAGTGCACTGTTCTTGTGCAGTTGGTTCTTTCTGCAGCTTCCCAGATCAACAAACCAGAAGATTTGGAGGAGATTCCGAAGTTACCTTGAAGCCGTTGTTGAATCCAATGCCTGTTTTATTGAATGAATTTAGTCTTTAGTATTTCAAGATATTCTTCTGCAATTTTGGTAAATATACCTGTTAAAATGTGATATCAGTATTATTTTTATGTTTGCATCATTTAGACGACAATTTATCCATCGCACGCTGTATATAGAAGGAGAATAATATATATATATATATATATATATATATATATATATATATATATATATATTCTTAAGCAAGGCCGGATACATGTTAGCATTATGCATGCATAGGCAGAGAATTTTGCTTAATCCTCAGGCAGATATTCATCTAGTGAGAAAAGTGTATATTGCTCGAATTAATAAACATCTTCGGGCAAATACACAAACCAATTCGTACTCCAAATTTTCTATAATTAAAAGACAAAAATAAAAAATTCAACAATATTTGTTCTAAAAGAAGAAGAAGAAGAAGAAGCAGTAGCAGCAAAAGTAGAGGTAGAAGAAGAAGAGCAGACTACGACGAAGAATCAGAAGAAAGAGAAAGAGAAGAAAAAGGTACAGAAGGAGAAAAAGAGGCAGAAGAAGAAGCAGCAGAAGTAGATTTAGAAGAAGAAGAAGAAGAAGAAGAAGAAGAAGAAGAAGAAGTAGAAGAAGAAGAAAATAATCAGCAGCGGCAAAAGAAAAAAGCAGATGAATTAAAAGAAGAAAAGAAAGCAGAAAAAAGGAGATAATGAAGCATCAAAAGAAGAAGAAGAAGAAGAAAAGAAAAATCAAAAGTAGCAGCCGCATTAGAAGAAGAAGAAACAGAAGAAGAATCATAAGACAAAGAAGAAGAAGAGCCAGATGACGAAGAAGAAGAACCAGAAGCAGTAACAGAGAAAGAAAAAGAAGCAGAAGAAGAAAAAGAGGTAGAAGAAGATGAAGAAGCAGCAAAAGAAGAAGAAGAAACTGAAAAAGAAGAAGAAAAAACAGGAACAGAAGAAGGTGTGGATTACTCTAAAAGCAAGAACACACGAAACACGTTTAAGATATTTCCATTGATTTTAACCAATTTCTTTAGATTTGACTCATTTCTTGGTTTGAAAACTTCCAATCAATCTTCAAATCTTTGAAAAGAATTTTCGATGGACAATCTCAAATATTAAGTCACATTTCATAAAGCGATGTTTAAAGAAGTTTAGTATTTGATCTAAATGTTGCCAAATGACTGTCGATATGCGGTGATGACCAACTGAGGACTTGTGACGCACTTAATCCACTTCAAGGTTTCCTATTTATTGTAGTGAAGATCAACTTAAACAATGATATTATAACATTTATATACACGTGTGAATGAATAAATATTATAAATATATACATTCACGAGAACAATTTTTTTTAATTTTTTTTTAATTTTTTTATTTTTTAAGCGGTATCACCCCCAGCAAGGCAGTACTGCCACTAACACGTAATGAGTGACTGGTTCTGAAGGAATTAGGGACAGAAACATTAATGGTGAGTGGAAAGAGAAATCAGGAGGACAGTATATAGCAATTGTCATTGAATTTAAATTTCTGCAGATTAAAGTTGGCTGGAAAGCACGGAGCGGGACGGGAGTTCCACAAGCGAGAAGTACGAGAAAAGAAACTATTATCATAGAAGTTACGGCAACATCTAACTAGATCAACTGTAACTTGAGATCTCGCCGCTTAAATCCATACAGTCTTGGTAACATAGTGAAGAGCTCATTCCCGTCTGGTATACTAAGTAGGGTGTTATCTCCCATTCAGTAATTAGTATCAAGATGTGCTGCTGAGAGTGTTGATAGCAGACACGGAAAGAAAAGAAAAGCTCCTACAGAAGTTAGTAAAGGAAAGCAGTAAAAAGATTTAAACATCACCTGCAAGAAGACAGAATGTATGGTTGTTAGCAAAAGGATGGGGCCAGAATGCAAATTAACAATTCAGAGATAATAAAGTCAAACAACTACAAACATTTACATATCTAGAAAGTTTTCAAACAGAGGACGGAATGTGCCATATTATAATCCGAAGGCACATCCAAAAGTTAAGCAGAGTATTAAGAGTCAGAAAAACTTCGTTAGAAGTAAAGAAAACAGTACCGAACTGTTACGTGATAGCTACCTATGGCTGTGAATGTTGGACTATCGCCCTGTTTACAAGTATGCGACTTATCAACCGTAATAAGGCAAGAGATTTATCTGGGTCTGATGGAGCCGCATCTAATAAATACTTTGATAAATTTATATTTTGGATAAAATATTTTGGTCAGATTAGTTTTAAGTTCTTAGATATTGTTTGCTAGATGATGAGGCCAAAAACTACAAATTAATTGACTATAGTTAAATGCAATTGGAAAAATGCCCAACAAACAAAACTTCTGACAAAGTTTGCTATAAAGAATAACAAGAGAAAAAAAGAAGAACGGAGAAAAAAAAATATTAGGTTGGTGCAAAAATAATGACATAATAATGTCGTTTTTTGACGTATTTTTAACGTCAAAAAACGACATTATTACGTCATTATTTTTGCACCAACCTAATAATATTGAACAAACAATATACGTAAGAAAAAACAACAGCAATAAAGCAAAGCAACAGTAATAAGGCAAAACAACAGTAATAAGGCAAAGCAACAGTAATAAGGCAAAACAACAGCAATAAGGCAAAGCAACAGTAATAAGGCAAAACAACAGCAATAAGGCAAAGCAACAGTAATAAGGCAAAACAACAGTAATAAGGCAAAGCGGAAGTAATAAGGCAGAGCAACAGTAATAAGGCAAAGCGACAGTAATAAGGCAAAGCAACAAGTTCACAAAGAACGGTGTTAATGCACAAAAAGTAATACAGACAAACGATCGCAGCATTCTGACTTCAAAGAAAAGAACGAACAGATTTAAATCTGATGAAACTGAGAAGTGGTCTATTTTGTTGGTTAGCATAACATCCCAGCATGCATCTGTGTGTTTTGTTTTATAAATTTGGAAGGGGTAGTTTTTTGCAATCATTCCTATGCAACTGGAATTTTTTGCGAAATGTTAAAGGCTTCATTAAATAAAACAGAAGTATTTTTTGCAAGATTATTTCTTTTTATTTCTGGGTATGAGGGAGCCCAACACGCCATAAACAAAAAGGAAATATAACTTTTCCTCATGTTCAACATTATAACGAGCATATTTTTCGTTTTATTCAACTGATTTCTACTGTCTTTGAGGTAGCTTCTTTCAACAAACTTCTAAGTTTCATCAACAATTGATTTAGTCTGTTATCAATAAAAAAGTTGCTGATCGTCAGCGACAAGCAGTATAAATTTCGATCCTCTGGGACCCCTGCTGATATCCTAACTGTGATTACGTACAGAATCAGCGAGACAATAATAAAATCACCACGTCAGCGATCACCTTAGATATATAAAGGGCCTATGACAAAGTATTGCTCAGGTGGTGGCCGCTACACAAAGTCTCCAGCTATGGCATCTCTAGAACAATTTTCGCAGTTATCAAGTCCATCCTATCAAATAGGTCTATGAATGTCGTTGTTAATGGCCAGACTTTTGAAGCCAAGGGAAACAATCTACAGGGTTTTCTCTTTGGTCCCATATTTTTTCTGCTTTATATTAATGAGCTGCCAAAGAACATAGATAATTAGTAATGATCTATGTAAATCATAAAAGTCTTTATGCGTGCAATTTCGAAAGTTTACTTTATCAGAAGCTGGCAGCTGATCTCTGCTCTGATGTAATTGATGGCTCAATCGTTGGAAAAACTGGCTTGTAAAATTCAGTACCCTACCCTAAAAATCGAGCTGGTCCCGTTTTTTTTTTTTTCATTACCCAGCAGATCCTCAATTTCTGGGTGTTATGAAGCACACTTTTACGTTTATTGAAGATCCTTGCGTTGAACGTCTGTTGGGACTCAAGTTGGCGAAGAATTATTTTCCAACATACGAATCCTTTCGTAAAGCGGAAACGTCCGACGACTCTCTTTAATCTATCGTTATTTCCATGGAAAATGTTTTGACCAGACGAATTCATTAGTCCAAACAATTTGGGCATTTATAGCTATAAATTATCATACCACATACACTGGCAAAAATCGTCTCCATTCCCTTTGTATTTCCAAGAAGTGCCACTTTGTCGAACAGACTCACGAGATGATGCTTCCGCGTTCAATATATTCTCAACCTCTGCAAGTTTTGGGGTCTATCGTTATCTGGGCAACATGTGCTCGTAATCTGAACTTCTTATCGTCACCCCTTTCATCCATACAAACACCTCATTTAATAAGCCTCTACCTTGACTGGCGCTTGGGCATTGTATTGACTGAACAATAGTAATAAAAATATCCATCTTAATATATAAACTTTTTAGCCGTAATCATAAATGACCCATAAATATTTTTTTTTATATTTATACCGATTTATGTTTAGCTGATAATTTTGTTAAGTTTCAAAATGAGCGATAATATTATCGGTCAGCAACTAGAAGCGGATCAGAAAAAATGGATATAAATTAGGGAAAAAAGTGTTCAATTGATAATGCAAAAAGAAAGCGGAAAGAGGGAATGTTTATTGTTTGGTCCTAATTAGGCCATTTGCATGCAGACTTGGTGGTGATGAGAGGAGTTTGAATTTAAAATCTATATATGTTGGCTGGCTTGCCGAGCATGTTCTTATCTATCTATCTATCTATCTATCTATCTATCTATCTATCTATCTCAGTTTATTCATAGCTATCCATCGCAGTTTATTCATATGTATCTATCTATCTAAATATTTCAGTATTCATCTCAGTCGTTTCTTTCTATCTATCTATCTATTTCAGTTTATTCGTAGCTATCTATTTCATTTTATTAATATCTATCTATCTATCTATCTATCTATCTATCTATCTATCTATCTATCTATCTCAGTTTATTCATAGCTATCTCAGTTTATTCATATGTATCTATCTATCTCAATATTTTAGTATTCAAGCTATCTCAGTCGTTTCTTTCTTTCTTTCTATCTATCTATCTACGTCTATTCCTATCTAATTTTTTCTCTCTAAAACTTTTAAGATCTCTCTCCCTTTATCTACCTATCTATCTATCTCAGTCTATTCATCTCTGTCTATTCATATATATCTATCTATCTAGTAAAATAGCTAGATAAATAGATATGAGTAAACTGAGATAGATAGATAGACAGGAAAAGGATGAGATAGATATTTATATATTTTTTTGTGTGTATGTATATATATATATATATATATATATATATATATATATATATATATATATATATATACTATGTGTTTATAGATTTATTTATTTATCCATCTCTTTAACGACTTGTTTCATTTTGTTTATCGTTCTATAAATTGTTCATATTAATCTCCGCGTTCTCGTTTTCAGAATCTAAGCATCTGACTATGTGCCTGTCGATTCCCTGTTAAATCTCATAACTCATCTCTCTCACGTTTTCAAGGAGTGTAAGCCATATCTATCAATATATGGCCGAAAAAAAAAACCCAGTCCTTTCAATTCTGACACTCTTTCTTTTTTAATCTGCCAATGCATTTCCATCTCTGTCAATTTTTTTCCTGTATACCTATTTCCTAGAACTCAGTCAGTCGCTTCATATCTATTCGTCTCGCTACCTAGCGATGTGTCTCCGTATATCCACCCGTATCTCTGCAGATATCGATCGATTAATCGATCCATCCATTCATCCACATGTCTTGCGGTTCGATGAAAGTAATTACTTTATTAACTCCATATAAAAGCCTTTGCACAACTCACAGCTTCCGGTATTGAATAGCTATTGATTATTGATCTCTGAGCGTATCTTGATGATCGAGTTATTAAAATAGGTCCGTTATTTCTTTTCAGCATGTCGCGATGCGAAGCAAATCGAACGAAAGGAATTAACAAGGATTTTGAAGCGATGTTATTCTGCGAATATAGATTAGAAGTTTATCTGAATCATTTGTTGCGGGAATAGCTACATGGTTATTGTGCTAGACTCGCTACATCAAGTTCCATGGTCCGGTCATGCTAAAGCAGGCCTATAAGTCGTTATATTAAAAATATAACCAGTACATTATACATACATACATACATACATATATATATATACATACATATATATATATATATATATATATATATATATATATATATATATATATATATATATATATATATATATATATATGTATATATATGGTATATTGATCTGGGAATTTATCTATCTATCTATCAATCTATCTATCTATCTATCTATATATATATATATATATATATATATATACATATATATATATACATATATATATGCAATTATTTATTTAAAATATATTTAAAATATATAAATATTTATTTAAAAATATAATTCCAACACGCGTGTTGGAATCATATTTTGGAATCAAAAATACTAAAGAACTTTGGATTATTTACCTAACCAGTTCTTTCCTATTTTCTATATATTTTTCACACACACACACACACACACACACACACACACACACACATATATATATATATATATATATATATAGATAAATTCCCAGATCAATTCTGTGGACAAGACAGATTGGTATAAATAAAATGACAATCTAAGATATATATATAAGAAGAAATATACTCTTAAGGTGTGCTATATTTATGGGATAATATCCTCAAATATAAAAGTGAACAATGAATCAACACTTAGAGGCGACAAGCTGTTTCATGCTTGACACAATGGATTGCGTATAGCATGAAACAACTTGACGCCTCTAAGTGCTGACTTCAATGTTCAGATATATATATATATATATATATATATATATATATATATATATCTTGGTAATTCATATGGATAATTCCAAAGAGAGTATAAATTCTAAAGGGAGCTCAATGTAAGAACAGAGCAAATGAAAACGGTGAAAGCGGAGACTTTAGAAACACATGTTAATATTTTATTTCCATTTATTTATGAAACCGTTTGGTCTGATGAGACCAGATCGATTAATCGGTCTTGCGAAATGAAATATTACCATGGGTTTTTAAAGTCTTCGCTTTCATCATTTTAGTGGTTAGAACGTTCGCATTCTGATCATGAGACACGGGGTTCGAATCTCACCATGGTTGATTTGTCAGGAACGAAGCCTGCTGATGTTATCGGTTTCGAGGGAGGGGGATGATCCCATCGTGCAGCACTTTTGAAAGTGTCTGAAAACCATACCACGGGTTAACCCAAGCCTTGTGTGGGAAATTAGGTAGACGGAATATTTAGGGTCGTCGATAGCTGTGCTAGCACAAAGTCACAAGTCATCGTGACTGAGGGTTTGGGTGTGTTGGCGTTTTCAGATTGTCGATTATTTTAGATAACACCTTCTCTCCCAGAATCTGTAACTAAGGTCTGCTGAGCATAGTTTAATTATAACCCACAGGTTGACTCTGTGTGTGTTGAACAAACAAATGTGTTTGATCGAGCGTCTGCAATAGGGATTGGCTAGCCGCCCTAGTAGACGGGTATCATCGAATACGAATGGGTAACTATTATATATATATATATATATATATATATATATATATATATATATATATATGGAGAGGGAGAGAGAGAGAGGGGGGAACGCTGGAGACGCTGAGAAACTCAGATTTTATGACAAATATAAGGAATTTCCGTCTATGTAATTGTTGAAATAATTTTGCTTTTAAATGAAACGGTAATAATAATTGAATAGTTTTATATATAATGTAATTGTTCTGAAAATTGGAGTCTGTGATCCGAGTTCAAATCCTTGTCTAGTCTCTTTCACTTTCGCAAAAATGTCCTTTTTTTCATTTTGTGCGAAAGTATCATTCTCTATTTTTAGGTGAAATAGCAAGGTATACTGGGCTCCCCTACCTTGCGTGGTAACATGGCCAGAAGAACAATCCTGAATTCAAAACCGTTGGGAAAATCAGAGATAACTGCACCAATTTTACAAAATTTCACAGATAATAAAAGAAATAAATGTTGTGAATAACTATTACAGCATACTACTAAAGGAACATTTCATTTAAAGACGCACACAAACAAAAACGATTACATTAACTGATTCGTCTTTTTTTACAGGTTATCAACCTTTGTCAGGTTTATTTAAAGCCAGGAATTTTATTTTAGACTGAATGTTTTTGAAGAGGTAACTATTACTAATTAACTCATAACTGGGTTGGTTTGTTAGTTGCTTTTGTTTACCGCCAATGAGTCATTTTTATGCTGAAAGCGAAATATTTTGTACGCAGTTTTATTTTTTTATTCTAGAGAAAATAATGATTTAGTGATACATGTCTTACTAATTAACCCATAGCTGGGGAAGAATAGGTAGAGTTATACCTTTCTCAAGAGTATTTGCGTGAATTCGAACTAGGCACTCCGATTAACAATTTTGAGCCATTATCCCTAAACCACCCGCACATCCAAGCTTACAGCACCAGATATTTCCAAGCGGGTTACCGTCTAAGTACTGACCACGCTCAGCGCTGCTTAACTTCGGTGATCGTACGGGAACCGGGGTTTCAACCTGATGTGGCCATAAGCAAAATAAATAAATAAAATAAAAAATAAAGAAGCGCTCCCCTGATTTCTTATTTCTTCTACGGTAAATCTGGGTCTGATCGAACCGCGTCTACTAAACACGTTGGTAAATTTATATTTTGGATAACATATTTTGATCAAACTTGTTTTAAGTTCCTAGATATTGTCTGTTAGATGATGAGGCCAAAAACTGTAGATTAATTGCCCATGGTTAAATGTAATATGAAAAATGCCCAACAAACAAAACTTCTGACAAAGTTTGCAATGAACAATAATAAGAGAAAGAAAGAAAGAAGAAGAGAAAAAAGAAATAATATTGAACAAACAATATACGTAAGGCAAAGCAACTGCAATAAGGCAAAGCAACTGCAATAAGGCAAAGCAAAAGTAATAAGGCGAAACAACAGTAAAAGGGCAAAGCAACTGTAATGAGGCAAAGCAACTGCAGTAAGGCAAATCGACAGTAATAAGGCAAAAGTTTCACAAACTAAGAACGGTGTTATTGCACAAAAGGGGATACAGACAAGCGATCGCAGCATTCTGACTTCAAAGAAAAGAATGAACAGATTTAAATCTGATTAGACTGAGAAGTGGCCTATTTTATTGGTTAGAAAATAAATCCCAGCATGCATCTGTGTGTTTTGTCGTATAAATTTGGAAAGGGGGAGTTTTTTGCAATCATTCCGATGCAACTGGAAACTTTTGTGAAATATTAAAGGCTTCATTAAATAAAGCTAGTATTTTCTTCAAGTATGAGGGAGCCTAATACGCCATAAACAAAAATGAAATAAAAATTATCCTCATGTTCAACCTTATAACGAGCATATTTTTCGTTTTATTCAACTGATTTCTATTGTCTTTCAGGCAACTTCTTTCTATCCTCCCATAAATATTTACATTCTCATTAAAGAAAATGTTTGGGAGCCTTTTACAGTCTTCCAGGGATTTTTTTTCAATTAAAGGAAATTCATAAAAGTCATTGGACCGGCGGCATAACACACTCGGTGTGTTTATTATATGTCAAAATTGTGCTTGTGTCTATGGGTAAACATTGGTTAAGTTTATATATGTGCATATGGGTAAATATTAGTCACGTTTATACTCGAGGTATTAGGTAAACACTGGTAATGTTCATGCCTGAAACTATAGGTAAAAATTGGTTGGGTTTATACTTGAGGCTCGTATTTAAACTTGAGTCTGCAGGTAAGCGGCCTCCAGACAACATTGGAATCTCCTGCAACACTTTTGAATGGTCTCCTTGTATACGTTGGCCAATGCTGCCATAATTATTGCCTTCAGTTCATCTTTGGTCTTAAAAGTAGTTTTGTTAGTTTCTTGCTCAACTGCATCTCACATATAATAATCAAGGGAGTTGCAGTCTAGGGTGGTAGGTGGCCAGATATAAGGGGGTGATGTGGCTGCAGAAATTGTCTGACAGACATGACTGGGTTTTTCAGTGTGACATGGTGCAGAGTCCTGTTGCCAGATATATAGTCTTCCAACAGTCACCCCGTTGACTCAGGGCAGCACTACCTCCGCGAGGCAGTTGGTGTAAGCTTCCGTGTTGAAATTGAGGTCCTCCCATCGAATTCTGGATTTATGTTGCTATCAGAACGGCCATGGTGAGGTTTTCGAGCTGCCGTGCCCTCGTAATTACCATTAGACACATCCATCTCCTTGCGAATCCTCTACACTGTTCTCAGATTGATACCCAAACAGTCTAAAGTGTTCGTATTGGAGCTTCCGGTGCGAACGACAAGTACAGCAGGCCTTTTCCAAATTTCTGACGGAGCGAATTGCGTTATGGTAAGCTTCTTTTCATGGACACTATCCAACTGACCCTACTATACTCTGACATCGACAAACTCAAAAACAAACAACGCGCATGCGCGAAATTAAAAATATAAAACTGCGACAATTTATCAATCGCACCTTGTACATGCATTTATTTGTTTCGGTTGATTGATTGATTTCTTTTTATGGATTATCTACCTTTTGCAGGTTATTTAAAGCCAGAACGTAGTTTTACATTGTAAGAATTATTTGCAAATAACAATGATTTACTGATCAAAGTCCTACTAATTAACCCATAGCTGGGGATAAGAGATGGATTCATACTTTTCCCAATGATATTTGCGCGTAACTGAATATAACGAACCCGACAGGAATTGGTACTCGGCTCACCAAATTCCAATCCTGAATCGTTATTTAGTACAACACCTAGACATCCAAGCTTACAAGAAGTGGTATTTATTTAACGGTCACTCATCTAGATACTGAGCAGGCTCGACCTTGCTTAACCTCGGTGATAGTTCGAGAACCGGTGTTTCAAAGTGATATGATAGCACACCAATTGTTTCGAGGATAATAAGTATTCGTAATAAATATATTTGAATAAGAAACCCTTTGAGGCTAGGTTTTTATTTCTCTGAAGTGGATAAAGTTTGTCTATATTTCTGAGATGAGGTATTATTTACATTATTAGGATTATTGTCCTCATCTTTGTCGCCATATTTATTACAACGTTTCCGCCGTTGTACGCTCCGGCCCTCCGTAGGATCATGTTGAAATCATAGACAAGGAACACCATTGGAAAATTCGTAAACTTAAGGAATCAGCACATATGCTAAGCCACAAAAATCGAGGCGAGCAAGCATAGAAATAAATACTATTTGGGAATCAGTGATAAGGAGCGCCAGAGAAAAGCAATGATAACAACAAAGTTGCAATATGAGCTCGGGTAAAAACATGTAATGATAACACCAAAATTGCAATATGAGCACTGGTAAAAATGGTTGCTGAAGACATTAAGTTTATAATACCCAGAAAGGACACATGGCACAGTAGATAAAGGCGTTGGTTAGATCCAGTGACAGACCCAAAGAGTGTGAGTTCAATACCCGGTTAAGGCAGTGGAGAACTTTCAGAGGGAAAATTAGCAGGAGATAACTGATAACTGACATCCATCAAACATGGCACATGGACCTAGGACAGTCTACACCAGTGAGCGAAATAAAGGGTTCAGTTCGAAATTCCAACCACCTGAAGAGCGTACATCGGCCGAAACATTGTGATAAATATGGCGACAAAGATGAGGACAATAGTCCGTACAATGTAAATAATGTGGATAAAGTTGCTCTCTATATAAGCACCCACGATCTTTGTAGACATTACACATATGGAGGATTGAACTTTACTTCTAAAACGTCATTTATTTCTGAAAAGATGTATCCTGACTCTCCCGCAAGATACACTAAATATCTCTTTTTGTAACCCTGTCTGTCGTTTCTCAGTGCACATGATGTAAATTAACATTCATTGTTTATTCAATATGATGAACTCTCACGAGATGCATAATTTAATAATCTTCATTAATTTACAAATATTTCCATTTCATTATAAATTAAAAACGTGTTGTAACATGATCTAACATCTTTTATCCGCCATTTAACAAAATGTCCCGCAGCTTCTTTCAAATTGTTTCATTCTTATCTCATATCCAAGAAGTTTCGCTGAACATTAGGTTAATTTTCTGAATCCTGTGTGTCAGATTCTCGCCATACTGGTCATCAATGAACACAATCAGCTATTTTTATATATCCCGTTATTGCTTGTTAAATTCTTATAAACGAGGTCTGTCTGAGAAGATACGAAACATTCTTTAATTACAACAAACCTTATATTAGAAGCATATAGAGTATGGACACTATACCTTCAGGAATATAAACCTTGTCCTGAATTAATCATCTGTCTTTCTCAACATGGTTCAAGAGTCTGTCTAAAATGCATGTTCTTATTTAATTACAACAGATTTAATTGCAGAAGTCCATATAAAAAAGAACACGAGATTATGATTTCAGATTTAGTTCTGAATATAGTCTCTTTCATTGTCAATCGTGGTACACGAGCTTCTCATGATTCCAGATTTAGTTCTGAATATAGTCTCTTTCATTGTCAATCGTGGTACACGAGCTTCTCATGATTCCAGATTTAGTTCTGAATATAGTCTCTTTCATTGTCAATCGTGGTACACGAGCTTCTCATGATTCCAGATTTAGTCCTGAATATAGTCTCTTTCATTCTCAATCGTGGTACACGAGCTTCTCATGATTCCAGATTTAGTTCTGAATATAGTCTCTTTCATTGTCAATCGTGGTACACGAGCTTCTCATGATTCCAGATTTAGTTCTGAATATAGTCTCTTTCATTGTCAATCGTGGTACACGAGCTTCTCATGATTCCAGATTTAGTCCTGAATATAGTCTCTTTCATTGTCAATCGTGGTACACGAGCTTCTCATGATTCTAGATTTAGTTCTGAATATAGTCTCTTTCATTCTCAATCGTGGTACACGAGCTTCTCATGATTCCAGATTTAGTTCTGAATATAGTCTCTTTCATTCTCAATCGTGATACGAAGGTGCATCAAACGGTAATGTCTCTTAAATTGCATAGTTGCAAGAGTAAATGCACACGGTATATGAAAATGAATATAAAAAAATACAGGAAGTCAAATTCAGTCCTCAGTATCGTCTCTTTCTTTCTCAGTAATGGTATGAAAGTCGGCTAAAAAGAAAATCTGCTCCTTAAGGTTAACAGAAGCAGACAATGACATCAAGTCGAATGATTATATTAAATCATCTGCTAGATCAGCTACCAGGAAAGTTGGTACATTGTGTTGTGTCAGTCAATTTTTATCGGCATAATCCCTCTTGTATTTTATATTGCAGTCACATCTGGTCTGGTTCTCCTGTTATATCTCGAGATTCTTGAAAGATCCACAGAAGTATCTGTAACGTCATATGTCCGGACCTGACATCTCGACTCTAGTCACTTTCCCGCCGCCGTAACGGGAATTCACACCATCGTTTCTATAGATATTTTCATGGCAGTTATAATGAGCTCTCCTCCTGGGTAGCTAGACCACGTGAATTTAATTGTACTACTAGCTTGGCAAAAAAGGTTTCATCATTTTACTGTTGAAATAGTTTGATATAATCGTAAGTTCTATTCTAATAGTTTCTTCTTTCGCACTTTTAAGCTTCCACTTTTTTACTTACGATTTTCAAACATTTTAATGCAACATCAGTCGCCATCTTTTATCTTCCTAAATCATATTTTATATTGCTCATTCTCACTAAAGTCTTTTCATTTTATTTCACTCTCAGTAACTCTAGCTTACTGATATTATCTCCTTGCGTCAGGGAGAATGACTAATATATATATATATATATATATATGTCGTTAGCAACTAGAAGAATTTAGAAACGCTATTGTTTACTCATATGGTCAACTGAAAAATTACTTTTTGTTTGTTGCTTATAGATACACTGTTTCAAGAAATTCATTCCGTTTTTTACTTTGAAAATATCCATGGAACTGTCAGCTTTCAATATACCTCATAACACCCTCGAGCGCATATTCTCGGAATGGGTAGAATGGAGGTCAACGTGTTTTCGTGGACTCAACAGTTTTCAATCAGCTTGTCTGAATCATTTTCCAGAACCGAGAGCAAGATCTAAAAGGTCAGCCAATCTAACAGTGATGCCCTCCCACAATCCTCACTCTTGCTCCATATGCGGCCTCCTTTGTAAATCAATAGCGGGTCTTAAGTGCCACTGAGTATTATCGCACAAAATTTCCTAACTGAATCAATTATGCTATCAGATCCTCATACATCGAAACCGACGGGAGAGTCCATTATATATATCCTATATATATATATATATATATATATATATATATATATATATATATATATATATATATATGTGTGTGTGTGTGTATGTGTGTGTGTATGTGTATGTGTAATTAAAATAAATAAAAGTTTTTTGACTTAGCTGCTTCATGTTACCTTCACCAACTCGACTTCATAATTTCGAAAACGGACTCTCTGGGAATCACTCCGTCCACTCGTCAGGAGGTATCACCTGGCTGTTTATACTTCTCGATTTTTCCTTTTCATATGCCCTTTTCATTGGTGTGGGTTTTTTTCATAGCGTATGTATGCCTGCGTGTGTGCGCTCATGCGCGTGCGTCCGTCTGCGCGAGCCTATTCGACATCATCTTTTAATCAAGATCACAACGCTGCCAAAGCTACTCGAGACATTTGTGCTATGTAAGGAGATGACTTCCTTACCGACAGAATGGTTTTTCCCGTTTCAAGAAGGGGAATTTACGAAATTGTATTCTGGCTTACTTGGTCAGTTTCATAATCACCAATTGCACGCCCTTATTAAAGAAAAACAAAAACCTGTCACACCGCTAGGGAATTGGTTCAGAAGATAGAACGCTCACATGTTACCGTCACCCGTCATCTTCTCTCAAATGTCTAGACACTTTGGGACTCTATCGGGACTGGAAAGTTAAGATTGGCCATCTCCTGCCATATATGGCAAGAGAACTCCATTTCTAGTCTGATCTGGTTCTTATTAATTTGATTTTTCTTCTCTCTAGCAAGATATAAATGAATTGTATCAAGAATAACTTAGTTGTTATCGACTTGATGTATGAAATAGTGAGAAATATTAAAGATGAAAGGAACTTCTATTAATGAATGTGAAATTTAATGCAATTTACAAGTCTCCGAAAAACATCCTGAAATTGTTTCTGAATTCTTCATTTGATCAGACTTGTGTTAAAATTACACTTTTTAAATGCTGAATCTAGGTGCGTCGTCAGTGTTGTTGCTCCGATGTCATTAAAAGCTTCGGGTCTGAACAAACAACAGACTTCTTCGAGGGGCGACCCGATAGAATATGATCAGTATTCGGCCCGCACCCAGAGTAAATTTGCTACTAGCTTTAGGACTAGTAGCAAATTGACTTGTTAATATATCATGAAGAGTTTTGTTTCAGGATTGAGTCTTTATTGATTGAAGTAATCTTTCGACATGTGAAGTAATATTTCTCTTGTTTTTGGTCAACCCGAGAAATAAACACTTGTCAGGTTTTAAAGAAAAATGGTGCCATTGTGTAAGAGTAGCGATTCAGTTCTTTTCGGATATGCCAAAATGAAAAAAATGATTTCTTTGAAGTGAAATGAAGAAAGCTTTTGACTTAATAAGGAAAGTAAAGAGTTTGGAAAAATATATAGTAAAAAAACCAAAAAAAAAAAACAAAAACATTTGCTTTCATAGAAAAAAAAAACACAGTATGGACTACGATGTGGTGAAATACAAACTCTCCTACTTGCACTTCGGGTGTTCTATCTATCTATCTATCTATCTATCTATCTATCTATCTATCTATCTATCTATCTATCTATCTATCTATCTATCTGATTCTTTTCATATCTATCTATCTATCTATCTATCTATCTATCTATCTATCTATCTGATTCTTTTCATATCTATCTATCTATCTATCTATCTATCTATCTATCTATCTATCTATCTATCTGATTCTGTTCATATCTATCTATCTATCTATCTCATTCTGTTCATATCTATCTATCTATCTATCTATCTATCTATCTGATTCTGTTCATATCTATCTATCTATCTATCTATCTATCTATCTATCTATCTATCTATCTATCTATCTATCTATCTGATTCTTTTCATATCTATCTATCTATCTATCTATCTATCTATCTATCTATCTGATTCTGTTCATATCTATCTATCTATCTATCTATCTATCTATCTCATTCTGTTCATATCTATCTATCTATCTATCTATCTATCTATCTGATTCTGTTCATATCTATCTATCTATCTATCTATCTCATTCTATTCATATCTATCTATCTATCTATCTATCTATCTCATTCTGTTCATATCTATCTATATATCTATCTATCTATCTATCTATCTATCTCATTCAGTTCATATCTATCTATCTATCTCATTCTGTTCATATCTATCTATCTATCTATCTATCTATCTATCTATCTATCTATCTCATTCTGTTCATATCTATCTATCTATCTATCTATCTATCTATCTATCTATCTATCTATCTATCTATCTATACACACACACACACACACACGACATTATTTTTGCACCATCCTAATATATCGCGTTTTGTCGACTTTTATCTCTCTCTGTATGTTCTTTTGCAGATCTATCTATCTATCTATCTATCTATCTATCTATCTATCTATCTATCTATCTCAGTCTATCGTCTGATATTATATATAAATATAGTCATTTCTGGCTGTCTCAATCCCAGTCTCTTCATATCTCACTATCTATCTTGGTGTCTGTTTATATACGTGTGTGTGTCGATGTGATTACAGGTGTGTGTGTATGCGCGGATATGTACACTTCTAGATATGCGCGCGCTTACACGCACAGATGCATGCACACACGTCCGCAGTCTATTTTCGTAAATGACTCTTCCTTCTTCCGTTGGGAGAAATTTCATTCTTCATATTTGATATGTATAATAAATCACTGATTCTTTAATAATAATAATAATAATAATAATAATAATAATAATAATAATAATAATAATAATAATAACAATAATAATATGTGTGTTTATGTGTACGTGACTGTCTTTCAAAAGTCTATTTTATTTTGTCTAACATTTAATACTTTTATACGCTCGACACTTTGCCAATTTCTGTCTCCACTTTTCTAACTATATATATATATATACGAGCTTCACTTCAAGTATGAATCCATCTCTTATCCCCAGCTATGGGTTAATATATATATATATTAGGTTAGTGCAAAAATAATGACGTAATAATGTCGTTTTTTGACGTTGCGTCAAAAAACATTATTACGTCATCATTTTTGCACCAACCTAATATATGTGTGTCTGTGTGTGTTTGTATGCGTGTGTTTGTTTGTATATCCATGTGTACCTTTTAGACTACTACGTTTGTGTGTAAAATCTCTATCTGTTTTCATAGGTCTTCTGTTTGCATCTCTATCTTAGAATATTCCTTTTTCAAGCCGTCCAGCAATCGATCGAGTGATGGAGCGATTTCCTTTTTTTCTTATCAAACTTCATAACACTGTCTCCCTCTTGGAAGTTTTTTATCTATCTATCTATCAGTCGGTTTCTATCTATCTATCTATCAATCGGTTTCTATCTATCTATCTATCTATCTATCTATCTATCTATCTATCTATAGTCGGTTTCTATCTATTTCTCTCTCTATCTATCTATCTATCAGTCGGTATCTATCTATCTATCTATCAGTCGGTTTCTATCTATCTATCTATCAATCGGTTTCTATCTATCTATCTATCTATCTATCTATCTATCTATAGTCGGTTTCTATCTATTTCTCTCTCTATCTATCTATCTATCAGTCGGTATCTATCTATCTATCTATCTATCTATCTATCTATCTATCAGTCGGTTTCCATCTCTCTCTCTCTCTCTCTCTCTCTCTCTCTCTATCTATCAATCGGTTTCTATCTGTCTATCTATCTATCAGTTGGTTTCTATTTCTCTCTCTCTCTCTCTATCTATCTATCATTCGTTTTCTATCTATCTATATATCTATCTATCTATCTATCTATCATTCGGTTTCTATCTATCTATCTATCTATCAGTCGGTTTCCATCTCTCTCTCTCTCTCTCTCTCTATCTATCTATCATTCGGTTTCTATCTATCTATCTATCTATCAGTCGGTTTCCATCTCTCTCTCTCTCTCTCTCTCTATCTATCTATCACTCGGTTTCTATCTCTCTCTCTCTCTTTCTCTCTATTAGTCGGTTTCTATCTCTCTATCTATCTATCTATCTATATATTTTGTGTCCTCAAATCTCTCTGTGCCACTATATGTTTCTTTCTACTAATCTATTGTCTTATTATTCTTTTATTTTTCTATCGCTCTAAATTAATGATCCGTCTTTCTTTACTCTCTTTCTCCATTTGATTACCAGTCTAACCCTGACTATTTAACATGTTTTCGATCAAGAAATTTTCATAAAAATGGTAATAAAAGAAAACAAATGCAACCGACCAGATACAGAAAGAATGCCAAGATAAACCGCTTCATGGCCAATACTCTGCCCGTACCAAACAAGCTGATGTAGACAAGCCCTGTAGCCATCAGTGGCTACGTAGTGCAGGCTTAAAAGCTGAAACGGAAGATTTTTATCCTTGCTGCACAGGATCAGTGCTTATTAACACGAAATTATAAAGCAGACATATTAAAATATAGTTTTAGCCCCAAATGCAGGTTCTGTTGATAATTACCCAGAAACAATAGATCATCTTGTATCAGGTTTCACGGTATTGGCACCCACTGAATATAAAACCCGGCATGACAGAGTTGGCCTATATTTGCATTGGAAAATCTATAACTTCTATGGGAAGGAAACTGAAAGAAAGTGGTATGAACACCAGCCAGACCCGGTTACGGAGATAGGACCTGTTACAATTTTATGGGACTTCACAATACACAGAAACAGAACAATCAAAACTAACCACCCAGACATTGTTATTAGAGATCGCACACAAAAAGGTGCCTCCTTATTCTTATGGCAATCCCTGCAGACTGCAATGTATCTTCGAAGATCTTCAAAAAGCTATCCAAATACAAGGACCTTGAAATTGAAATATCAGAAATGTGGCACATGGGAACATTAAAATTCCCCTTTGTAGTTGTAGCCCTCGGATTGGTTAGAAAAGATTCCAGTAAACTAACTGAAGGGATTCCTGGAAGTCCATGCCATAAAGAAATTCAAAAAAATTGTGCTCACGAGAGCAACCCACACCTTACGAAGAGCTTTGTCGATGTAAATTTATTCCAGTGGAAAATGTCGTGGTGCCATTTCTAACCATAGAAGGAAATGAGTAGAAATGAAAGGAAATAAAATAAAGATGATAGGAATTATATGAGCTTTATCTCTGCAAAATATGTGTGATCTTGGGTTTGCTTTATTGCTTACGGAAATAATCAGTGGAAAATGTCATGAAGCCTTAGGTCTCTTGTTGGGACCCGGAAGGAAAGCTGTATACAATAGAAATCAAAGGAAACATTAATAATAATAATAAGATAGTGAAAGTGTCTAAGAGGCGGAAAAACAACGAGCCAAAAAACACATCTTCTAATCCAGGTTATAAAAACCGGATCTTTTTGTCGGGAATGATAAAAAAAAAAGTCAATAGATATCGCCATTCCATTTAATTAATCGATAATATCAATAAATACCTGGACCACGCCAGAGAACTGATAGAATGAGGAAACATATAAGCGTTAGTAATGCTAATAGTTGTTTAATTGTTGTAGAATATTGAGTAGGTTTGCTATTAATCAGTCACCAGTGTACATCTTCAGTAGCTACTCCCATTAAAAAACCCATTATAATAATAATTATTAATATTAATAATAAAAAGAAACTCGGTTATAAAAGGGAAGTAAATGAAGTAGAAGGAAAAGCAATTGAAGAAATATATAATGTAGACAGAGAAAAGAAAGCATTGTAGGGACAAATTGAGGCAAAGGGTTAGGGTTAGGGTTAGGTTTAGGGTTAGGGTTAGAGGCAAAGTAACGTGTGATTCGTTCATGGGGACCTGCAAATCGCGCCCATCCTTTTACTGACCACCAAGCACTCCGTCTTCTTGTAGTTAATGCTTAGTCCTTTCTTCACATTCTCCTTTGTTACCTTCTGTAGGAGATTTTGTAATTTCTTTTCCTTGTTTGCTATCAGTACTATGTTGTTTGCTTATCTTATGATGTTATGATTTTGGCTGCCAATGCTAAATCCCACTAGGGTATACAATTCTCAGAATTGCCTCGCTGTATAAGTTGAACAGGTCCGGTGAGAAGAGGCATCCTTGCCTTACGCCCCTTTCTATTTTTGTATATTCACCCCTATGCGCATGCTTGCTGCCAGTATAGGCTCTTGATTATTCTGGTATACCTCCCGAATATATTAAGGTTGCTGAGCAGTTCCAGCAGATCCTCGTGGCGTACTTTGTCGAAGGCCTTTGCATAATCTATGAAACATAGGTACACGTCCTTCTGCATCTGTATCGCTCTTTCTGATAGCATTATGAGCATGAATATCGCGTCCCTTGTTCCGGTGTTCCGGTGTCTTTAACTGAATTTATTTAATACATTCAATACATTTTAAAATTCGATTTATTTTGTGGGTGGGGGTCGTCTTGCACGGCGAATTATAGCCTGGAACCTACATTTTATATTGAACATTTCGATGTCGTCTTATACACCCAGTCACCCTGTACGTCAGTATATACGGTATGAAATGTAAGTTGTGTGAAAGTGGCGTTTTTCAAAGAGAGAACAAAAAATGGTACAACCATAATCCTATGAAAGTCTTTTCGGAAGAAACATGCCAGATGTTATGGGATTTTTTAATAGAAAATGGAGTACAACAAACCGGACATATTGCTGAAAAATAAGATTGGGTAAAATACATCTTCTCCTTTTAATAGAAGGTTATGACAAAAGAGAAAGTAATCAACGAAGTTTGAACTCGCAAGGTCACAATCATACCAGTTGCCATTAATTCATTGGGTAGGGTGACTGACAGAATGGAGATATGGATAAAGAATAAATGGTTTTGATTCATCAGTGGAACTTTTGCAGGAAGGAAACCTCTTAGAAATGGCAAGAATACTACGGAAACTGAGTCAGACCAAAATTTCGTGATAACTAAAGCTGCTTCTTGTGGTCCACTATCCATGCATTAATTATCAGATATTAAGGTCTTATCGGAGAAAATAATAATAATAATAATAATAATAATAATAATAATAATTGTTGTAGCCTAGGGAAGGATACTGAATAGAATAATCACACGAAGGTTGGTAATGAACGATAATAGTTAGGACAAGAACAACACATATAAGATTCACCAGCCGTACGTAGAAGAAGTAGTCAACTGCTAGAAGTGAGTCAAGTGAATTCCCCAATGAATCTCCAACTGCAGGATATCTACCAGCCGCCCCACGCGGTCAAATGTGGAACAAGGCCGAATTTAATGTGGGGTATCCGAGCCCGTAGGCTCGGTAAAAAAATTCTCCGTAGACCCCATATAAAACTGTTTCCCGAGATGAGACTCTGCCCTTAGACATATCTTCGTCTGGGGATCCTCTGTCCGGAGGCAGAGAGTTTGACCAGCACAGCTGGAGACAAATCTCCGACTGCAGGATATCTACTAACTGCCCGACGTGGTCAGATGTGGCACAAGGCCGAATTTAATGTGGGTTATCTGAGCCGTAGGCTCGGCCAAAGATTACTTGTGGACCCAGTATAAAACGGGGCCGGGTAGCTGTTTCCCGAGACGAGACTCTGCCTTTCAACAAAGCCTCGTCTGGGGATCATCTCTGCCCAAAGGCAGAGAGTTTGACCAGTACAGTTGGAGACGAATCTGCAATTGCAGACTAACATACAGTATTTACTACTGTATTTATGTGAATGGGGGCAGCCCCATTATCATCCGTAGGTATGCTACAACAATAATAATAATAATAATTCAAGAGTTTTTAAAGGGAAATTGGAGAAACAGTAGAATGTTAAAACATTTTATGCGGATATTTGGATCAATCTAGAGGAATATAATTCCAATGCAGAATGGATAAAGTGAGAACAAGAAAGCGTGAAGAAACCTGTGCTAGAAGAGAAAATATAAATCAGAATAATGTTAGGAAAGATCTAATGAAACCTCCCACCCAGAATGGAACACCTCCAGTATATGAGAAGGTACCCAAGTTTTGGCTCTATCATCTATCATCAATCGATAAAACTCTTGTACATAGTTTATCAATGTATTAATGAAATTGCAGAATGGATCACTGGAGGTATAACATATCTTCTACCGAAAACGGGTAAAACAGATGATCCCAAAATGAACATGCGTGTCCAGCATATATAAATTGATCTCATCTGTCCTGATGAACTGTGCTTTTCTCGATGAAAACATTTTCCCCCTGGAACAGAAGTGATATCGAAGTGGTTCATATGTCTGCAAAAATCAAAATGATCCTGTAAAATTCCAGGAAAAAAAGCATGAAATCTGAACACAGCTTCGACAGATTATCGTAAAGCTTCATCAAAGTGGGCCACAGTCTTGGATCCTTACGAGTTGTGGAAATGTATAAAGTCTTCTCGGTGATAGTCAATCTCCGTGGAACTATGGGAAAACACATTATAGTTAAATCACGCCAAAGGTACTAACATCCGACGAAGAATCATTCAAGGAGACTCCGATCGTTCTTTCTATTCTGTCCACATATCACATGATCTAAACAGTATTGACTATGGATACAAATTAAAAAAGAACGTGTTCAATCACTTATTCTACATGTCTGATATTAAAGTCGGTTGCAGTTTTTTTGTGTATATATACGTAACTAGTGAGTTAGTCTAAATGCATGGACTCACTTTATAGTCCTCGAATAGAAGGTTAACCAATCAGAATCCGCAGAAAATTCTATCCGTCGTGTATAAAGGCGGCCATTTTTGTTTACCCTACCCGAATGACCAGTGCCAACTTGTCAGGCGAAGATGGCAAAAGGAAGTACTACGCTCTGTTACGTTGCTGCGATAAACACTGCTAACCTGAACTACGCTTTCCTACTGTCTCCGAAATATTCACTGCTAACCTTTGGATTCTATACTCGAAGACGACCGTCAAAATGTCTAACAGCTATCTCTTCTTTCTCTACTGGCCCCCTTCTTCTCATCGCCGAGAGTATTTCTGATAATATAGGCACCTGCTTCCAAATATATTTGTGTTCGGTGACTATAAGGCCCACCATGCTAGGTGGCTTCAATACTCTGTCTCTGACCTCGCTTGTATCCTAACCCTGAACTTGTGATAATCGTACCAAATTCTACAGTGTGGAATCGTTCCCATTCGAAAAGTCTCCAAACATTCTAGCTTTTTGCGAAACTAATCTTAACTCTGCAATCACCTCTTCTTATTCCTCGATTCCTGGCTATCTTCCTTTCCTTAGGAAGGGCTCTAATGTCCACATGAGTAACCCGGGAGTTCATATCCGAGAACATTTCTCTCTGGCTAGGGAGATATCTCTTGAATCTCCAGACCATTCTTACATGTGTCTCCGTCTCTCTCTACTTAACTCAGTCAGCTATTGTTACAGTTTTTTGTATATATTATGTAACTAGTGAGCCAATTCGAATGACAGGACTCACTTTATAGTCCTCGAATAGAAGGTTAACCAATCAGAAGCCGCAGAACATTGTCTGTTTGTAACCAGTTTAAGGATACAACATATATATATATATATATATATATATATATATATATATATATATATAGAGAGAGAGAGAGAGAGAGAGAGAGAGAACAAACACAGGCGATCCCATTATTGAATTAAGTGGATCACGTGACGAAGAGAGAAAAGCAAAAGTAAGTATTAGCGTGACGTCTCAACGATCGTCATTTCTAGTCTATCCTCTATTACTATACGGACCGCTATTCTCTACAGGATTCACCATACTATCTCTCTATTCGGATCATTATACAGATTACTATTTGTTATAATGGATTGTTCCACTCTCCCTATTACCTCTTGTGGACTGACTATATCAGTAATTTATGTAGGACATACCAGAGTCTGTCTGTCTATCTGTCTGACTGGCTTCGGGAAGGGTTAGTCGAATCCCTGTATTTAACTAATGTATTCTCTTTTACAATAAACTTTTTTTTTTATTCCATCTGCGCCCGTGTTCTGTTTCTTTCCACTAGAGTACCACCTTTGTCTGTTTGTAACTTTTTTAAGGATACAACAGTTAGACTAATTTAAGCTAAATAAATGTCAAACCTAATACCAGCTTGGGTTATCGTGCCCTCTTTCGATTCATGACTGACTATGCAGAACATTTTCTCGCACTGATTACCAACTAAGGCTATAGAACCCAGTATGTCCGGCTATTCAACCCATAGCTGGGGGAGAAGAATTGGATTTATATATTTCCCTATGGCATGCGGGTAAGTGAATGCAACCAACCCAGCTAGATAGAATTCGAACACGGCTCTTATTCCAAGCGAATATCCATTGCACCTCAATGCACATCCTGACTAAATATCAATTTTTTTTAGCCTAATTGATGTCATTCAAGAAATATATTGCACTTTATCCAATTCCCAATTATCTTTGCATCAATAATTTCCTTTTGAAACTATTCAGATCAACTTCTGAAATTCCTATAAATATTAATTAAAGCCAAAGTTACGGGAAATCTCGTTTTGGAGAAAATCTCGTGAGAGCTGACCGAATGATTAATCCCGTGTCACTCTGCGTTATTCAAGACAATCCAGTAGCTTTAAGAAAACGAAGAGGGCCATCTGAAAGGTGGCTTTTCTGTTTCTCTTGTATCAACCTTGTAAATCAGACAATGTTTACGGCATCTTTTCATAAAACGCAATCATTGGCAAATCTACAGAAGTTTAGATTTGTACAGTCGGACACAAAATAAAAAAAGTTGCCTGGATGACTGAGAAGGTTGCAACATTATCGCAGTGCTGTTTCCTTACCACATCGCGCCGCATGTTTTTGCCTTGTGCCAGACTTAGCAAACATGGAGCCGGTGGTTCAGAGTAAAAGAATGAAAATTCTTTCATTAGAGGTGAGGTAACCAACTTCTGGTTAAGCAGCTGCTCCAGGCAGGATTGCCAAGGGGTAAGGTTGGAATTTGGAATCTTGCCAGAGAAGTTTTTATTATTATTATTATTATTATTATTATTATTATTATTATTATTATTATTATAACTTCACTAGTATTACTTCAGTATTATTATTACTTCATTATTATTATCATTATTATTATTATTATTATTATTATTATTACTGTAAAAGGAATGACCTTAAAGTATCAAAGACGTAAGGGCTTAATTTTTATCCTGTATCTTGGCATATTAGCAATTAATATTCTTCAAGATATATAACGATAAAACAAATTGTTGTTAAATGTGGTGATGAGTGACTTGTTAATTACAACGCCCTCAAAACGAAACTACTTTTTTTTTTTAATAATCTAGGAGAACCGTTTTTAGCTTCCACCAACAAGGCTGATGTTAACCTCCAGGTCATTACTGCATTGCGCCTTGTCGGTCTACCGTTTTCTGCTGATATAAAGTGTAAAGTATATATTGAATTAATTGCTAAACCTGCAGATGTGAAGTTTGGTTCACTGTGTCGAGGTAGGCAATTTTTCTCATCAGAATCTATCTCTATATATTTACAACGCTACCATTCGTCCTTGCTTTGAATATTTTTGCCACATTTGGTTTCGTGCCCTTGTTATAAATTTAGAGGTTCTTAATAAAATCCACTGGAGAATCTGCAATGTCATTGATCATGACCTGGCATCTCAGCTTCAGTCACTTTCCGACGGCCGTATTATAACTTCCCTATGCCTTTTCTATAAATACTTTCAAGGTTAATTGTTCTCATAAAATTTATTCTATGGTACCTAGACTTCATGAAATTAAGCGCAGTATGAGATTGACGGTAAGTCCTCATCATTTGACACTTGAAATGGATAGATGTAACCGTAAGTTCTATGCTAACAGTTTCTTCTCTTGCATTTCTATATTGTGGAATATTCTTCCAGGGTTCTGGCGTTTAATTTGTCCTGTGAGTATCAAATTTTCCAAGCCCACTTTCTTCATTATGTGCCCTAGAAATTTCAATTATCTCTTTCTGAAATATAATGAACATTTTGTTTCCATTTTCTCTAAAACTTCATCGTTGTTCACAGGTTCGGTTCGTAGTATCCTCAGCATCCCTCTGTAGAACAACATTTCTTTGGCTTCTAGTCTCTTCTTCATCTGTGATGAGATTTTGCAACATTCATTATCATATAGGAGTATCCATTTTATATAAGAGTTCCTTCGCCTTTTCTTTGTTTTTCATGAAATTTTATGTTTCTTGATACTTTGCTTAGCTTTCGGAAAGCATCTTTCGCTATCCTGATGCGACTTCTGCTAAATCTCTTCCAAGATAACAGAAATGTTCAACTAGTTTGATTTTGGTATCTCCAATTAGTAATTTTTATGTTGGGCTGTTCCCTTTTGCTGACAACACTGCATAGAACCTTCTTACAATTGAGGATTAGTCCTTTCTTCTTGCTTTCCTTCACTACCTTCTGATTTTGTAATCTACTTTCTATATCTGTTCTCTGCATGTCAGGTGTTGTTGCGATTGTTGCTGCAAATAATGAATTCTGACAGGGCATCTAATTCTTTCAGAATCACTTCACTTTATAGGTCGAATAATTCTGGCGAGAAGACACATCCTTGTCTTGCACACCTTTCTATTTTTTGTATATTCACTGAATTCATCTTCTCTCCGTGTGTCCAAGTGCTTCTTTTTTTCATCTGTGAGGTTTTTTTGTTTATTTAACGGGTATATCAAAACCGTATGGCTTATTTAATGCCGAAATTTTTTTTTCCTATGACTTTTGGTATTTTTTTAAATAATGTATTGCTGCTAATTTTTTGTTATAATTTTGCTATGAAAATGAATTATTGCCGATTGTTCTAATGTATATTTATTTGTTCATGTGTTGACCCCAGTTTGGGGGTTCATTATTGCGACCACCTCAGGTTAAGATGGACCCAGGCACACATCCTTTTCTTGCACACATTTTTTATTTTTGTATATTCCCTAAATTAATTTTCTGTCCATATGTTCAAGTGGAGATTGTATAATCGCATAGGTCAAATATTACTAGAAACATTTGCACATGGATTCAGACACTTAATCACTATTATGGTGATTTTAAGCTTAGCTTAGATGTGGCACAAGGCCGCGTTTATGGGTCACACACTGAGGATCGAACCCACTACTCAGTCGTAACTGTTTTAGCGAGACAAAAACACGTCGAGGTGCCCCGGTTTAGTCACTACTATGACTGGATATAAATATTTCGATGCGGTTTTGCAAATCGGAATAATGAGTTACGTCTTCATAAAAATTCATGAAATGTCTCTGTGAACGAAGATTGAGTGGGGCTTATGACGACTGATACAGGCCCTTCCAAGTCGGTTGCAAGAGACACGTGAATAACCCTTAGGCCCGCGTTAAAAGATTTAATACACTATTGATCTGATCTATCGATTTTATTATCAGAGGTCATCTAGAACTCTTAAATTGTCTAAATAGCTTTAAAACAGGAAATATAAAAAATAGGAATTGATTTTTTTTTTTAAATCACTTGTCCGGGTCGATTTTATTTCTTTTAATATTGTATAAAAATCCTGGTTCGGTTCGGCTATGGGCAAATCTTAGGACAACCTTATTCCTCATATTGGGCGTTACGATCGACCAGAGGCAATGTCTAGCGGAAATCTTTACAAATTATTAATTATAATTATCACCCCATGAAAAATGATAGGGCTATTAACATTCAGATTAACAATGATCTGTGATGTTCTTACCCGGATTTCTGGTTAGGGTTTACAAAGTATCTGTATACTCTGCAAAACATATTAAGCAAACATGATACATATCCAAGGAGGGAAGCTCATGAGTACAAATGTCATGGGAATATGTATTGAAAAGAGAGATGGAAACCACGTTATGAAAGTTGGGGAGGTAGTGATTGAAATCGAAATGCTAAGAGATGGTTCCACGGTCCTCAAAACCTCCAATCTCCCGATCGGAGGCCTTGCTACCGGATGTAGTTTATCGTCATACTCAGGTATATCAATGCACAGACGAATGGTAGAGTTATAAATGTGTAAGACGGATTCTGACAAGAAAAAAAATTCTGGCACGACAGAGAGAAACAAATCTTCTTAGCAGCAGACCTAGTAATTGATTTCAATATAACCAATCCACTTGTCGGTGAAAAAACGTGAGGCCCGATAAATTTGAAGATTTTTATTTTGATAGGCACGGTGGAGTAACAGATAGCAGCTTGGATTGAGGAATCAGAGAGCCGAGTTCGAAACCTAGTAAAATCCATTACATTCACTTACGCGCTAATACCCTTGGGAAAAGTATGAATCCTCTTCTTCTTCTCCCAGCTATGGGTAAATAGGAGGACAGGCCGGGTTCTATAGCTTTGGATGGCAACTGGTGTACTACAGAAAGAAATGGCAACCTACTGCGGGAAAAAATCTGCCTCGTCAATCATGTATCGAAAGCGTGTCTCACGCATGGCACATAATTAACTGACTTGAAACACGAGACATAAATGTAAATGGCTACAATTTTTACACTAGTCGATGTCATTTCCTAGGAAAGCTGAAAAGTAATTTAAAGAGATACTCGACAAACTACATTACCTGTGAATTAAAAAAAAAATCTCTTTTATAGTTTGGTAAATAAAACATCCCTTTAAGAAACTAATGAAAAGTTTAAACATATAGATCAAACAAAAATTAATTGAAACATATAGATCTAACAGAATTATTTAAACATATAGATGTAACAAAATAAAATAAAATGCAACTTTTAACTAAAGGGTCCTTATATAGGGTGTTAATACGATAACAAATCAATGCAAAATATCAGTCGAAGGCGAATACATCTGTACTAAATGTTACCAACCCAACTAGAAGACTAATGTGAAAATTATACTACATCGGAATTCATCTTATTAACAGAAATATAAGGCCTTGAACTAAAATCTAAGAAGAAGCAGATGTCAAATTTCAATGTATGGCAAGATTGTAGGGTCAAAAGTATGGTATGTTTACACTGTAACCTTAATTCAAATCTTTGATTTAATGAAGCATCCTTATCCAAGAACCTGATAATCTGCATTTTATATAAAGATCTACATGTCCTATATAGGTAGGTTAAAAGGTTAATGGTCAGAGTTAACTCAGATCAGGAAACAGTAGTATTAAAAAAATGCTCAATACACGTGTGAAAAAAAATAAACTAAAAGTAAAAATATGTAGAGCTTTTACATTTCAATTAGCCACCCCACCGATATTTTTACAATATTCTTTCTGTTGTTGTAGTTGTTGTTGTTGTTGTTGTTGTTGTTGTTGTTGTTCTTCTTCTTCTTCTTCTTCTTCTTCTTCTTCTTCTTTCCCACTTTTTCAAATTCAGAAGGATGCATTAACGAAATAATGCAAATAAAAAAGCTGATGTAAATATGTGTGTTTCAGATTTCCATCAAGAAATATATATATATATATATATATATATATATATATATATATATATATATATATATATATATATATATATATACTAGCTTTCGAGAAGCATTTAAGTTAGCTCCACCGGTAATTTAAATTACAGGGCCATATCGGAGAAAGGGCGACCAACGTCATATTAACTGCCAGAGGCTTAATATTTCTATGTTCTGTCATGTGGGACTTTGAGGACACGGCATTGTTAGGCATTATTTTGCCTCTAGCTGTATGCTCCTTTGCTGAGAGCCTACTGTTTCCAGTAACATCGGCCACTTTTTCGGTACACCTGATGTTTGCAGGAGGAGGAGCAGGAGAAGGAGAATCAAAGAAGAAATGTTACTGTGGTAATGAAGAGAAGGGGATGTTGTACATCAGGGGTGGGGAGAAGGAGAAATAGAAAACTTGAGACTGAAAAAGAAAGACGAGAAGAAGTTGGACCGGGGCCAGCGGAGAAGAATACATGGTGTTGGAGGAGGTGCAGCAGGAGACAAGATGAGTAAAAGAAGAGCTGGCACAAAAGAAGAAAGATAGAAAAAAAACAAAAGCGATTGCCGTTGAAGTGCAGCCGAAGAGCATAAGAAGAATATATATTAATCATTGTCACGTATCAATTTTTGTTTGATTCATTCATTCACTTTTTACAGTTTATCAACCCTTTGCAGTTTATTTAAAACCATAATATTTTTTTAGATTGTAAGAATATATTTTAGTGATAATAATGGCTTTGCAAATCTTACTAATTCCTTCTTTTAATTTCTTCTGCTTAATCAATAGATAGAGTGATTGATCCGTTTTCTACGGCTTATCAACCCTTTGCAGGTTATTTAAAGCCAGAAAATATTTTTAGATTGTAAGAATATATTTTGGTGATAATAATGGTTTGCAAGTCTTACTAATTTCTTCTTTTAATTTCTTCTGCTTAATCAGTAGATTGATCGATTGATTCGTTTTCTACGGTTTATCAACCCTTTGCAGGTTATTTAAAGCCGGAAAATATTTTTAGATTGTAAGAATATATTTTGGCGATAATAATGGTTTCCATGTCTTACTAATTTCTTATTTTAATTTCTTCTGCTTAATCAGTAGATTAATTGATTCGTTTTTTTACGAGTTATCAACCCTTTGCCGGTTATTTAAAACCAGAATTTTTTTTTTTAGATTGTAAGGCTTTTTGTTGATATATTAAAGTTTTAGCAATAAAATTAACCAATGGCTGGGGCGGAGGGAGGGGGAAGAGTTGGATTCATAAATTTCCTAAGGATATTTGCACGTAAGTGAATATAACGAACCCTACTGGAATTGGAACTCGGTTCCCCGATTAACAATTCAGAGTCATTATCCGTTAACACCATCCACACACCCAAGCTTAGAGAACCTGGTATTCCCAAGCGACCAGCCAAATAGGTACTGACCAGGTTCGACGTTGCTTAACTTCTCTTATCTTTATTTTTGTTTATTTGTTTTCTTTTTTAATGCTTACCGAATGCTGAGAATCCCACGGAACGAACATGTGAGTAACGATGCAGTCCTATAGAAAATGGAAAACAAAAAGGACGATTCTACTTAACATCAGGAAGAGACAGTTGAAATTTCTAGGATATATAATAAAGAAAGTGGACTTTGATAGCTACAGGACATATTGAAGTCAAACAACGTATAAGCTACCGAGCGTGCTTGAGTAGACAGGGTTTAGGAGATGTAACAGAAAGAGAAAGTTTAGTAAGAGCTACAAGGGCCTGGAAGTTGTGGACAGCCATAATCAACAATACCCTGAAGGGACGCACACATAACAGAAGAAAACTCCTAGTCTGTCGTAGTGGGATCGGGGATGAATGGTTGGAAGGCTAGATTTCTAGCCATGCGACACTGTTCGGATTCACACTATTGTCAGTTTATTTCGGAGGTGATGTCTTTATAGTGTCAAGAAAGAGAGATGATCCCAGCGAGCGGCGTCATTGGGACGTGTTGGAAAACTATACCGCTGCTGAGAGAAATTAGGCGCACGAAACAGTTTTGAAGCCGTCGGTGTTTGTGCCATCATGATCGCCGTGGTGATTTTCTAAGCGTAGGTTAGATGGGGAGACAAGACCGAAAGTAAACGACACATTTGACAGCAATTCCAAAACTGCTCGACAAACCTCTTCCGCTTCAGCGCCGTCGACGGGATCCAACTTCACGTTCAATACTGCTCCGACCTCTCCAAACATATTCAACTTTGGTAGCACCTCTACGACGTTTGGAACCACAACCTCATCATCAAGAGTTACTTCGAGCTCGACTTCCAACTTTGGCCAACCTTCGAGCACATTTGGTGGATTCTCCTCAGCCAATCACGATGGACAGAAATCTGTGTTTGGGTCACAGAGTACCAAACACTCTGGATTTAATTTTAGTGATTCATCAACCGTTCAAAAAATATTTTGGACAAACCGGACAGCAGGTAAGCTTTGTGTATTTAACTACCTATTCAGTCGTAATTTATCTAGTTCCTAGATTATACCCTAACACCGCGTCGAAATACCCACTGTACGAAGCATTATGATTGTAATCAAGTATTTAACGTAAGTCAATTTTCAACATGAATGACCAATGAAGAGTTTGAAATACCTTAAATCAAACCAAACCAAACCAAACCAAACCGGTTCGTTTTTTGATTGATTCGTTTTTTACGCGTTCTCAACACTTAACAGGTTATTTAAAACCGGGAAATATTTTTAGATTTTAAGGAATTTTTTTTTTGGTTGGGGGTAGACAATAAGGTTTCAGTGATACAAGTTTTATTATTTAACTCATAGCAATGAGACGGGGATAAATAAGGTGGATTCATACCTTTCCCAAGGTTAGATAATGCACTCAACTGGAACTCGGCTCTACAATTAAACATTCCGAGCCTTTATCAGTTAAACCAGCCGCACATCCAAGCTTATAGAACCTGGTGTTCCCAAGCGGTCACCCATCTAGGTCCCGGCCAGGCACGACGTTGCTTAAATTCGGTGATCGTACGAGAACAGGTGTGATTTCACATTGGTTCGTCGAGTATTCTGTAACCGCGAAGATTGGAAGTGAGAAAGCACAGAATTCATTGAAAATAAATAATTTAGGATGACATAAAAATAAAGTAGAAGAAATTTTTAAAAAAAGTTCAGCGGAGCTGAAAATTATTTCGAATAGAAAGAATACTTATCGGAAATATCGACCCAGAAAGTCATATACCAAAATCTCTATCTATACAAGGCAGGAAGTGTGTGTGTGTGTAACAAATGCACGGCCGCAATTTTCGATGGGTTTACACCTAAATTTACATGCACATGCTCCAAGTTAGCGGGAAGGCCAAGACCCACTTTGCATTTCCCAACTCACATCGATAGTGGAAATAATCGATTTTTTCATGTTTCAACAGCAGTTTTGTAGTTTGCGGACATTTTCTACTAGTCAGAGTCTATAGCTGGCTGCCACGAATAGGCAGGAAGATTCTATTGGCCAGCGTGAGAGCCAACAGCTGACTGACATGAATGTTAACTAGCATGCAAAAAATCGATAGCTGCATTCGTCACAAGTGGGAAGAATTTAAATCTGCATGGCACTTTACTCGAATTGGCTCATTCGCTTGCTTAAACTCAACGTTGATTCTGATTCCGCAGAACTGGGATGGGTGTTTAAAAGTATTTGTTGTTAACATTCTTTTTTCATTCGGTTTTTCCAGTTACGAGTCCTTTTTTAAAGCTTATCGTTTTGTGTTCATTTTGTTTAGTTCTTTTTTCGTAACAGATTTAATGTTTAGTATAGAGCTTAGAAAAAATTCGCAGTGTGAGAAGTAAGACATGTAGCAACATCAGCACGGCAAAGGGCACTCCTTTAAAGGCAAGAAAGGGCAAGAAAGGGCAAGAAAGGGCAAAAAATATTTTAAGTCAAGTGATAGCGATTGCTGTATGAGTCGTATGATTTTTGAATCAAGCACGGGCAACGCCGGACCATGCTGCTAGTTATTAATAAATCCTCAAATTTCTTTTTGATCATTTTAACGATAACAGGTACAGAATTAGGCGTAAATAAATAAAAATAAGATGTTCAGATCATCGGATTATGATTTTTTCTTCTTCCTTTGTTTTCACATTGAAGGTAGTTGCTTGAAGAGAGCGTTTCTAATACCGAACTTCTACAGGTTCCATAACATTTTTATGGGACTTTAAAATCGGAGCATTCAAATATCAGGGCATCGGCTACCATGGATCCCATGAATGAGTCTCTCGGAACCTTTAACAATGAAACTCAGAGCCCCAGCCACAAATGGATTTATTGATCTCTTCATGTGCCAAATTTGTTTAGATTTTAAGATCCTTGTATTTTGAGAGCTTTTTAAAGATCTTAAAGGTAAAATAACAATCTGCAAAGGCTGCTATAGCAATAAGAAAGCACATTCTGTTTTTGTGGTCCTTGATCACCATTTTCAAGACATATTATATCTATTTACTTTTATGTTAATTCTCTCAAATTCACGGAACAATTTCTTAGTGTTGCTATTAAACTGATTAAGAAATACGCCGTAGTGTTTGTTATTTCTTTTATTTTCCCAAGTACTTTCAATCTAAAAAACTCATAAGTACTAATATATCCCCCACTGATTCCAGTAAAAAATAAAACAAATTATATACAATGCTAAATTTAATACAACCAACTTAAGTATCCACAATAACTCTTCTCCGTCAACTAATATTTTGCAAAATTGTATATCAATTTAAATGTGATTTAGGAAATTTTATCTCTGACCTAAAAGTAAATATATATGCTGGTTTCACAGCGACAACATTATGAAGAAGGCTTACTTTACACATGTCGGATTCAAGTTCTATTTCAAAACATTTAAAAGATAATTCCTGTCCACATTCACGTTTTATGGAAATATTAACTGACAATACCACTATACTCCACAATCAAAATAAAAAAACCCAAAACTTCAGTCTTGAAGCATCCTATATAAAAAAAAAATGAAACTAAAATTAAATAAGATTAATTTTGAATATAGCAACAATGTTGTAAAATGCCAATGTTTCGAGATATTCAATTTGCGAAAACTAATTGCAGCTGGAGCATTTTAAAAATTAATGATGAAAAATATAAATTAAGTTACCTCTTTTATAAATTAAATTGTCTACAACGGATCCCGTTTCATGAACATTTACAAAAATTCACAACCATCATTTACATTGTATTTTTATCGTAGCAATTTATCTTGGATGAGTTTGAAAGTACTTGGGAAAATAAAAGAAATAACAAAAATAACGGCATCATTCTTCATCAGTTTAATAACAACACTAAGAAACTGATATGTGAATATGAGAAGATTAAAATTAAAATATGTATAATTGTTAAGGAGTTGTTTCACAGTGGAAGCTTGTATTTGTACTAAGTCGGTCCTAAAATAGGTTCAACGTACAAAACGTTAAGAACTTGATATAATAGGTAATGACGCAGAGTAATCTAGTTGTGGTCGCTGATACTTTAGTATCCGTCTAACGGTCGTCCGGCATCGACTGACTGACGATATTCAGTCACCCCCCACACTGGGGCATTATGTGGAACAAGGCCGTTTTTAACGTGGGATCCCCGGGCCCGTAGGCTCGGCCCAAAAATATGCCCATTGAAACCGTATAAACGGGTTCAGGACCGGTTTACTCCCCCGAAAGAGAATCCGCCCTTCGGCGTAGCCTCTTTCGGGTTCCTCCCCGCCCGAAAGCAGAGAGTTCAAACGATCAGCCAGGCGACTGACTGACGATATTCAGTCACCTTCCTCACGATGGTGTCATGTGGCACAAGGCCTTTTTAACGTGGGCTCTCCGAACCCGTGGGCTCGGCCAAAATATGCCCATTGAACCCGTATAAACAGGTTCAGGGTCGGTTTACCTCCCCGAAAGAGAACCCACCCTTCGGCGTAGCCTCGTTCAGGTTCCTCCCCGCCCGAAGGTTGAGAGTTCAACCGATCAGCCAGTCGACTGACTGACCCACTGAGCGACTCTTACTACTACTACTACTTATAGGTGGAAGAGTCTATTAACTATAGAATAGGTGAGTTCCACTATACCAATAATATATTTAGATTATTCAACTTTGAATGAAGATAAATTGCCCATATATATATATATATATATATGTTTGTGTGTGTGTGTTTGTGTAGTAATCCGGTGGTATATAATCCAAGTGAATTCTGTTAACAAAATATAAAATATTAAAACTGATCCACACATAGAGCTCAATGATTTTTGTCAATGAACAGAGCAATATATTTCATACAGTCAGAATTAACATACCATTCTGTAAATGATCATTATCACCTTGTAATTTTACAAGGTGATAATGATCATTTTGCAGAATGGCATCTTAATTCCGATTGTATATATATATATATATATATATATATATATATATATATATAAAGAAATATAGTCTTAAGGTGTGCTATATTTATGGAATAAAGTGCTCAATATCAGAGATAGAGCGTGTGTAAATATAAAAGTGAACATAGAAGTCAACACTTAGAGGCGACAGTCTGTTTCATGCTATATGCAATCGTGGCCTGACGATTGCATATAGCATGAAACAGACTGTCGCCTCTAAGTGTTGACTTCTATGTTCACTTATATATATATATATTTATATATATATATATATATATATATATATATATATATGACAGGGGAAAACTTGAAGGGAATATGTTTTCTTTGCAGTAAGACAGAAGAGAGCCTTTAAAGAATTAGAAAATATATATGTAAAGTGGTATGAATATGAAAAATATGACGATGCAGAACGAAAATAAAATGATAAAAATACGCCTATAGAAAAAAAAAAGACTGTTTTCTTTAACAACAGAACCCGAATTGAAAAGCCTTGATTTCTTAACAAAGAAAAATGTATTTAAGGACCGGATGGAAAGGAACGCTTATAGTTGTAATAGGAATGCGACCCAAGGAATAGACGAAGGAAAAGCGCATTTTTTTCTTGAAAGCATACATCTTTAAAAGGTGACCATCATCTACAGCTGCTACTACATATCTTCTCTACAGACAATCCTGTGGCTATTGTTGCTTAAATTCACTAGAATATTATAAATATTTAATGAAACTTTCTTAAAAACCAAATATCACGAACTGGGGTCATTCAAAGATGATGAAATACACTACACCCCGCTGAGGTTAGTTTGCTTTTTATTATATAGGCATATTTTCTAAACATAGACTCTTAACATAGAAGGTTTCTCATAACCATCAAATGCATAGTCGGGCCTCAAAAGTAGCTGTTCTGATATATATATATATATATATATATATATATATATATATATATATATATATATATATATATGGAAGTCAGGGCATCTGAACCCACATGATATATTCACAGGATAGGCTGAAACGCGAGCGGGATGTTAAAGCCCTTCATACCATCGCGAAATATCCACGTTCGGAAAAAATCTCCAATGTCTCATACCTTCACGGCCTTACTCTAATTTGACGGAATGCAGAATTTACCTCGTATTCGTATTGGACGTCATGAAGATAAGGTTACATATAATATGGCACGTCTAAAAAAGCAATCGATCAATGAATTAAAGATGATTGCAGCCATGGTCATAGAGACATTGTAAATCATTGCATGTGCTTTGAAAGGGCTACGTACGGTTTTGAATCCAGTGTTGTATTTCTCCTAGACTGGTAAACGACCATAGCTGAAGAGCCCTGTCATGCCGACTATTTAGGCGGTGGAGAAGAGATGGATTCAACGGTATGTGCGCGAAAGTGATTGTAACGGAAATCGACTGGAATTCGAACTCGGCTCCATATATTCCTGTTCCGGGAAAGACGTTATACATTGCACCCCCTGCACATCAATCAATCAATAAATAAACAGGGCATTAAATAAAATCATGCAATTTGAAATCTGATTCTGAAACGGAGCTGAGCATGACTTGTTCTTTCCGGATGTAAATGGAATTGAAATATCTTATCTGTGAAATACACACTTACAATATACCTAAAACTCGTTAATGGCTTCACAGGAAATGTCCGAGACGATCAATGAACGCCCATTTTTTGTATTAGGTTGGTGCAAAAATAATGACGTAATAATGTCGGTTTTTGACGTATTTTTTAACGTCAAAAAACGACATTATTACGTCATTATTTTTGCATCAACCTAATATCTCCCACGCCACTGAATTTTAAACATACCGAATAATTCTAACCTTTGGTCTATCCTTATTCTATGGACACTACTTTGGTCTCTGGGATAATAATCTCTACACTAGACCGTGGATTGAATTTGCCCGGTAAGAGGATCAAAAGTAGACAGAAGACCCAGCTGTGAAAAGAGGAATGGAATTAAATTTTGTCTTATTTCACTGTCTAGATGAAATCACAGTTACTTTAACGAGAACATGTTTTTAGTAAATGTTCCCCTAATTTAAGCCCCAAAACTTAAAAGCCACACAAAGTAGAGTTTTGTGACAATATAATCTGTGGTAGACGATATGAACTTGTGGGATTTTCTCTATCCCAGTCTTCCTCTTCTTATGTCGCTTCAGGACGTAGGCGATCATAGCTCCCTACAATTCCCTGCCCTTCGTTACTCTTAATAATTTTTTCTTTTTTTATTTCCCCTAAAAATTGTTTCGCCATCCATTTACTCAAGTACGTTATGCGTTGATTTCTTCTGTCCCACATGCCTTCAATCTGTCATGTGAATGCAAAACAAGAGGAAGATTATACTTAACATCAGGAAGAGGCCACTGAAATTTCTGAGACACGTGATGAAATAGGAAGGCTTGGAGAATCTGATACTCACAGGGCGAACAGAGGGGAAAGAGAGACAAAGGAAAGCAACGCGTTACATACCGAGAAGGCTTAAGCAAGTGTGCATAAGAGAAAAAAGAAAGGGACAAAACTTATTGAGAGCTACAAGGGACAGGGGGAAGTGGAGAGCCATGATCGCCTACGTCATGAAGGGAAACGACACATAAAAGAAGAAAGAATAATTAGAAACAAATTAATTCTACGACCACTTTGCCTTATAAATAAGCAAGAAAAGACAATACGTTTATCTGCTTAATAAATGAGGTTTTTGTATGGACGTAGGGGAGAGAAGAGGAAATTAAATTCAAACGTGTGACGTCATTATTAGAACTGTTTCACAGAGCTTTACAACATAGGAGAAAGAATATTTAAGATAGAAATTAGTTTCACTTTTTTACGCTGAATTTACCTTGTAAATAGTGTGATTTTTTTTTTACTAAATTCTGGTTGGCTGATTTTGTTTAGCGGTATATAAACCTCTATTGGTTATCTATTGCCAAAATTTAAATATTTTGAACGCAATTGTATGCCTTCAGCTACAGATAAAATAACTTTTTGGTCATTTGCTTTAAAAATGTATTGTTGGTAATTTTAATATAAATATCAATTGTTGGTAACTTTATATAAAAACGTATTGCTGGTATGTTTCCTATGAATATGTATTTTTATACTTTTATAGTCTTTTGTTTTTGCTTGGGAGTTCACTACTTGTTGTGGAGAGCTGTTATAAGCAAATTCTCAATTGATGCGATATTTAGAAGGAATTATTCGATAATTGGTTGCTGGTTAATTTTGTTTAGCGGCATATCAACCTCTATGGCAGAGGTAGCCAAACTTGCTTAATGTGAGAGCCACATACGATAAGGTTCAAATGCTTGTGAGTTTGTATTTACTCACCGCCCCCACGTTGTGACACGAGGTCGGTTTAATGAGGGGAGCCCGAGCGTGTACACCCGCGCCAGGAACAAAAAATTCCCCGAGCCCCGTAGGTTGTGCTGGCCTGGGTGCGTGCAACGATCCTACACTCTAGTGCAATGCAAAGGCACGGCCTCGGGCAGCTGTTCGCCAGGGCCAGCACCTCTTAAGCGTTGCAAGAAATGAATTTTTAAATTCTTAAAAAAATGTTTACTAAGCATGTGAATTAATCAAATGATGTCTCAATTCATATCCAATAAATAATTATAAAGATCGAAATTTTTCTTATTCTTCTTATTTGGATTTTATATTTAATGGTGATGAAAAAGAAAAAAAAAGAGCTCAGACAACATATTTCCACGAGCCGCATCTTAAAGGTCAAAGAGCCGCGTGTGGCACGCGAGCTGCGGTTTAGCTACTTCTCTTCAATGGGTTATTTACTCACAAAATCTAAATATTTTGATCGCAAATTTATGACTTCAACTATTTGGAACGCCATCGTATCCCTTCAACTACAAATTAAACGTATTGTTATAATTTTACTACAGTTATATATTGTTAGTAATTTTTGTATATAAAAACGTATTATTGGTTTATATTTCTAACATGAGCCATTGTAATAATTTACATTCATCTTTGATGCCATATTCACAACGTTTCGGCCGTTGTATGCTCCGGCCTTCTTTGGCGATTAGAATTTCGAACTAAACCCTTTATTTCGTTAAACGGATTGGATTGTTTTAGTTCCACGTGTCATATCTCAGTTTATGCCTCAGGTAACCCCATTTAACTCAATTCTCAAGTTTTTGTTCACCACTTCAGTAGCTAGGTATCGAACTCACAACTCTTTGGGTTAAGTCACTGGATCCGACTAACGCTTTTATCTATTGGCCCATGTGTCCTCGAGTACATCAGTGCATGAATTTTTAGAACTTATAAGCCTAATGTCTCATAACCATTTTTTTTAGCAGAGCTCATATTGCAAATGTAGTACTGGTATTTTTATTATGACACTATTTTTTATACTTTCATAGTGTTTTGTTTTTGTTTGGGGTGCATTATTTACCCATAGCAGGGACCCTAACAGATGCTGTCATTCCGGATTTAGGTGGGCCTGGGAACAACAGCAATTAAGATGTAGTTCCAATCCCTCTATCAGAGACCTTGCTGCCGGATTTAGTTTATTCTCATAACCAGGACTTAATAAACGTTCGCATAATCTAAATCACAGAAAGCACTCAATATATAGAGGGACTAGATCAGGTTGTTGTACAGATGTAGGGGAGAGGAGGAGAAAGTAAATTAAAATATATAAGTAACGTATTAGTGACGTCATGAGTAGAACGGATTCACAAAACTTGACATCACAGGAGAAAGAATACTTAGGATAGCGTGTATGTATTATACATATACGTATATGTATTATACGTATATATATATATTATACATATACGTATATGCATTATACGTATATGTATAATACATATACGTATATGTATTATACATAGACGTATCTGTATTATACGTATATATATATATATATATTATACATATACGTATATGTATTATACATATATGTATTATACATGATATTTTAACTACGCTTTAAAAATCCTTCTTCTGATGCCCTATTAAATCTAATGCGATTGGTTTGTATGCTGTATTATAATTGATTCAAATACTTTGAATTTTTCATTGTAAATTACGTTTATTTTTTTTTTACTAAGCATTAACATAATGCAAGGCACAAAAACCACTCAAAGTATGTCAGTCAGCTATGTCAGTTATATGACATGCTATTTTTAGTCTATTCTATTCGGATCTCTATTTCTAGTCTATCCTCTATTACTATACGGGCCGCTATTCTCTACTCTATTCTCTATATTATTTATCTATTATCACTATTCGGTGGTTACTTTTCGAGCGAGTATTATCGAGTGTTGGCATAGATGTGGGCACTGAATGGTGATAGTCTGTTTCATACTTGAACGCAATCTCCAGTCTGTAATCATCAGTGAGTCAATTATGTGCCATACGTGATACACGCTTATGCGAACATATATCTTTCGATACGTGACTGACGAGGCAGATTTTTTTTCTCGTAGATGGTTGCCATTTCTTTCTGCGGTAGAGCAGTTGGCATCAAAAGCTATAGAACCCCGTCTGTCCTGCTATTTTTCTTACCCATAGGATCCATACCTTTCGCAAGAGTATTAGCACGTAAGTGAATGTAAAGGGACCGATTCCTCAAACCGGTGTCCATTACTCCACCGTAAATCCGGTTGTTGTAGTAACGTAAGAGGAGGTAGTAAATGCAGATTATTAGAATATGCAGGATAGATTACGCTTGTCCCTAGTTTATGGTTGTAGCGACTGGGGAAGCAGTAACGATTCTTGGTAAGCTGTTTAGAATGTCCTTGTTACCAGTTTAATAGGAAGGGAATGGGAGTGATTCAAGACTGGGATGGTGGTTTCTATCGGTGAACATCAGAACTGGTGGACCTAATGAATGTCGCTAGTCCGTACATTTGCAATGGAAATAACAACAGATTATCGGATAGAATTTACGTCTTTCCGGTTAAGAGGATACTGGCTGTGGTGGTGGGGGGGAGGTATGAAAATAATTAATCGCTCACGAAGCCGCTTAAAAGGGTTTGAACTCTGCCAGGGCTGGATGGAGAAGAATGAACAAATCTCGCTCAAATATAACTGAATATTTAATTTTTTATTCTGATTTGACTTCGACAAAAAAAAAAAAAAAAAGTATATCAAGAGATATTAGGGACTTTGGTGGTTGGGGATAAAAGTTAGCGATCGCTTTTCCACCATCTTTAGTGATTGATCGTATATATGAGAGCCTTTTGATGTCTGCGGTTTAGCTGAGTGCCAACAAACGTTCACTCCATGGGGACGCATAGAGAGAGGCTCATTAACACTGGGTGGAAATTCCGTGTTTACTCGTCAATATCTTCTTAGCCAATAAAAAAAAATGGAGAATTCTTAACTTCAAATTTCTTGCCTTGAAATCATAAAAAATTAACATTCAAAGTATCCTATTTGCGTTTGAACACTGTTTCTGTTTTGTTTGCCGTATATACTCATGTATAAGACTACTTCAGATATATGAAAAATCTGATTTCTCGTGGATAACGCGACCCCAGTTTCTGAGTAATAATAGTTGGCCTACCGTTGTCAAATATTGCAGTACTGGGAATCATCCGAGACATATTTTATAGCAAATAAATCGTCATTCTTTTTTGTATAAAACTACACTAAAATGGTGAGAAAAATCACTTACCTTCTGCTGTTCATGTAAGCAACAGAAATAAAGAATTTAGACTACGGAATAGAGGTAAATGGATCTTATATGAAACGTCAAAATGTAGTCCTACCAGGTAAGTTAGGTTCACCGAAAAATTTATATTAGGTTGGTGCAAAAATAATGTCGTTTTTTGACGTTCAGCTTCAAAAGAAAAACGACATTATTTTTGCACTAACCTAATAAATGCTAACCCACCCAGAAAAAAAAAATGGCCTGTGTATAATTCAACCGATCACAGAAGATGTATGATATCTAACCTTTTCAAAAAAATTATGTCTATCGTGTGCGCTCCTACCCCCTTATTGTTTTCTTAAAAGCTCACACTATACTCGAATAACGTTAATTTTATTTCGTACAAGAAATTTTTAGCGGTACACTGACGCGTGTTGAAATCCTTATAGTAATTAGTATTGTTGATTAAATTGTTTTAAAATAGTGGGAGTATTTTGTATTTTAAATAATAAAACTTTTAATTTTTCCAAAAAATTAATGAAAATTTATTGTACTAAACTACGCACTCTAGTAAAACCAACTGTACTTTGTACCCACTTATCTGTTTGCACTTCTCCCCATAATTTGGTTACGATCAGTCAATGTATGGCTATTTTAGGGGCTGTGATTGATAGACATATGGACTAACAGAAGTCACAGAATTTTATATATAGATTTTCTTATAGTTGCTTTGAGTTGCATTACATTGTCCATTTATTTTATTTGAGTCTGTTCTTAAATTAAGTTTTTTAGAAGTTTGTCAGTTCTACTTAAAAATTCTCGCTTATTCAACACTTTACAACCTTGTCTATATTATCTTGTTAAATGTCTACATATTGTACTAATTCGATTTATTCAAACTATTTTCCATATTTGATTGTTACAGAGTTCATTGTACATACGATATTTCGGCCATGTATCTTCTGGCGATCTTCTAATACATACATTTAAATATATTTTGTCTGCTCAGGTCAAAGGCGATCATGGCTCCTCGCCGATTGCATTAATGTAATATATGTGACTTCTTTCGAAATATATTGGAGCGATTCCTTGTTGCCTTCTTCATAGTTTTGAATTAAGAATTGTCATTTATGTAAACTGACAGCAATCTGAAGTTTCAACTATTTAACTCATAGTTTTAACCGAGGAGAATTTGATTCATGGCTTTCAGTCACCATACCTTTCTCGCTACACTCGCCTTTCAAAATTATAGTTTAGATGTTTGGAATAAAAATAATGTGTCAATTTAAACTGTGGGTTAAAGAAATTGTTGAAAAAGAGAATGCAACAGACTAGACTAGAATTCGAACTCGTTTCGCTGAATCGATATTTATACGAACCACACCTCCATATCTTTACACAGAGGTTTTCTTTAATCACGTATTACTGTTATCTACAGGGGGGTCAGTAAAGAAAAAAAGGTAAATTCAGAAAGACGTGAGACAACGGGTTGGAAACTGGTAACAATTGATGTGACTGAAGAATTCAGGAAGAATTTCTGCGTATTTCATCAATCCCCATGTCGGATCTTCTCTGAACTGTACGATAACTTGACATTCAAAATAGGGCAGTTGTTCCGCCATACGAGAAATGCTGAACGAAAGACGAGAGCTGTCTGCAAAAACCCTTTAAATGAAGAGTCACAAGATCATAAATAAAAAAATCATAATAAATCATTAAAATAAAAACAGAGTTAAGTAATTATACGAGAGTCGAATGATTATTCAAGGTCATGAATATTCAAGAAATTTATTCAAGGTTATTCAAGGTCAATTACTCTTGAAAGATATTAAGTTGGTGCAAAAATAATGTCGTTTTATCACATATGTTACTATGTGAGAAAACGACATTATTTTTGCACCAACCAAATAAAACACTGGGAATAAATTTGCCGCTATCTTTTTTTTATTGGGCACCCTTTAGTAGTTGTGCGTTCAAATTCAAGATCAGTTACTGAAATCCATATTTTCTACTTCGAACAAAAAAAAAAAAAAAAATTAAATAAAAAAACGGAACTAGAAGCATAAAACTAAACATTAATCGGCGCATACAAGAAATAACTTATCAACCAAAATAAAGAAATCTGAAGATGGCCAGACGGTAATTAGCTGAAATTATACAAATAAATAAGTTGCTGAGGATCAGACAAATGATTGTCAGAATTTGACAAGTCTAAAAAATATACCGCATTTAGGAAGAGTTTCTGTCACAGAAATTCTGTTTGTGCCTCTCATTTTCAGCACAGGCATTATTGGGCAGCAAAATGCATCATTATCATGCGAGCTGTTCCGACAAAGCCACGCTGTAAATCAGTGTGTTTTCTCCTCTTCAGCATGTTTTTAAAATATCATTATCACCCTCGCCACACTTCCCAGTTTGTATCAACACAAGAAAGTGCTACATGTTTTTCAAGCTATTTACAGTTTTGCTGGGAATTATGGAATTTTATTGGTAGCTCTTTTAATGTCGTTTTTCAATATGTTTCCTATATTCATTCATCCAGTATATATGGATATTATTGTTCTATTTGATATTGGTGACGGTAAACGTATGAATTCTAACTATTTCCGAAAAATGTACCTGTTTATAGTGCAACTGGTCACATAAAATTTATCGTTTTCAATTATTTGTGTATAGCGCGATCCGCTATTTTTTGTGTAAAAATGATCATAAAATCTCGTACCATACACAAGTATATACGGTAATTTTTATTTTGCTATCGTCTTATAGTTGCTTTGATTTGAATTAAATTGTTAATTTCTTGTATTGTTTCGTGCTGTTATCAATTTAATTGAATTTTTTGGAGAAATTTGTTTAATTTCACTTAAAATTATCTGCTTATGCATGTAAGATAACCCTATCAATCAAATTGATGGACAAGTGAAAATTTTCTTTTTTTTTCTGACGAAATTTTCCTATTGAGTGCAAGCGACAGAGCATGCAACGCAAAGAGTTGACACAAGCTGAATTATCAAGGAAGAAATTTTTACGTACTCCTCATAAAACACTTTGTGCACATATAATTTCTAGAGTCTTGATCCGACTTAGAATCCTAATCAATAACACTAAAATTTCGAACTATTCTTCTCGTCGTTAAATTGTTAATTGCAAAACAAATTACGACTGAATTCATGACAGACTTCAGAATTTAAAGATAGATGTGATCTCTGACTGTGCATTCTTTTTGCGAGGATTTTGACAAACATTTGCTTCATACGATTTAGGGAGGAACAGGATCGTTTGATTGATGCAGTCTAACAAAATCTCAAAGAAAAGTAAATTATAATATTTGTAGAAGGAGATGGTTATGACTGCCAAGGTTGTCGACCGTTAAAAATTGGCTCTTACTTATTTAAAACTATGTAGACCACCTCTAGTTGCACATAAAGATTTTACTATCGGGGTATTTAATGATGGAGGACGTTTGAAAAAATAAATGCAGGAATTATTGGCTCGGGATGTTTTGATGTGTTGATGTACGTTGTCGCCAAGAAATCAAAATCAAAGATGGATTTTATATTAATGTCGGAGTTAGAGAGGTTTGGAAACAAATAATAAATATTATGGAAATGATTTTGTCATCAATTCCAAATGGAAGAATAACATCCATAGACATTAAACGAACAAACCCAATATACACATTGAATGATAGCATTAAAAGAACTCTCAATAAAATTCCATCATGTCTTTCGTGGTAGAATATATGGTTGGTGTACGTTTAATTCCAAGATCTTTAAGTTTATCAGCAACTGTTTAAGTCGATGTGTTTCTGTATAAATATAGATATCTACTGCTTGTTGAGATACACATTCAGTTGTGTTTTTGTTCAACATCATTGAAAAAAGGTTAACCTACTGTCAAAATTTTCCCACACTAACAACTTACAATAGACTACAGAATCTAAAGTTCACATTTTATACCTGAAGTATTAAACTGCTCTTTATTTGGATGGGGTTTTTTAAGGTTAAAAAGTTGCCTTGTACACAGACATATACGTTATGTCTTTCATAGTAGAATTTGTGGTTGGGGCACTTTTTATTCCAAGATCTTTAAGTTTATCAGCAGTTGTTTAAGTCGATGGGTTTGTGTATAAATATAGATATCTACTGCTTGTTGAGATACACATTCAGTTGTGTTTTTGTTCAACATCATTGAAAAAAGGAGGTAAGGCAAGGGTTAACCTACTGTCAAAATTTTCCCACACTAACAACTTACAATAGACTACAGAATCTAAAGTTCACATTTTATACCTGAAGTATTAAACTGCTCTTTATTTGGATGGGGTTTTTTAAGGTTAAAAAGTTGCCTTGTACACAGACATATACGTTATGTCTTTCATAGTAGAATTTGTGGTTGGGGCACTTTTTATTCCAAGATCTTTAAGTTTATCAGCAGTTGTTTAAGTCGATGGGTTTCTGTATAAATATAGATATCTACTGTAATTTCTTGTGCACAATAATTCCTACAATTGCATATAAATATTTTATTATTGGGACATTTAATATTAGAGGATTTGTGAAAAAAGAAAGCAGGAATTATAGTCTCAGGATCTTGATAGATATGACATTGATGTATGTTGTCGCCAAGAAATCAAAATCACAGAAGGTTACATAATTGTAGGCATTAGATACAAGTTAATAGCTTTGAAAACACACAAAATATTATAGAAATGGTTTTGTCACATTTTGAGATATTGTCATTTAATTACCACAATATCTCTTCAGTGGGTGCTGTTAAAGTAGCCTGAATGATTTTTGCCCCAGTAAACATCCACTTGTTTAATTTGTTTGTTCAAATGTGATCCTTAAACAGCTTATTGAGATACACATCCAGTTGTTTTTGTTCAACATCATTGAAAAAATGGAGGTGAGGCAAGGGTTAACCTACTGTCAAAATTTTACCACACTAACAACTTACAATAGACTACAGAATCTAAGGTTCACATTTTACATCTGAAGTATAAGACTGCTCTTTATTTGGATGTGATTTTTTAAGGTTAAAAAGTTGCCTTGTACACAGACATATACGTTATATCTTTCATAGTAGAATTTGTGGTTGGGGCACTTTTTATTCCAAGACCTTTAATTTTATCAGCAGTTGTTTAAGTCGATGGGTTTCAGTATAAATATAGATATCTACTGCAATTTCTTGTGCAAAATAATGCCTACAATTGCATATAAACATTTTGCTATTGGGTCATTTAATATTAGAGTATTTGTGAAAAAAGAAAGCAGAAATTATAAACCCTAAGATCTTGATAGATATGACATTGATGTATGTTGTCCCCAAGAAACCAAAATCAAAGAAAGAAGTAGTTGAACAGTACAGCTAAAAGACTTTGGAAACAGACGGTAAATATTATGGAAATGGTTTAAGAATAGCATCCATAGATATTGGACGAATATACGTAAAGATACTTGGCCGAAATCTCGTGGGTACCATCAACTGTGTAACAATCAAAGATGGCAAATAGTTTGAATAAATCAAATAAGTACAATATGCAGACATCATAGAAGATCAGATTGATATGGTTTTTAAAATGAATAAATTAAAATGGCTTGTTATAGTTCCTTACGTTTTACAAATAGATGCCAACTTGTTGGAGGCTAAGCAAAATGCAAAATTTCAAACACTTTTCTGCACTATATAAGACAATATTCCTAGACAGAACTATTTTTGATATGAAAATTAAAACAATCCTTGAATAAAGGAAAACTAGTTAGAGACGGTTAATTAATGAAATACACTTTTTTTAAAAAATCAATATGCAAATTAGTTAAAGCTAAAGAGTCATATCACCTAGAAGTAAATAATATATAATACAGATATTGAGCCTTTTCCGTATAAATTATATAATGGACTTTTTAAGCCTAGAATTCTGTACCAATTTCCCATTATTTCATATAGATTCCAAAATATAGGTTTTACTTAATTGGCTATTATGTTTCTCTAACTCTTCAAATGTTCAATGTATAACTAATTCTAACTTCTGTTTTGCCATCTTTACACTATATTAAGTTTATCTTAAATTGCCTCCTGTTCTGTCACCCATGAAAAAAAATAATTGTTTGTACGGAAAATAAGGATCTACGTACATCAATCCTCTTTAAACTAAGTGGCAGCAGAATAATTATCGTTGAACTTTTAAAATGTAAACTTAAACATTAATTCAATATTTAAATGCAGCGAACAAATTTGAGTTCTGTAGTTTATTGATGCATATTGCATCTACTCCTCCCTATCTATTAAGACGATGGCTAAACCAAGAAAAACTCAGCACAGGAAACAGCTTAAATCCGCCCGATAGGACGGCTTTTAAGCTAGTTTATAATAAAACGTGAACTGCAATTTTGGATTTGGGATTCAAAAGGAAAATGCGATTTACTTCCCTTGAACCATGAAAGCAAAAGTAATGGCTAGTATAATATATTAATATATATTTTTAACCTCGCATAATCTGGCAACCCTGAATCTGAGCTCAACGTTAACTAATGAGCTATGAATCTTTGAAGTGGGAGTGGAGGAGTAGCTTGGACACACACACACGCACAAACACACATAAACTGTACTTTATATATAGGATTTCTGTCCGTCTGATTTCGTTCCCGTCCAAGCGCGATATATGAATTTCAATACTTGATCCAGGGTCTGAACCCAGGTATAAATTCTGTATTATTTTGGGTTGAGGAGTTATTGTTATTTACACTATTTATATTCGGACCATTGTCTTAATCTCGCCCGTTTCAGTGGATACTTGCATCAATGGAAAGGAGCGAGCAATAAGTGAACAGTGCTAAATGAAAATAAGAACTAGACTATATCCCTAGACATGAGCAGCGGAATGAGAACGTTCTACTGCCGTAGATTGAATAAAGTGTCCAGTTCAGAATACCCTGTTGGTTACTCAGATAGATATACACCTGAAGAAGAGAACAACGGTCGAAACGTTGTGATAACCACAACGAAGATGAATAAATATACATATTGTAAATAATATTTTCCGATATAAATCCAATTTTCCTCGCAGTCTTTGTGCTACATCTTATCAAATATAGAGCGTACGGGAAAAGTAACATCTGCTTTCACGCAAGATCATGTTGATAAGTGGTGCACTGTGAGCTGCTACCAAGGAGCCAAAACATCACTGCGGGTCGGTACTCGAAACAGCAGCTGGGACGTGTACAACAGGCACTGAAGCTGAAGGGGCCGGCATTGGCTAGTCGCAAGGGTGTACAGAGATGTCATACGGAAACTTGGCTGGGAGACACTGTGCCAGCCACCTTCCTCCCAATATCTTGCGCCAACAGATTACCACTTCTTACATGCAAAATACTTCGCAAATAAGGCAGACTTGTGGCAGCAATCACAGGCTTCTTTGCCTCTAAGACACTTGAGTTCTGAAAGGTTTCGCATGCCGAAGGGTATTACTTTGATGACTAAGGCTATGTCAAATTTGCTGTATAACTTTTTCTAATACATAAAAAGGACATTTTTGCTTAACTTGTGCGTATGTAAAGAAAGAGGATGGATTTTTAATTAAGTTTTAATCCGACATATTTTTATTACTTATTTTTTATTACTTAATAGAGGATACTCATATCTGAGTAGACGCTCCTTTTATTTATTAAACAGTATATTTATTTATTTTCGTCTACCGGACTGAATATTCGAGACATTAAATGAAAAAAAAAAAAGCGCTCTTCGGCAGGATTCGAACCTACGTTTCCATTGGGGAAATCGTTATTAGATCTAATGTACTTTGACATTACGGCTACAGAGTGCGTCGATGACCAAGCGATGTTGAATACTACCTTTCAAAACATATTTTTCTCTGACTCTTGAAAAAGACATCTCTGCTCAATTTTGAATTTTAGCGTAAACAAAGCAATTTGTAAAGAAGCGGGGATAGATTTTTCATTTATTAATAAGATTTTTATTGCTTAAACTTATTTTCTAGTTGATACTCGTATTTTGAGCAGACGTTCCGTTTATTTATTAAACAGTATATATTTATTTATTTTCGTCTATCTTGTTTAAAGGCACTATTCCACCGAGATCAGTCGTTGTCACCCTGTAGCTGAGAAGACAAAGCCCATCAGATCTAATGACGGTTTGCTCAAGAGCAACGCAGGTTCGAATCCTTTTCGAGGAGCCCATATTTTTTTCGAAAAGAAAGAACTGTTGCTGATTTTGTATTAATAAAAATTGTTGTCCAAATACATAGTATTAGGTTGGTGCAAAAATAATGACGTAATAATGTCGTTTTTTGACGTTAAAAATACGTCAAAAAACGACATTATTAGGTCATTATTTTTGAACCAACCTAATAACTGCCATATCTTGCTGTGATGAGAGTCACCCCATTACCGATCGCATCATTTCTAATGCCTCCCGTCGCTTTTAGGATGACTGCTGAGACAAGCATTCAATTTCATAGGTATGAAGCATATATGAATTCCTCAACGACACTATTTCTTCATATTTACCCACAAAATACATTATCATATTTATCAATCAATCTCACTATATCTTTATCACGACAATAGCAAACCAAGGCGTTTTAGTTTCAATTGACATCACAAAGTGTGCAATATCTACAAACAATATTCACGAAAGCTCGACAGGTCGGCGACTCACTGCTTTCTCTCTTGCTTTCAGTCCACCTTGTGTGGGTTAAGTTGCCACGCCTTCTTCAGTATATATCCAAATAATATAAGCCCTGAGTCTGTACATTAGCGTTCTTAAAAAGAGAAAGTGTTAACAAGACTACATTTATTAGCATAATGCTTACCCGTTAAGCTAAGCCCTCGAATACTGAGCCGAAAAATATCCATTTCTGAATTGGTTGAACATTCGTTCGCTGTCTGCTGCTACCGTTTCGCCTCGCCATATCGATTTCGGTGGAAATCTTTTTATTAATGCCCAACTAGCAACCGACTATGGCGATCTATAATTAAAGGCGAATTGTGCAATGAGATTTCGCAGGACAAAGAAATGAAGATCATGTCAAAAGAGGAATTGGAAAAATGTCTTGAGTTTTTTTTCTTAATTTTTTATTCATGGTTTTATTTTATTTTCCCTCCCGGATTAACCCTTTATAGGTGTCCTTTGTGATAGATAAACCAGAAATTGATCCGCCGATAAAAAAAAAAAAAAAAAAAATCGGTCAATTTATCCATCGTATACATATAAGCACGAACATAAAACATTATATATATATATATATATATATATATATATATATATATATATATATATATATATATATATATATATATATATATATATATATATATATATTTTCGTGTATCATGCGACTCTTGAAGACCCAATTTTGAAGCTAATTTTAAGGTGGTCCACTTTTACACGCGATATAAAATTAGCTTATGCAATGTTGGCCCTGTCTACCAAATTGACTAAACTATATATCCATTTAACAAACGTTCAGCTGTATTTAAAATAGATTTTAATGAAACTGATGTTCTACTTAACGCTATGCAATAATAATAATAATAAGAAAATAATAATAATAATCACAAACAAAAAAAGTGCCTCCTTATTGATATGGCAGTCCCTGCTGACTGCAATGTATCATTGAAGATATTGAAAATGTTGTCAAAATACAAAGACCTTGAAATAGAAATCTCAAAAATGTGGCATATGGGAACATCAACAATCCCTGTTGTAGTTGGAGCCCTAAGAATGGTTGGAAAAGATTGCAGTAGACTAATTGCAGGGATTCCTGGAAGTCCATGCCTCAAAAGAGATACAAAATATTGTTCTGACAAGTAACAGCCCACACTTTACGAAGGGCTTTATCTATGTAATATTTTTTTTGTCAGTGGAAAGTGTCATGATGCCATTTCTAACCTTAGGTCCCTGGGCGGGATCCGGAAAGAAATGTGTAAACGCCAGAAATCAAAGAAAATAAAAATAATAATAGTATTCGGCTAGCGAATTCCTATTATAGACGCTTGCTGAGGTGAACTTTGTGTTTGTTTAACACATAGAGAGCCCACCTATAGTTTATACTTCAACTACAGTTTCTGGGAGAGAACTCAATCAACAAATCTGAACAAACCCTCAAACCCTCGGTCACAATTACTTGTGATGTCTAGTCACCAACCATCTAACGCGCCGCCATCGACGGCCTCAAGGGTTCCGTCTACACAATGTCATTCACAGTGGGTCAACCCGTTTTCGTGCATTTTCCAATAAACATATAGACAATCGACGACGTACCCATATAATATATATATATATCCAATAATAATGCTTATTCACATATTAGTATTGTATTGTAAAATACAAACATAGCGAATATCCATTTTTTCCATTGTTTACGCTTATAAAATGTTTAGATATTTCTCGTTCGGTTGTTTAGGTCTTTACGCGTTTACGCAACGAGTATAAGGTTACTAACGATACTTTTATCACTCTCTTTTACTTATTTTCAACTTATTTAACTAGAAGATGGGATAAAGAGAGCAAAAACCTTTAGTCTATGCCGTTGATCTCTCAAAAAAAATGAAGTCGTATAATAGATGTGATATATGATAAAATCATTTTTATAAGTGAAATACGCGCGATCACACGTTTCACGGATATATATATATATATATATATATATATATATATATATATATATATATATATATATATATATATTATTTATTTTTAAAGAAAAAAAAATTTATAACATAAATATGTTATAAAATCACTACAAAAATAGCCATTTTGTTTCAACACCCTCGGTGTCTTATCAAGTGATGACGTTGAATATAAAATAAATGGTTTTAAAAGTTTCAAATTAATTAATATTCAACGCAATCTTTCTTCTAAACAAAAAACCTGCTTACTTCTTTCTTCTAAACAAAAAACCGCTTACTTCTTTCTTCTAAACAAAAAACCACATTCAACGTCATCACTTGATAAGACACCGAGGGTGTTGAAACAAAATGGCTATTTTTGTAGTGATTTTATAACATATTTATGTTATAAATTTTTTTTTTTCTTTAAAAATAAATAATTATATCTGCTCTACTTTGTATTGAGCACTCTTTTAAGAATAGTAATTGTTGGTTATTGGAATTCATTCCATATACACCAATCATATACTTGTATATATATATATATATATATATATATATATATATATATATATATATATATATATATATACGATAAAGGTGCAATTAATTTACAAATTCATGAATTATTCATACATAAAACAAATACAAAGGTTAATGATTAAATGGCGAGAAATCCATCTTCGCGAACAATTCAATAATATACAAAAACCCCAAATCTGTTTATGATTGAAAAGATCCTGTTTTATACATTTCCGTTGCATAAGGTCTTTTTATTTTACAAGCTTTCGTCTGTTCCTACAGACATCCTCAGGTATAAACAAGAACTCAATCTATTTCATACCTGAGGATGTCTGTAGGAACAGACGAAAGCTTGTAAAATAAAAAGATCTAATGAAACGGAAATTTATAAAACAGGATCTTTTCATTCATAAACAGATTCGGGGTTTTTGTATATTATTGAATTGTTCGCGAAGATGGATTTCTCGCCATTTAATCATTAACCTTTGTATTTGTTTTATGTATGAATAATTCATGAATATATATACATATATATATATATATATATATATACATATATATATATATATATATATATATATATATATATTGTGTATTGGGGTAGCAATCCTTCTTTTCTACAGGCTTCGTTAAAAACGACTAAAAGATACAGTAATTAAGTTTTTTTTTATCTGATTTTTCTTGTGTTCGTATGATATTATTGATAATGGCTAAAAGATTAGCCGAAAAAATTTGGATATGCAGAACATTCGGAGAATTTCTATATTTTAAGTCCAGAAAAAACAAAAATTATACAAATGCAAGAAAAATTAAATAAAAAACTTAACCGTAGTACCCTGTCAGTCATTTTAAGCATATAAAAGAAATATATATATATATATATATATATATATATATATATATATATATATATATATATATATATATATATATATATAAAATAAAAACAGACCACTTTAAGGTTCCATGTAATAAATTATTTTACCACAGCCCTTTTAAAAGACTGCGGATCATCAGACTTTACTTCCAAACAAAAAATGAAAAGAAAATTTACACATTTTTGAAGGGCCGTATTAAACACATGTAAATTAACGAAGTGAGGAAGTGAGGAAGTGAGGGGGTAGAGACAAGACGTGAGTGTGTTAGAAGATATTGACACATTTAAACGGTTAACATAACGGAAGTTGTATATTGATATCGAAGGGGTAGAGAAGAAAAAAACCCATAGAGAGAAAAAGAGAGAAGGAATTTATGAGAGAAGTTGTCACTAATTTTCTTTGTAAAAAAAAAAAAAGGCTAAAAACAGACGCTGTTATTTTGTTTTACTTTGAAAGTGTTATTTTGGGGGTTCATAACTCCCTTTACATATGTTTAATAGACCCCGTCAAAAATGTGTAAATTTTCTTTTCATTCTTTGTTTGGAATTAATGTCTGATCATCCGCAGTCCTTTTAAAAGAGCTGTGGTGAAGCTGGTAAAAAAAAAAGCTGCTCAATTCGAAGTACATCCTATAAAATATAAGTAGAATAAAGAATATGAAATAAAGCCAAGACTAATCGAGCGACATACTCAAATTGAAGGATCGTCAGGCCAGTTTCAGTCCTTGAGTCAAATTTTCTAAGCTGGCCCTTCCTCATTATATAACCGAGAAATTTTAACTTTCTCTTTCTAAAGTTAAGTATAAGTTTGCTTCTTGTTTCCACTTTCTCTGGAACATCGTCATTACACATATGTCCGATAAAAAACAATTAGCTTCAACGTGATGTTATATCTTGTAAAGCCGAGGAAAAGACTTTGATGACTGAATAATGATGCTACGAAATGATTCGAATAAAAGATTATGTCACAAAAATGATGGTAACCTTTGCATCCATAGTAATTTGCTTTCGACGACGAATGATTATATATATATATATATATATATATATATATATATATATATATATATGTTCCAATATGGTATTTAATAGGTTGAGTTTCTTTTCCTTTATTCTATATGGAGCTCGCCGTTATCCAACATTTATCTTTCTCTCTCCCCCTCTTTTTAAAATATTCATTGCTTTTATGCAAATAATTTTTCGTTTAGACAGATACTGGCTTTTATGATAAGGTACTGTCTAAAGTCAGGGAAGAATTGAACGAAACAAATCATGTTTCTCTTGGATAAAAATGCAGAAAATCCCTCACTTATTTCAAACAGATATGCACAGAACAATGTTTCCGGTTAGTAAGCACGCCATTTGGTAATTTATAATTTTACAGTTAACTACCATTTATACACAACCAGATTTGGACACTTCATCGTGGTGTAATTGTTAATAGTGATTTCTAAGCCCGGCTTAGATGTGGCACAAGGCCGAAAATAGGGGGTACCCAGCGAGAATCGAACTCACTACTCAGTCGTAATTGATCTAGTAAGACAAGCTTGCTAACCATTACACCACGCCGAGGAGCCCAAAATAGCGATTTTCTAAGGGTAGCTTAGATGTGAGACAAGGCCGAAAGTATGGGGCACCCAGTGAGGATCGAATTCACTACTTAATGGTAAATGTTCTAGAAAGACAAGCTTGTTGCTAACCATTACACCATGCCGGGGTGCCCATGGTGTAATTGTTAATAAACTTGCCTCGCTAGATCAATTACGACTGAGTAATGCGTTCGATCCCCACTGGATGGACCGTACTTCCGGCCTTGTGTAGCACGATGGTTTTTGAACATTAATAGGGGTTTCCGGTTTTTTCTAAAGTCTCTTGCTAACAGTAGCCTCTTGAATCTTAGTGGCATTATCGTCATTCTTTGGATGTGTTTTTTAAAAGAAAAAAAAATTGTATACAACCAGAATTGAAACTATAGTTAAAAAAAACGGATAAATGGAATAATATTTGAATTTAGAAGTGCCTGGAAATAATTCCTAGCTAACACCCGCAGGATATACTGAAGATAAAAGAAATAGGCATGAAATATCGAGCAAGTCAACAGTCTTGAGGCAAAGAATAGCAAATAAAAGAGCAAAGGGGTATTGATTGAGTGATTGTTTTCTATGGGTTATCAACCTTTTGTAGGTTATTTAAAGCCAGAAAAAAAAATTTTTTTAGAGTGTAAGGATTTTGGAATATGATAATGATCTTACTGGTAAGTCATACTAATTAAGGTAGAAAGAGAAGAAGTGAACTCATACATGCATTTTTGTTTTGCACGTAAGTGAATATAAAGAAATAACTGAAATTGAAACCCGACTCTCCGATTTCCAAAGTCGAGTCGTCACCGATTTCACCACCTGCACATCCAAGCTTACAAAACCTGATATTCTTAAGTGGTCACCATCTAGGTACTGACCAGGCTCAGTGTAGCTCTGCTTTGTTGTCCGTGCAAGAACCAGTATTTCAATGTGAATTGGCCGTAAGAGATATGATAAAATGGAAGGCAGTTGTAGTGGAGAGCCATGATCGTTCAAATGAATTTCTATTGCTCATAAATGCAACTTCTAGGTATTCTGTGTTCGTGAATTGTTTTAAGGTTCGAGACTCGGTAGAAGTTGTAATGTCAAAGGCAGATTTTCAATATTAAATTCTCCCTGCCCATTTTTTAAATGAGGGCAAGCCATTCTTCCCAATCCTATTTTCACTCATTTGACTCAGTTCATGAGTATGGAGGATGTTGTTAATTCGAATAATCTGCTGGTCTTGTTTCTTTCCTGATAAAATTATGTATTTCCCATCGATACTGTTTGAAAATTTCGCGCAACGCAATCAATCGAGATTTAATTGGTCCTGTGCTAAGTTTAGTAAATATATGCAATCCTACTGATATCCTTGAAATAGAAGTTAATAAAGATTCAGTTCAATTCAAAGACTTTAAATAGTTTATTCAAAAAAAAAAAAAAAATAAAAAAAAAATATAAATGAGAGGTTCCCATTTGTTATTGACTGTTTTAATCGGCGAGCTGAGAAATACAATAAAAAGACGAAATCAATGGAAAGAACGAAAGCAAAAAAAAAAAAAAAAAAAAAAGGAAAGAATCAAAAGAAGAAAGAAAAGAGAAGAGAAGATTGATTATCATAAAGGGGAGAAAAAAAGAGTTAAAGAAAAAGAAGCGGTAAGAAATGAGCAAGATAGAGAGAGAAAGGAAAACAAAGTTAAAAAAAAAAGTAGAAAGCAAAAAGAGATATAAAGGGAAAGAATAGAGAAAGAAATGAGAAAAGTAGAAAAATAAGGAGAAATAGGAGAAAAAGAACAAAAAGAGAAAGAAAGCAAAAAGAGAATGAAAAGCTAAAAATGAAAGAAAACAATATTTATAAAATTTAAATTGGAAGAAGGAGAGAAAAAGTCATAAAAAAGAAATAAAAGCAGAAAATAAGAACAGCGATTCAAATAAAAAACAATAAAAAAATATTTGAAACGAAGAAAGAGAGATGAAAAAAATATAGAAAGAGAAAGGATTTAAGTAAAATCAGATTATTAACAAAAATGTGTGAAACGAAGAAAAAAAAGCAAGAAAGTAAGATGAACAGAAAGAAAGAAAGAAAGAAAGCGAGAAAGAAAGAACGAAGCAAACAAAGACGAAAAAATAACCAAAGAAAAGTAGATAAGACTTAAGAAAGTGAATTGAGGAATATCAAATCGAGAAAAGCAGGAAGAGGGAAAGACAGACAGACAGACAGACAGAAAGAAACACGCAAACAAATAATTGTAAAGGTTAAAAAATAAAGAAAAAATATCAAACAATCTGGAAAAGATTAAAATATATAAAGACAAAAAGAAAAAAAAAGAAAAAGTTAGAAAGAAATAAATGAAAAGAAAAGAGAAAGAAAAGAAAATAAAGGAAAAAAACGAAAAGAAAATAAAGAAAAAGGAAAAGGAAAAAGAAATGAAAAGAGAAAGAAAGAAATGAAAAGAAAGAAAAAATGAAAAGAAAAAGAAAAAAGAAATTAAAAGAAATAAAGAAATGAAAGGAGAAAGATAAAAAGAAATGAAATGAAAAATAAAGAAAGAAATGTAAAGAGAAAGAAAGAAATGAAAAGAAAAAGAAAGAAATAAAATGAAAAGAAAGACATGAAAAAGAAGCCAAAAGAAAAAGAAAGAAGAAAGAATTGATGAGAAAAAGAAAAAAAATGAAAGAAAAAGAAAGAAATGAAGAGAAAAAAGAAATGAAAAGAAAAAAAAAGAAATGAAAAGAAAAAGAAAGAAAGAAATTTAAATAAAAAGAAAAAAGAAAAAGAAAGAAATGGCATGAAAAGAAAGAAATGGAAAAAAGAAGCCAATAGAATAAGAAAGAAAAAAGAAAGAATTGAAAAGAAAAAGAAAAAATGGAAGAAAAAGAAAGAAATGAAAAGAAAAAGAAAGAAATGAAAAAAGAAATGAAAATAAAAAATAAAAAGAAAGAAATGACATGAAAAGAAAGAAATGAAAAAAAAGAACCCAAGTGAAAAAGAAAGCAAAAGAAAGAATTGAAAAGAAAAAGAAAGAAAGAAATGAAAAGAAAAAAAGAAAAAGAAAGAAATGACATGAAAAGAAAGAAATAAAAAAAGAACCCAAAAGAAAACAAAGAAAAAGAAAGAATTGAAAGGAAAAAGAAAGAAAGAAATGAAAAGAAAAAAAAAGAAAAAGAAAGAAATGACATGAAAAGAAAGAAATGAAAAAGAAGAACCCAAAAGAAAAAGAAAGAAAAAAAGAATTGAAAAGAAAAAGAAAGAAAGAAATGAAAAAAAATAAAAAGAAAGAAATCACATGAAAAGAAAGAAATGAAAAAAAAGAACCCCCAAACAAAAGAAAGAAAAAGAAAGAATTGAAAGGAAAAAGAAAGAAATAAATGAAAAGAACCCAAAAGACAAAAAAAAAGAAAAAAAAAGAATTGTAAAGAAAAAGAAAGAAAGAAATGAAAAGAAAAATAAAAAATAAAAAGAAGGAAATGACATGAAAAGAAAGAAATGAAAAATAAGAACCCAAAAGAAAAAAAGAAAAAGAAAGAATTGAAAAGAAAAGTAAGAAATTGAACAAAAAGAAAGAAATGAAAAGAGAAAGAAAGAAATGAAAAGAAAAAGAAGTGAATTAAAAGAAAAAAAGAAATGAAAAGAACAAAAAAGAAAAATAAATGAAAAAAGAAGCCAAAAGAAAATAAACAAAAGAATTAAAAAGAAAAAGAAAAAAAAATGGAAAAAAAAGAAAGAAATGAAAACAAAAAGAAAGAAATGAAAAGAAAAATAAAAAATAAAAAGAAAGAAATGAAATGAAAAGAAAGAAATGAAAAAAAGAAGCCTAAAGAAAAAGAAAGAAAAAAGAAAGAATTGAAAAGAAAAAGAAAAAATGGAAAAAAAAAGAAAGAAATGAAAAAAGAAATGAAAAGAAAGAAAGAAATGAAAAGAAAAAGAAACCAAAACAAGAATAAAGAAAAAGAAAGAAATGAAAAGAAAAGGACATAAAAAATAAAAATAAAAAGAAACACAGAAAGAAAAGCAAGAAACTAAAAGCGAAAGATAGAAAGGAAAACATAATGAAAAAAGACATAAATAAAAAAGAAATGAAAAGAAAAAGAAGGAAAAAATGAAAAGAAAAGAACGAAATGAAATTTAAATTTATCTAGATAGGAAAAATCAATTAACAGAATAATATAATTGTTCTGCTATTCAGTCTAACACGTTATGTAAAGAAAACGCAAAACTACGAACTTGGAGAATATCATGTCTTATAAGCATGTAAAATATCCAAATTTTAATAGAAGGCTATTCACACATGTAACATTAGCGTAAGACAATCTTTCAACGATGATGGATCCCGATAAGGATTAGGAATCGTAGGGGTACCACGTGTTCTGTAGCCGTAGCAGCAAAGGTGTGTTTAGGGCAATAATTTACTTTAAAAATAAAATAAGATCTGTAATCGTTTTCTCGTACTGCGGTCGTGGCAGCAGTAGGTGTGTCTAGAGTTAAATAGCCTGAGATAACTCATTTTGGTTCAGGCTATTTTTTTTTTAAATTCAGAGTTCTTCTTATAGAATGATTGCTAACCAAGACTAGAGAACACTGTTCTTATTTTCGCCTTAATCCATAGCTGAGTAGGAGAAAACAGATGGATTAATAATGTTTCCCATGATGATTTGTGCGAATGTGCACTAGACCGGAATTCGAACACAGCACGCCGGTTCCACTTTCTGGAACGATATCCCCTACACCCCCTCGCACACCCTACCGTGATATCCCATATTTACGTTCCATGAACAAATTTTAGGAGGACGAAAGAAAAAGAATTGCTAAATACATTATTTTATATCCTATTCAAGAAATATGCCAACTTTACTACTGTAGATACATTGAAATGTCTTTTTTTTTCTTCTATTTATTAAACCAGAACATAAAACATAAGAAAAACTCTAAAACATTTGAGTACGGACGTGAGTTCAATCCCCGAATCAGCTAGCAAATCATTTTTTCAACGAAAACGAATAAATATTAACATCGCAGAGACCAAATAACACAATAATCAATAGATAATCAATAGATATCTCACATCAATCAAAACGATGTATCTGATGATCACCAGAAGTTATTTGGCCGAAATGTCGTGTCTATAATATGGCAGTCTTCCGTCATATTCTACGTATAAGGGTCAAGCAGCTCAGTATCTAGGAACCGACAGCCAGACACTTGCACATATGATTTGATTATAGTGGTGAAGGCTTTGTTCAGAAAACAACCATACTATTTGAAGGGCCGAATACAGAGATCTGCTGCTCTACGTGCCACAAGGACTCCAAACGACACTCTACAAGTTTTGAATTCAGAGTAGTGTCTCCTTCTAGACCATTCGCCAACACAGTCTGTCCTGCTATTTACCCATAGCTGGAGGGAGAAGAAAAATATGAAGGATATTATCACGTAAGGGAATGTAATGGATTCGATTGGAATTCCAACTCGTCTGTTACTACTCCACAATAATTATTTTAAATCTCGTAGTGGGTTGTTGATACTTATAAATTAGTTTTCAGAGTCCAACATCGTTATCAGCATTTCCTACATGAAGTAGGAAAACTGTAGCATCGGTAATGGAGTCTGAATTGACACCTAGGTCGCTTGTATCGTAAATAGTGGTGAACTTTTTTGCAGGATATCGACTTGAGGGTCTTGGTGATTAGCAAGGCTAAATACAATCTCGAGTAAATGAAAAAAAATCTGTCGAATCTTTCACTTATCTAGAAAGCGAAATAAATGAAAAGGACCGCTTTTAATAAAATCAATGTAAGCTGGAAATCTGATCTACCAGACAAACTCAAAAAGGAGATACTTTCGATCCATTTTAGAGGCGGTTTTAATAAATGGTGCCACTGCTTGGACATTAACTAAAACTCGAGTGTCTAAACTTGATTGAATCTTCATTCGGATGCTATAAACTATTCTTAACATCTCTTCTTGGAGATATCATACAAGTAAATCTATAGACCCATCACTGATATTTTTAAAATCTTACGCGTACGCAGAATGCGCTTTGCCGGACACTGCTCATTAACAAAATAAAAACTTGTGCGTGATCGACTGCTCTGGTCATTAGCCACGGAGCAACACGGGTTGGTCACCCAATAGTGACCCCATTGAGCGCCAATTTTGGCAAACTATATTATGTCACAGAATACCTTCCCTAATAGTCTACTGATCTTGATGCAAGACCGTGGTGGCTGGTATGAATTTCCGAGCTAGCTAGATCGAATAATATAAAAAATGTTTGTAATATTGTTGAATGTAATTTTTGCTCAAATATTAACAGGTAAAAAGTACGTAACATAAGAGAGGAAATCGTGAAGAGTGATGATCACCCACATCCCGGCATATGAAAGAAGAAAAAAAGTATGTTATATGAGTGGAACTTGATTTGTATTGCTTGAATAGTGCTGTCTCGTTATTTTTGTAGCTAGGTTAAAAATATTGATAGGTACGTGACACGAGAGAGGAAGTTATGAAGGTTCTTATCACCCACATTCAGGCATAGACAGAAGAATGTTAAGTAAAATATTGAATGGGAGAAAGCAACCAGAATGAGACTACGGCAGAGGAATTTGATTCGTCAGTTTTAAGAATCAAAGAGTAAAAATAAATCGGTGTGAACGGGCGGACTTTTGAATCAACACGCCATTTTAGAATGGAACATTGCCACCAATATTAGACTCTGCTCAAGCCAATAGAAGTCACTCACCAACAAAGACGTTTTTGACGGCAGAAAGTGGTTAATTTAGCAATGGGAACCATATACTGCTGACTGCCGATATGGCGGATTTTTTTAAACATTTCACCAAAATCAAGCCATAAAAGACTCTAGGACGTAAGGGATTACTGGGAGTGAAAAAAAACATAGAGGGCAATAAAAGAACAGGTTTCAAGGAGATAGAAGATGACGATTGATATTATACTTGATAGGAAAGCCGGGGAGGTTTCCACAAACGAGAAGTGAGAGAGAAGAAACAGCAAGCATAAAACCTACGGTAATGGTAATATTAAATGTTTCCTTATAAGGAAAAAAGTGGCATTTACTGACCAAGCAGTCACTACTACTTTTGTTTGAAATTTATAAAATATTTCTCTTAAAATAATTTTTGGCATTGAATGAACCAAAAGGGTTGATGCCTATCAAACCCAAATAAACCAAACCTTTATTTAGGAAAGCAATTTCTCATGTCCAGTAACTGTTATCGCTCTTTCTTCCTAACCTTTTATTTGAAGTGGTGTGGAATGTTATCTTAATTATGTGATTATTTTCTCTTCGAGTTACATGTGCTATCCATTTTAGTTGTTGCTGCTGTTGGTAGTCCTCAAATGATGTTATTTCTGTTGTGGCTATGGTTAAAACATGCAGTTTCAATAATGAATTTAAGAGACCTATCAGCCAATCTAGTAGTGCACTTAAATTAAAAAAAGTCGAAGTAGCAACGAGGAAAACGCATCAGAAATATCACTAAGAAAATATTTATAGAAGAGGCAAAGTCAGTGCGGTGGAAAGGTACCTGGAACCGAGATGCAAGGTCAAGTCCAATAATACTGACGATTCTTTTTTGGATTCTGTTAAGAATCCCTACATACATAACAGAAGCAGCCGATGTGGCAGCAATATTCGATAGATGGACGAACAGTAGACTTACAAATGAGCAAGATCAATTCTGGTGAGAAAACATTGTCTTGTACAATATTCAAGAAAGCATATCAAAAGACAGGTTTACCTCCTTGCCATGATGGGAAAGCAAGATACAAGGTCAGTGTGGCCAAGTTGGAGTTTATTTATGTAGGATGGCCTTTCGTCAAGGTGATAGGAACAGGGTCGTTACAAATGTTTCTCTTGACTAACATGTATGGTTTAATTAATCTGGTTAACTGTACTTTACGATGAAACGTTGGACCGGCATACAACGAGTCTGACCTGGCGAATTAAAATAATAAATCTCACTGGCAGTGGTCTGTAAGACAACCATTTTAATTATAACTCTACACAATGACCCATTATCTATCTATCTATCTATCTATCTATCTATCTATCTATCTATTTTTTCCTATAAATATGTGTTTGCGTATTTAGAGAAAGAAACAGAGACAGAAACACACACACACACACACATATATATATATATATATATATATATATATAAACAGACAGTGATAGTTTGTGAGAAAACAAAGAAAGAGAGAAAGGGAGAGAGAGAATGAAAGAAACAAAAATCTTTTAACTGCCTCAAGCTCTCTCTATAAATATTTGGACACTCACATATGTAAATATATATATATATATATATATAGATAGATAGATAGATATATAGAGAGAGCGGAAGATAGAGAGAGAAAGACAGACAGCAGAACAGAGCAAATGTGTGTTTTCCCCCTGTCCTTCTCGCTGTCTATTTTACAAATTATTACTGTTTCTCATTTCAGTATATATATATATATATATATATATATATATGTCTTTCTTTTTTCTATATAACAATTCATCACATGGTCGGTACACTATCGATCTATCTAACTTTATTCGTATAACTGTATGAACTTAAATATAAATATATATATGTGTGTTCATGTATGCGCACAAACACTTCAGATTGGAGCGATAGTGAGTTCTGAATAAACCTTTGATAGCAGCCTATGATTCATTCATTGATATATTTTGTTATCTATCTATCTATCTATCTATCTATCTATCTATCTATCTATCTATCTCTCTATCTATCTATCTATCTATCTATCAATCTATCTATCTATCTATGTTATTCTGTTCATATCTATCGATTTATCGATCTGTCTACCTGCTTGTATGTTCGTATCTATCTATCTATCTATCTATCTATCTATCTATCTATCTTTTCATTATCTAAGTGTCTTTATTCTCTCTCTCTCTTTATCAATATATCTATCTATCTATCTATCTATCTATCTATCTATCTATCTATCTCTGTTCATTTTCTTTTCTATCTATTTTAGTCATGTCTATGCATAAACATACACACACACACACACACACACACACACACATATATATATATATATATATATATATATATATATATATATATATATATATATATATTCACTCCTGTGATTTGATAGATGACCAATCATATGTTAAGAAAATTGAGATAGAATGATTGTTTCTTTTTTAATTATCTGTTTATTTACGCTGACAGAGACATTTCATCAAATGTTATTAAACACAACATGATCGCATTCTACTCTTCTGTCTTCCAAATTTGGCTTCCGTCCAAAATCTTACCCAGTTCCTTACAATTCACTGGCAAAAGTATAAACCGCCATATGTAAATAGCTGAATCATTGATTGCATGCTGAACATTCACATGGAACACAAAACATAGGGCTATCCCCAAAGATAAATTTGCTTGACACTAGGCCACCAAATAGGTTGGGGCGATCAACTGTACCGAACACATGATAGAAAAGAATGACTTGACTTGTTTAATAACCCCTGCGTAGTCTAATGTGCGCATCAAAGTGGGCGGGCGGGAAGTAGAAAAAATTCCGAGATTATGAATAGCTCTACCTTCCAAATATCAGCGGTCGATGAATTGCGTTATTCTGGTTTGCTCCATTTTGAAATAAATAACTGATTATGTATTTTCTGTTTTTCAATATTTGGAAAACGGATTTATATGCCAAAATGAACAGAAGGAACACATTACACCAAAAATGGAGATTCTACGACAAAATATTAATTCTAAAAGTAATGTTAGGATAAGCTTTTTATTCTAAAACTAAAGCAACCTGATTTTGATCTCACAAATAAAATTTCAAACATATTGGAAAAAATTAAATATATTTTTTTTATATTGAGCAGAAATTCTTTTTGAAATTTAAAAGATTTGGCACTATTTTTTGTTTCATATCGAAAACAAAACTTTTAGGCAAAAATTTTATTTTCAAAAAAGAAAACTTTAAATAGAATTTTTTAAAATTCTAAATTAAATATTTAGGCTGAAATTCTTATTTTATGCGTAAAGTAAAGATTTTTCGAATAAAATTCTTATTTCATTCAGAAAGTAAAGCTTTTAGGACAAAATTCTTATTTTATTCTGAAAGTAAAGCTTTGAGTACAAAATTTTATTTCATTCTAAAGGTAAATCTATTAGAACAAAAATTCTTAATTTATTCTGTGTGTAACGCTTTTAGGAGAAAATTCTCATCTTATTGTAGGAGTAAACCTTTTAGGACAACATTGTTATTTTCTGAATGTAAATTAGGATTATTTTATTTTATTCTAAGAGTAAAGCCTTTAGGACAAAATCCTTGTTTTATTCTAAAAGTAAAGCTTTTAGGGAAACTTTTTTACTTTACACTAAATGTAAATCATTTAGAGCAACATCTGTTTTTTTAAAGGAAATCTTCATGAATAATGATTTTTATTCTCAGAGTAAGTGCTTAGGAGGAACAGCCTGTTTTATCCTAAAATTAATGCTTTATGACAAAGGTTATATTCTATTGTAAATGTAAAGCATTTAAGGTATCAATTTATTTTAAATTAATGCTTTATGACAAAGGTTATATTCTATTGTAAATGTAAAGCATTTAATGTATCAATTTATTTTAAATTAATGCTTTATGACAAAGGTTATATTCTATTGTAAATGTAAAGCATTTAATGTATCAATTTTATTCTAAAATGAATACTTTTGGGACAATTTACTTTTTAATAAAAATTTATTTTATATTTTATGTAAGATGTAATTGTTTTATAGAAAGCTTTACATACAATAACTTTGTCATTAGATTATTATTCTAAAACTAGAGCTAGTACAATATTTTTATTATAAAATTGTTTACGTCCAAGTTTTTTGTTCAACATTAGGTCATAGATGTGGATGCATGGAAGATATTTAAAATCCATACGTGATTCTATGGAATGAAAGCAGATCGATTCCAAAGAAAATTATTCGGATTTAAACACGTTTTCAAAATCGAAATATTTTTTTACTTTCGATACGAAAAACTACTTGGAGTTGTTGTTGGATTCATGTGAATTGCAGTTGGCCGATGTCTTATTCAAAACCGCAGACAAACATTTCTTGACCCAATTTAAAAGATCGACGTAAACACGAATAGAAAATATTGGTAAATAAATAGAATACGGACTTCGATACAGATGAATAAATAAACGAAGAGAGACTTTATCGAGACACAACAGAAGGTTTCACAAAGAGGAGAGAAAGTGAAGATGCACTTATGTTTTTTTAAATGAATTGATTGAGAAATAAATAAATAAATAATAAAGAAAAGCAAAAGAAAGATGAATGAAGTTCTACAGAATGATACTGAGAATGCCATTAACAGAGCATGTAAGAAACAGGCGAATTTTAAGGGGATGGGAATAGTAAGGTTACTTTTCTTTTACTTTGAATCAGAAAGCGATAGTTCAAATTACCAGGACGCATAACGAGCATGGAGAATTTGACATTCACAGAAAATAAAAAGGGGACACAGCGTGTAAAGTATATATTGCCTGAAGTTTCTTTATCGTCAGTGAGGAGATTGCCCAGCATTCAGTACCATATAGAAAGATTGATATTATATAACACTTAAGTATTATTTTCTAATGAACTTTCTAAATACTTTAGAATATTATAATTGTCTATTTTGTTAATTATTCTTGTGAATCCTTTATTATGTCTAATAACCTTTACAGTAAAACATAATCTTCTATCTGTCAAGGAACTTTTATTGGAGAATATTTTTATAATAGTTCTCTTATTCTCTCATTAGCCATTGATGCTAAACTTTTTGCTTAATAATATCTGTGTCATTACCAATGTCACAGTTCTCCTACATCATCTAGAAAATGCTGCCAAAGATGTTGGGTGAATCAATAAAATGTGTCGAATCTTTTACATAATGAGGAAACGAAATAAAATTTACTGAAAAGAACATGAAAATTCGCATAATAATTTGAATAAAATAGATGTAATCTGGAAATCTGATCTAACAGTGTTGTGGAGTTATTTCGCAGTAGAGGCTTGTATTTGTACTGTCGGTCCTAAAATAGGTTCGACGTACAAAACGTTAGGAACTTGATATAATAGGTATTACGCAGAGTAATGTGGTTGTGGTCGCTGACTACTTTCGTATTCGACTAACTGTCGTCTGACATCGACTAGTATTTAATCACCTCACCCACAAGGGTATCATGTGGCACAAGGCCGGTTTAACGTGGGATCTCCGAGCCCGTGGGCTCGGCCAAAAATATGCCATTTGAACCCGTATAAACGGGTTCAGGGTCGGTTTACCTCCCCGAACGAGACTCTGCCCTTCGGCGTAGACTCGTTCGGGTTCCTCCCCGCCGGAAGGCAGAGAGTTCAACCGTTCAGCCGGTCGTCTGACATCGACTAGTATTTAGTCACCCCCCCCCCACGAGGGTATCATATGGCACAAGGCCGGTTTAACGTGGGATCTCCGAGCCCGTGGACTCGGCCAAAAATATACCCTTTGAACCCGAAAAACGGGTTCAGGGTCGGTTTACCTCCCCGAACGAGACTCTGCCCTTCGGCATAGCCTCGTTCCGGTTCCTCCCCGCCCGAAGGCAGAGAGTTCAACCGTTCAGCCGGTCGTCCGACATCGACTGACCCTCGTTTCTCTTACTACTCTTACTTATATTAGGTGGGAGAGTCTAACTATAGAATAGGTGTGTTTCACCATAACAAATAGACAACCTCAAACGGAGATTTTTTCGAGCCACTGCAGAGACGGATTTAATGTATGGCGCCATTTCATGGAAATTTACTAAAACTCTAGAATATAAGCTGGGTGGAACCTTCACTAGGATGCTGAGAGCTATACATAACATCTCTTGATGACAAGATATCAACTAAATCACAGCTCTATGGACCAATCTATAATATTTCTACAATCTTACGCAAACGCAGAATTCGTTTTGCAGGTTACCGTTAGTGAGCAAAACAAAAACTCGCGAATGATATACTACTCTGGACACCTAGACATGGAATAGTAAATATCAAAATAAGTTGTTCCAAAATTCGCTTGAAAATGAAACAGAACTAGGGACTTTAATTTAATTCTATAATTGAATTTGAAGTATTTAGCTTCTATTTTTGAAACATGGTAATTCCTGTGTAGCGATGGAAATATATATTTAAATAAGTGGTTTACAATATATATATATGTGTGTTTATTATACACTGTTACATTAGAACATGTAAATCTCCACTACAAAATTGTACATTTTGTTTCAACTTTAAATCCTCGTTTCTTCAGTATCATCATTCTTTGTCATATAGTAGTAATAATCTTATAAGTGTAAGAAATTATACTCGTCGGGAAAACCTTCTGTGTCTTGATTTGCGAATAATAAAACCAATACCAAAGGGAAAAAATGGTATAAAAAAAAGAAAGAACCAAGAACATGTATGTTAGCCGAAAATAATCGTCTAGTATGCAAGTCCAAAGTCCAAAGAAAAAACCCCGATACGTGTAAATAAAATAACTAAATAAATTACTCAATACGGTAAGTAGAGCAGACCTACTCTCTCTCTATATATATATCTATATATCTATATATCTATAATATATATATACATACACATATACATATATATATATATATGTAAAATGTGTATGTATATATATATTGTCATAGGTCCTTACCTATAACTATAGAATGAACTCTTCCTAACACTATGTATACTACGCCTCTCAAGAGAGAGGGTCGAATCGAGTCGAGTCGATAGTAGTTCACTCCAAACCAGACTGACAGTCATACTAACACCTTCCACACCTTGCATTATTATTTCGTTATTTCTACTCTTGTGTTCGTGTTGAGTTTGTCACCCTGGCTGAAACCCAAGGTCACAAGCTCACATCAATTCACCTATATATATATATATATATATATATATATATATATACGTGCGTCTGTGTTCTATGTGTAGTTTCAGTGATCTACTTGTTTCTTTAAAGCTATCATGCGTAGATAAAAAGGGAATACTCTATTCGTCCGCATAATTTAGGAAATGGAAATAATTTATCTTAAAAATTTAAAACTATACAGTTCGCCATTATAAATTGGAAAATGCGCTTTTTAGACGCCATTATTAATCAATGAAAACATGGAACTGCTGAGGAATGGCTTCAGAGTAATGCCGTTTTTTTTTTACTGAAATATAAAAGCAAGACGTGAAAATCGACGTTGTTTTTTTTTTTTTTTTTTCTCCTTCCATTTCTTTCCGGCTAATTCACTTCGATACAACATGGAGTGTACACTTTCTCAAATTTCTTATCTTCATTAACTTTGAGACTTCGACCGTTTATCGTAAATCAGCACCAGACGAACTAACTCATTATTCGCTTATACGCCAGGCACTTTTCAGATGACGTAGATGATGCAAGCGATATCAGTTCTGGAGACAGAAAACCAATCGTTCGGATGAGACATTGGCCAGACGAATGGAAGGAGAAAAACGGCTCTTCAAATGCATCAGAACATAAACAGCTTTCAGTTTTTGTGAGATCTATTTCAATAGTAAGTCAAGACACATATATATGGATGAGAAACCTATCTATCTATCTATCTATCTATCTATCTATCTATCTATCTATCTATCTATCTATCTATCTATCTATCTCAACTTGTTTATATCTTTCTGAGCTTATCCATATCTATCTGTTGAAACATTTCAAAGATTGTATCTATCTACCTATCTATTAACAACATCAAAATACGTTCTATCTATATCTATCTATCCATGAAAACATTAAATACGTTCTATATGCAAAGAAATATCAAAATACGATCTATCTATCTATCTATCTATCTATCTATCTATCTATCTATCTATCTATCAACAACTTCTCTCTCGTTCTCACTCTCTCTATCTCAAGTTGTTCATATTTTTTATATCTATCTCTCGAACAATTTCAAAGAGTTTATCCACCTATCTCTTAATAACCTCAAAATAAGTAATATCTATATATCTATCTAGAAAATCATCAGATTCTTTCTGCAAAGAAACATCAAAATACGATCTATCTATCTATCTATCTATGTATGAATCATCAACCTCAAATGATGTTTTCTCTCTCAATCTATAAAAGCATCAAAATATTAGGTTGGTGCAAAAATAATGATGTAATAATGCCGTTTTTTGACGTATAACGTCAAAAAATGACCTTATTACGTCTTTATTTTTGCACCAACCTAATACGTTCTCTCTATCTGTAAAGAAACACCAAAATACGATCTATCTATCTATCTATCTATCTATCTATCTATGAACAACATTAAACGATGTTTTCTCTCTATATCTATAAAAGCATCAAAATACGATCTATCTATCTATCTATCTATCTATCTGCATGTATGTATTTTGAATATACATTATGTTTGTTCTTATTCATTTTACTCGTAACATACTTTACATACGCTTCTTATCGCTGAGATTCCAAATGTAGACATTTCCTTTTCCTTAATAAAAAAAAGCAGGTTGTCTCTGAATAATTATACTTAATAATCTGTTTTTTAGGCCCTCAATTTTCTCCAATCAAGAGACATTGTGGAAGCTTCTTTACCAACAATTAAGACGACGATTTTGTAGACGTTGAATAGAAAATTTGGATGAGACGCGGAAAAATTACTTCACGTAATGGAGAGGACTCGCGAAAGAGAGACAGTTGCAAAGTAAAAGTGGAGTAAGGGAAATGCGGAAAAAAGAAGGACGCTTTGAAAGAATCAAAAAAAAAAAATGGGAAAATGTCACAGAAGTGTCGAAAGAAAGGTTAAGTTATAAAAGGGGAAGTAGAGAATGAAGGAAGGAAGATAAAAAAAGATTTGAAATGAAGGAAGAAGCGACAGATGAGAGGAATAATGAAAAATGAAATGAAAAAAAAAAAGAAAAGAAGGAAAGCATAAAGGAAAAGAAAGGGGGAGGAAAGATAAATGACAATGGAAAAAGAAGATAAGATGTCAGCAACGAATGAGAAAGAACAAAAAGAAAAAGAATAAAGGAAAGAAAGACGAAAGGAAAGAATAAAAAAGAAAAAAAAAATGAAGGAAATAAAAAAAAGAAAAGAATAGAAGTGAAAATGAAAAAAGTAAGGAAAGAAAAACGGAAAGAATAAAAAAGAAAAATGAAGGAAAGAAAAAGAAGGAAAGAAGAAATGAAGAGAGTAGAAAAGAAAGAAAGTAAGGCAAAGAAAAACATTAAATATTAGGTTGGTGCAAAAATAATGACGTAATAATGTCGTTTTTTGACGTTAAAAAATACGTCAAAAAACGACAATATTACGTCATTATTTTTGCACCAACCTAATAATATATAAAAAACGAATAAAAATGAAAAAAAAAATGAAAATGAAGAAAGGAAGGAAAGACGAATGGAAAGAAAGAAAAAGTAAAATAAAGAAAAGAAGCGAGATGAGGAAAGAAAGACTGAAGAGAAGAGATGAAAAGAAAGAAGAACACAAATGAAACGAAAAAAAAGTTTTTAAAAAAATGTAAGGAACGAATAAGAAAGCACAAAAGAAACCGAAGGAAAGGGGAATGGAAAGAATGAAAATATAAAATGAAGAATAAAAAAGAAAGAAAGAAAATGGAGAGAAGGGGGTAGAAAGAAAAGAAACGGTAAAAGAAAACGTTAAAAATAAAATGAAATTAACGAATAATAAAAAAAAGAAGACATGAATAAAGGTAGAAAAATCGAAAAATGTCAAAAAAAAAAAAAAAAAATTACGTTATGAAAAATATGGTGGAATACTATATGAAAAAAGAAGGAAAGAAGCAGGTACTAAAGAAGAAATATGGATACATATAAATGAAGAAATATAGGAAAGACGAAAGGAGAGAACGAGAGAGAGAGAGAGATAGAGAGAGAGAGAGAAAATGAATAAAATAAAGAAAAAATACAAAAAAAAAAGAATAATTTAGTGAATAATAAGGAAAGGGGGAAAGAAGAGAAAGAAGAAATACAAACGAAAAAATAAAGAAACATTTTAAAAAGAAAGAAAAGTAGGAGGAATGCAAATGATAAAATAAAGGACGAAACGAAATTGAGAAGGAATAAAGAAAAAAATATGAAAAAAAGAGAGAAGAAGAGATTGTACAAAAGATGGAAGAAATACGAATGAATAATATACGATAAAAAAGAAGAAGAAAGCAGTGAAATATTGAGAAAGATTTTTAAAAATGTAAATAAAAAGAGAAGAAATAAAGAAAAGCAAGAATTGAAAATAGGAAAAGAAATTACGAAGGGTTCTTCATTTGATTCATTGATTGATATTTGTTTTACATCTTTTCAAAGGAAACGTTTTGTAGGGCGAAAGCGTGAGAAACAATAAAAAAGAATGGTGGGAAATATTACAGAAGAAAGAAAGGTAGAAGAAAGAAAGAAAGAAAGAAAGAAAGGAGAACGAAAAAAGAACGAAATTGCGAGAAATGATAAAAGCGAATAGCGTGAAATATTAGGAAAGAAAGAAAGAAAGAAAGAAAGAAAGAAAGAAAGAAAGAAAGAAAGAAAGAAAGAAAGCCTAAGGAATAATAAAAGAGGATACTGGGAAATATTAAGAGCGAAAGAAAGAAAGAAATATAGAAATATAGAAAGAAAGAAAGAAAGAAAGAATGTGGAGAAGGCGGAATTGAAGATGGAAAAGAGGGAAGTCGTATTAGGCGAGGAAAGAAAAATATATAAAAGAAAGAAAGAAAGAAAGAAAGTAAGAGAGAGAGAGAGATTAGGGGTCAGAAATAAATGACGGAAAATCAACGAAAGAAATTATTCGAAATATACAAGAAAGAAAGAAATATAGAAGGAAAGAAAGAAAGAAAGAAAGAAAGAAAGAAAGAATGTGGAGAAGGCGGAATTGAAGATGAAAAAGAGGGAAGACGTATTAGGCGAAGAAAGAAAATATATAAAAGAAAGAAAGAAAGAAAAAAGAAAGAAAGAAAGAAACAATGTTGAGAAGGCGGAATTGAAGATGAAAAAGCGAGAAGACGTATTAGGTGTGGAAAGAAAATATATAAAAGAAAGAAAGAAAGAAAAAAGAAAGAAAGAAAGAAAGAAAGAAATAAAAAAAGAAAGAAAGAATGTGGAGAAGACGGAATTGAAGATAAAAAAGAGGGAAGACGTATTAGGTGTGGAAAGAAAATATATAAAAGAAAGAAAGAAAGAAAAAAGAAAGAAATAAAGAAAAAAGAAGAAAGCACGAATGCGTAAAAGGAATAAAATAAAAGATTAGTGGAGTATATTAAAAAAAAAACTTAAAGAAAGAAAAAAAAAGGAAGACAGACACAAAAGAAGAAAGGATGGAGGAATAATAAAAAGAATAATGGAAAATATTAAGAAAGAAAGAAAGAAAGAAAGAAAGAAAAAAAGTAAAAGAAAAGGGTCAGGAAAAGTACAAAAGAATAGTGGGAAATACGAAGAAAGAAAGAAAGAAAGAAAGAAAGAAAGAAAGAAAATATAAATAATTAAAGAAAGAAAAAAGTAAGAAACCTTGTGGAATAATAAAAAAAGAATAGTGAAAAATATTAAGAAAGAGAGAAATAAAGAAAGAAAAAGGAAAAAGAAGAAAATGTGAGGAAAAAAAACAAAAGAAAATGGGAAATACAAAGAAAGAAAGAACGAAAAAGAGAGAAAGAAAACATAGATAAAGAAAGAAAAAAGTGAGAAACCTTTAGGAATAATAATAATAATAATAATAATAATAATAATAATAATAAGAACAGTGGAAAATATTAAGAAAGAAAGTCAAACCTGCTATTTAACTAATAACTGAGTGGAGAGGAGAAAGATTCATATTTCCCCAGTGGCAAAAATAAATACAACAAACTTAGTTCGAATTTGTAACCGGCTCCACCATTCCACCTTCTAAATCGATAACCATTTCCTACCCGCAAAAATTCAGTTCAAGCATATACTTATTATCTATCTAAGCAAAACATCAGAGATCCCGTTTAAAAAAATTATGCAAACACTCTCATTGCTACATTAATATTCACATTTTTTTAATCATTTCAACCGACGTAAGATAGTAACGTCATTAAAACTCAAGATGTTACTGAGTGTGAAAGAAAACAAAAAACATATTAAGGAGCGGGAACAATAGAAGAGTAATCAGGAAGACAGAAAATAACGATTGACATTGTATATAATTTTTTTAAGATCATAATTGGCTGGAAATTTTGGAACCGGAAGAGATTTCTACAAGTCTGAAGAGAAATTGTTAGCTAAGAACTTACGGTTACATCTGGCCAATTTAACTGTATATTCATGCGGCCATATTGTTAATCTAGTACCGCTTTTAGGTTCATGAAGTCTATCTGCCATTGCGAAGAGCTCATCCGAACAATTACCATGAAAATATTTATAGAAAAGGCACAGGGAATCTACATTACAAGGATGGGAAAGTGACTGAAGATGAGACGCCATATCAGGACCAATAACATTGCAGATTCTTTAAATTTTATCAAGAATCTCTAAATATATAGCAGAGGCACCAGACCATATCTGGTGGTAATATTCAAAACAAACGAACAAACGGTAGACTTATAGATATGTAAGACAGATTCTAAAGAGAAAAAAACAAAACAAAACAAACTCTTAAACGCGACAGAGTGAACCAATTTTCTCATCACAGACCGAGAAATTGATTCAATATAGTCTTTCCACTTCCTATCAACGGAGAATCTAAGACCCAGAAATCGCAGCGAGTCACTCTCTTGGAGGTTAGAATCAGCCATGCTGATGGAACACAGAAAGAGGTCTCACAGATATGAATAAACACAAAAGATATTAACTACAGAAAAATATGTTCTTGTGTTCTTCATGGTTATAATTAGATAACGTAGCTCAAGTGATAGACTCTTGTTTTGGGTTAGTATTGTAGGAATTCTTAAAATAAAACTTTTTTATATAAGTTCTTGAACAAGATGGTGTTTGATTGATACAGATGACAACCGAAAATTATATTCATGCAAGACAATACTCTGTTATATGAAGCAAGTCTGGTTATTGCCCACCTTGCCAAAAATGCTTTCAGAAACGCTAAATTAATTAACAGAATGAACCTCACCCTCTCCATATATTGATCGAACAGAAAACTTGTGGGTCTATCATTAAAATAGTTGTATACTAGAATGGAAAAAAAATAGTTTAATTAGCTTACCCAAAGCAAGGCGATAATGCCACTACGACGCAGGGGATTACGGGTAGTGAAAGAGAGTGAGAAAACTTTAATTAGGAGAAGTGAGGAAAATAAAAATAAACTGGTTTCAGGAGCACAGAAGATGGCGATTGACGCTATATTTAATTTTTTGAAGATTTTAGGTGTCAGATCATTCACAGCTTTTCTCTTAAAGAAATGGTTATATATTTTTTTTATAGAAGCAAATTTTAAATATCTGTATGTATGTGTGTGTGTGTGTGCGTTTTCAATGGATGATATCACCAAAAACGATTTTAGTATTAGTCGCAAGTAAGGTATTAACACTTTTGTTTAATGTCCGAGGGGTGCAGGAGTATATGAGAACCAGTGTGGTAAGCATTTAAAGGATTAAAACACTGTAAACAGAATCAGCGTAACTATCGACAAAAAATACAACTTTCAATACTATTTCTTTTTAAATATAAAGTCGTTAACGGTACAGACACGTTTATTACTAACTGTTTTTTTTACCTCATAGTTATAACATCTTTCAAGCAATGGTAATTTTTTGAGTATGAGAATGTATTGTTGGTATTTTTATTATAGAGACTTATTTTTATACTTTCATAGCGTTTTGACTTCAGTTTAGGGGGTTAGCTATTTGCCCAAAGCTGGGACCCTAACAGGTGCTACCAGCCAAGGCTAGTGTGGACCTAGAAAGAGCAGCAATTAAGAGGTGATTCCACGCTCCTCAAAACCTCCCGATCGGAGGCCTTACTGCCGGATGTAGTTTATCGTCACAACCAGGACGTGTTTAATAATAAAAAAAATGGAGCGTCTATTTAAAATATGAAGTGATCACTGGAATAATCTTTGCTGTAATATAGTTATGACTTTCTTTTTAGGGATTGCATTTGTATGCAGTTAGTCTTCTACAGTTCAATTATATTTAGACGTGTGCCCACAGCGCAAAAATATGACACAAAGGTCGAGTTTAATGTGGGTTCATATGGAAAAACTCTCAAGTTTTCGCTGCACTCCGCTATTTTGGGGATACCTCGTGTACAGGATAATAAAGGATAGGTAATCCCTGGGGGATGGCTCCCTGGAGTTTGGGACAATTATTACTAGCAATGAAGCGAACTTCTCTGCCGGTCAGCCATACGAACCATTGCACATACCATTGGTAAGTATTATTGCAATACAAATACCGTGATATTTACTCGTTCCCCACGGTGAATGGATGTAACACAATGGTGGTTTAATGTGGCGCCTAAAATTGTCCATCCCCAACCACAGTCTTGCATAGATAGGTATTACTACCGACCCACCTCACTGCAATGAGAGGAGTATTGCCGCGGAAAGCTGTTCCCCAGGAGAGGTCACATCTCAATAGTTTTTCAGCTGCGCTCGGTCCGTAGACAGAGACACAACCGACTTGCGCTCTGCCCGAAGACGCAACTAAGATATTCTAACAATACGAGCAGGACAGGTACCATTGTCACTACATTACGTTGCGAGCCTATACATATCGTCTACTCATATACCCAGTCAGTTAAGTGCCGTATGTAATACAGGTCCATGTCTCTTTCGATTCATAACTGACTCGGCAGAAGATATTTCCTCAACATGCAGTTTCTTTCTACTTAAATTCGTTGCCACCCAAGGCTTTTGAACCCAATCTGTCCTGCTATTCAACCCATAGCTGGTGGTGGTGAAGAAATGATTCATATCTTTTCCAGGGTATTTGCGCGTATTCATTTTGCGTACACTGGTGGCCACCCAATACTATAAGACCCAATCTGTCCTGCTATTCAACCTGTAGCTGGTGGGTGGGGGGTGAAGAAATGGATTCATAACTTTTCCAGGGGTATCTGATCGTATTCCTTCTACGTACACTGGTTGCCACCCAAGACTGTAGGACCCAATCTGCCCTGCTATTCAACCCATAGCTGGGGGAGAAGAGATGGATACATCTGAATGGTATTTGCGTGTAAGTGAATGTAACGACCCCGACTGGAATTCGAACACAACTCTCTGATTTCTTGCTCCGACCCGTTTTCCATCCCACGACAACGCACATTCACTTATGGTACTTACTGATAACAATAACCAACCAATACCACACATAAATGTCGGATTAAAAAAATGTCGGATTAAAAATAAGTCCATAGATTCTTTAATATCTAAAAGTAGCAGACAGCTTTCTGGTTGAAAATTTACTCAACTATGACATAATTATATTCTTCTCTTAATATCTCAAACGGTTTTCCATTTTATTCTTATCGCTTCATCAGACTCCATCTATCTATCTATCTATCTATCTATCTATCTATCTATCTATCTATCTCAGTCTGTTCATATCTATCTATCTATCTATCTATCTATCTATCTATCTCCGTCTGTTCACTATCTATCTATCTATCTATCTATCTATCTATCTATCTATCTATCTATCTATCTATCTCCGTCTGTTCACTATCTATCTATCTATCTATCTATCTATCTATCTATCTCAGTCTGTTCATATCTATCTATCTATCTATCTATCTATCTATCTATCTATCTATCTATCTATCTATCTATCTCCGTCTGTTCACTATCTATCTATCTATCTATCTATCTATCTATCTATCTATCTATCTATCTATCTATCTATCTATCTATCTATCTCCGTCTGTTCACTATCTATCTATCTATCTATCTATCTATCTATCTATCTATCTATCTCCGTCTGTTCACTATCTATCTATCTATCTATCTATCTATCTATCTATCTCGATTACTTCAGTCATCTCCAAAGTGCTTTTGAAATATCTGCTTGTATGACATGGAACAGATGATTAAAAGATAGCAGTTTAATATTTGAAAGAGATGTCAACGGCGAAAATAGATTAGAGTTTGAACAATGTGAAATCTATAACTAGTATTGAATTTCCTTAAATCAATTGTGTATATTGCCTGACTTCACGTCTTTTGACAGGTGAAATGAAAAAATGTTAATATATTTATTCTCTGATTATTCGGTTTAGTGAAACGATTCCCATTTTGTGAACCGACAAAAGCGATTATCGCTTTACGCTTTGCAATTCTACACAAGACCTACGATATCTCAATTTTAATAAACAGAATCTAATGTCGAATGAATCTCTAACAAACAACAGGTAACGAATATCGCAATCTTCCGCCAGATATTTAGCAATTTGACGCTGATGTTTAAATAGGCTTCAGCGTTTCATTTGTCCGGAAAAATATGAGTTTACCCCGTGCTGAGGTGTCTGTACTATCGGATACTTATTTATTCGTGAAAAGTTCATTTCAATTTAGAATCGATGAAAAGTTTTCTCAGTAATATCCAGGTAATGTTTGGCGTTTAAAATAAACTAGCATGTTATTCGTTAGAAAATGTTGCATTTATTGACACCTGTGTCAAAACATCTGTGTGTTCAAAATACAGCGGCTCGGATTGAGAAATCGGAGAGCCGAGTTCGAATTTCAGTCGAATCCATTACATTCACTTACATGCTAATACCCTTGGGAAAGGTATGAATCCTCTTCTTCTCCCCCCAGCTATGGGGAAAATAACAGAACAGACCGGGTTCTATAGCCTTCGATGGCAACCGGTCTACCGCAGAAAGAAATAGCAATCTTCTGCGGAGAAAAATCTGCCTCGACAGTCATATATCGAAAGATAAATGATGCCTAAGTGGTAACTGACACACTGATAATTATAGACTCGAGATTGCGTTCAAGTATGAATAGGACTATCACGATTCAGTGCTAACATCAATGCCAACACTCGATAATACTCTCTCGAAAAGTAACCACCGAACAGTGATTTGAACACAGAAATAGTATAGTGAATAGAGTAGAGAATAGCGTATATTAATAGAGGATAGAATAGAAATAGTGATCCGTATAGTAATAGAGGATAGAATAGAAATAGTGATCCGTATGGTAATAGAGGATAAAATGGAAATAGTGATCCGTATAGCAATAGAGGATAGAATAGAAACAGTGATCCTTATAGTAATAGAGGATAGAATAGAAATAATGCTCCGTAGAGGATAGAATAGAAATAGTGATCCGTATATTAATAGAGGATAGAATAGAAATAGTGCTCCGTATAGCAATAGACGATAGAATAGAAACAGTGATCTGTATAGTAATAGAGGATAGAATAGAAATAGTGATCCGTATAGCAATATAGGATAGAATAGAAATAGTGGTCCGTATAGCAATAGAGGATAGAATAGAAATAGTGATCCGTATAGCAATAGAGGATAGAATAGAAATAGTGATCCGTATAGTAATAGAGGATAGACTAGAAATAGCAATCATTAGTCGCCACGATACTTTCTACTTATGAGTTTCCTCTATGGTCACGTGATCTACGCAATTCAATAATCAGATCACCCGATTTTGCTCACTGGCGATCTATGTTTAAACTCAAGTGTCGACAGCAAAACTTTTTTACTATATATATATATATATATATATATATAGGGGAAAGGGCTCAATATCCGTGACAGAGCTGATATATTCAGTTACATGGATAGTCGTTTGTAACCCTGGGTTTCACATTTTTGCGATCATCAGACAAACTGGTTTATTTTTTCAAAAGTGGATCTATTTAGACTTGTTTGTAATTGATTATTTGTGTGTGGTGGATGGGGTGGAATTATCTTCTGTGTTTGCTTAGGATGACACTCTGACATACATATACACAAATAAATACAGGTGTATGTATTTTAGTTCGTACAAACACACCCATATGAATAATCTGAGGTTAGAGGCAGTTACACACATCCATGTGTTTGAGCACACGTATATATACAATTGTGATTCTATTTCGGTGTCAAGATTAATTAATAAAATTATAATTACTAATAATTAATTAATAATAATTAATTAATAATAAATTAATTAATTAATAGTATAAATTTCGCGAGAAATTACATTGATATCACTTATGATGATCTAAATATTATGACAACATCCAGAAGACTAGAACTAGTGTACAATAACACAACTTGGATAAAAAGAAACAAAGAAAACTTCGATTTTCCTATGTGGTTACTTTACTCTGCCCAAATAGCAGACCTGGAGGAGGAATATATATATATATATATATATATATATATATATATATATATTGGACACTCTAGATAGAATTTACAATCATTACAAAGACGATGGCCTAATGATTGTTCCAAATAGTTCTCCATTGACTTAACTAGGTATTGAACTCACAGCCCTTTGGGTCCGGTCACTGGATCTAAGCAACGCCTTTATCCACTGTGCCACTCACTGTTGCGAGTTCAATACCTGATTACAGCAGAACAGGTGAATTAACAGAAGATAACTGATAACTGAAATCCATTGGACATGGCACGTGGAACTAGAACAGTCTACCCCAGCGAGCGAAATAGAGGGTTCAGTTCGACATTCGAAATCCCTGAAGAAGGTCGGAGCGTATAACGGCTGAAATGTTGTGATAAATATGGAAACAAAGATGAGGACAATAGTCCGAATAATTCCTTCAGCAATACTTCTCTTAAAAACCAAACAGCTTTATCCAGACATTATTGGAATCTTCTTAATATATGTCTCTCACCGCAATTGGAGTGGAAATTCATATCCAGAGCTGAAAGAATTTCAGGTACCGTTGTAACCTCTGTTTACTGGAGAAACTATTTATAATTAAATATAAAAACCAGGAGAAATTCTTCGAAGGGAACTTATATCAAAATGTAGGTACAAACACCGCCTTAAATATAGATAAGTACATTTTCTCCTGGATTATATAAATTCCTATAAGTATCTATATTACTCTAATGTTATAGTATATGTTCACATAAAAAGGTTTATTGCTGTTTGACATTCACGGTTATGATATATATATATATATATATATATATATATATATATATATATATATATATATATATATATATATTTATATATATATATATATATATTGTAATATGCATGGTTAATTGAATGTGGATTTGCTTGTGGAAAAATATGTATTTGTGTGGACATGTGTATATATATGTGTGCATGGTTTTGTGTATGGGTATATTTCAGGTTTCATGGCACATAGAGATGCGTTTGTGAGAATATTCTATACATACATACATATATATATATATATATATATATATATATATATATATATATATATATATATATATGTAGCATATACGTATATATGTCTATGCATATGTATGTGTGTAAATGGATGGATGAAAACTGTTAGGGTTATTGATTTCTAATTTTTGTTTATACCATATACATATATATATATATATATATATATATATATATATATATGGATGGTTGTATATATGGAAATATACAAATATATACTGGTAATTGAAATTATTGTTAACCATGCATGTTATGGATTTATTGTGCTTTTTACTTCTTTATACTAATGGTATTTCTGTTATGACTATCAGTTAATGTATTATGGGCGAAGAAAATATATATATATATATATATATATATATATATATATATATATATATATATATATATATATTACCAAATTGGATGCTACGTGGGAATCTGTTTAAACGGGTCTCCTTTAAATTAATGTGGAATAAGTCTTTAACTAAACTCATAAACTTAATAAATATACACTATGGGATTAACCCCGATCTAACTAACTTTGGTCAAAGTACATTCATATCCTGCTAAATCTTAATAAATACATCTAGGATATAAAAGTTCAGGACTCCATGTACATCATATTTATAAATACGTTTCTCTGAATATACTTAATAATCAATTAATTCAAATCTCTTAGTTTTTTATTTAAATTTCTTGGTTAATTATATAAAAAACATAGACTAATTTAAATTTAATTTAAAGTAAATTTTTCGCTAATTTAGAGATTTAAAAAAAATGTTCTTAACCAAACCCTCTTTTAATATTATTTACAAATAATTTGTTCGCTGAAATATATCTCCGTTGCAACTTTAGTCATTGACAAGAGCAGGCAAGATTGTTTCTAATTCACACTGAACTAACGACTCCTTATGTCCTTCCCTCTTCCTCAAATGACATACTAAGGTTAAATCTGAAATCAGTATATCAAACATAAGTGAAGTCTGAAGATGAAAAGTAAACTCCCACTGCCCTTATATGGAGCTTAAATCTCCGTCTTTTCCCACTCTCTAAATAAGATAACAATATTTCTCGATTTTAAGCCAGCGAAGTTTTTTACATTTTATTTGTGATTTTGTTTCTAGGTCTTGAGGATTGAGAGCTGAACCTTTAGCGCTCACATGAAATAAAAATATTACCAATGGGATTAAGTGTTTGATGTATTTTAATTACTACTACTACTACTACTAGTACTACTACTAATAATAATGATAATAACATATATATATATATATATATATATATATAATTATTTATTTAAAAATATGATTCCAACTCGCTACATAAGAGGTCTCATGTTTCAAAACGAGATCCGAAAACTTCAAAATAATATTTGAACTAACTTGAGTTAAAGTAGGCTCTGTTCCATCTTATTTATATACACAAATCCCTTTCATAAAGAGATATAATAAAAGAATAAAATAAAAATAATTAAATCTCCATAGACGCTCAAGCCTGACTATGCGAATACTTCCTCCGTCGTAAATTTAGCCACCCCCACCTTACCCTGACCCGCCATCTATGAAAGTAACTCTATACTGACACAAATTATTAACACCCCACCCCTGCCTATTCTAAACAATCCGCCCTTGATGTCACCATGGAAATTTTTGATTTCAATTCTGACCATACTATTAAAACTCGTAAATTTCAGAAATAAGTCATTCCCCAAAAAATTTCGCTTGAAGATGGAACAGAGCCTACTCAAGTTAATTCAAATATTATTTTGAAGTTTTCGGCTCTCGTTTTGAAACATGAGACCTCTTATGTAGCGATTTGGAATCATATTTTTAAATAAATAATTATATTTATGCTCTACTTTCGTATCGAGCACTATTTTTTAAAAATAAAAACAAAAATACTACGGAACTTTGGATTATTTACCAAACCAGTTTCTTTCCTATTTTCTACAATATTTTCACACACACACACACACACACACACATATATATATATATATATATATATATGTATTTATCGGTCTACACACACACACACACACACACACACACACACACACACACACATATATATTCATTGGTCGGGTTTTGGTCCTGGCTTGAGTCATTCGAATGTCTAGACGCACTGAGGAGCTGTGATACAGCCAAACAGTACTGTCTGCGAATAACATAATTAAGCTCTTGAGAATATATTTCAATTGAGCACTGTTGAGAGATGGGTTGATTTTGTAAACAGCAGCCGCCTAGGCTAATGCAAAGCAAGCTCTTCACTAAAATGAACTGACGTTTGTTTATATTCATTACTATCGTAAAAATAATACGCTGGAATTAGTTGTTTCTTTTTGCCGAATGATGATGGCATAAGAGTAGAAACTCCGGGTTTCGATCCTGGCTCGAGGCATTTGGATGTCTAATCGCATTGAGAAGCATATATATATATATATATATATATATATATATATATATATATATATATATATATATATATATATTGTTGTTTCACCAAAGCAAGGACCAAGAGACACTCGAGGTAGAGTGTTACAGAATAGATTTTCATCGATGAAGAGGTAAGTTTGGGAGGCTATATAGGAAAGATTCTTTTTTTCTTTTCTTTTTTTAACACTTCTCACTTGTGGAACTTCAATTCCGGTTGACCTTGAATTTGAAGAGGTTAAGATTGTAGTGATTGGAGAACTATCCTCTCAGTTCCATTAAGCAAGGTTTCTGGGAAGGAAGCTCCTCGAATGGAACTTGTCACTTAGAAATGGCAGACGAAAACAATTTTTTCCGTGGAAATAGTGTCCGTGGAAAAGGGGTTCTAAGCTGAAAAATAATTTATCACCCACAAGGCTGTGTAGATGCTTTTGAACACCGTCAAGATTAGAAAGATTAGACATGGCAGCAATATTCCACTTCTACTCTAACAGATTTTTTCACACTTCCCATCTATAGAACTCCCTTCCGATTTCTTGCTTCCCTGATAACTACAATGTACAAAACTTTAAATGCAACGTCAAACGCTATGTTCTATCTTGAATCCCGATCATTTTTCGTTCTTTCCTCAATGTCTCCTATACTCAGTCTTCTTATTCTTCTTCACTTTCACTCCCTCTGTTCTTGGGACTGTTGTCTTGCTTCGGGTGATACTGAAACTTTCAACTGATTAGTGCATGACACACAATTTTTAGAGAGAAAGTTAATTATATTTATAATCTGAAAGCCCTAAAGTTACCCTTAACCATGAGAATAGATTAGGAAAAATGAACCAAAACTGTTGAAATCTAGAGAGGGTTAATGAATGACGAATAACCAAAAATGGAGGTTGGAAATGAAATGGTAATCTTTATCACATCAACAAAATAAAATACTCTCCGACGGCGTGAAGGAGGTAAACCACTGCTAGTGGTGGACTACTTAGACAGCATATTACAATATTTACCTGCGTCCCCACAAGATAGGATGTGGCACATGGCCAAATTTAATGTGGGGAAAAAACGAGCCCGTGGGTTCGGGCAAAAATTAGCGAAGACCCCGCATGTGCAGGGTCGGATATCTCTCTATTTTCCCGGACGAAGGTTTGGCCTTCGGCAAAGACTCGTCCTCGTTGCTCTCTGCATTTGGGCAGAGAGTTCGACACGGCAAGAGCCTCGCTTGCTGACAGCTCACCCTGCCAGCTTATACAGCATATTACCCAAATTTACAATAGAGTCCAGAGGATTGGGACATACACATTAGTGTTCAGAGTTACGGTATATACCAATTACTAAACCTGTAGTTTAAAACAAAGGAGGACATGCATGTCATTAACAAAAGGAATTACATATGTAAACAATTGAAATTAAAAGAAAATATATTAACACTGAGTATAAGAATGTGATTGTTTGAATGTGAGTGTGGTTAGTGTTTCAGAGGTAGTGTTTTCATATGTAGCGTTTTCATAGACCGTGATTTCAAAGGTAGTGTTTAAATAGCTAGTGTTTTCATATGTAGTGTTTTCATAGGTAGCGTTTTCATAGATAGAGTTTTCAAATGTAGTGGTTTCACGGTAGAGTTTTCATATGTAGTGTTTTCATAGTGTTTTCACAGGTAGTGTTTTCATAGGTAGTGTTTTAAAGTTAGTGTTTTCATATGTAGCGATTTCATAAGTTTGTGTTTTCAAATGAAGTGATTTCATTGGTAATGTTTTCAGAGGTAGTGTTTTCATATGTAGAATTTTCATAGTTAGTGTTTTCATATGTAGTGATTTCACATGTAGTGTTTCATAGCTAGTGATTTCATAGGTAGTGTTTTCACAAGTAGTGTTTTCAAAGGTAGTGTTTTCATACGTAGTGTTTTCGTAGTGTTTTCATAGGTAGTGTTTTCTTATGTAATGTTTTCAAATGTAGTTTTTCATAGGTAGTGTTTTCAGAGGAAGTGTTTCAAGTGTAGTATTTTCAGAGGTAGTGCTTGCAGAGGCAGTTGTCATATGTAGTGTTTACAGAGGTAGTGTTTACAAATATAGTGTTTTCATAGGTAGTGTTTTCAGATGTAGTGTTTTCATAGGAAGTGTTTTCAAAAATAATGTTTTTATAGATAGTATTTTCATATGTAGTGGTTTCAGAGGTAGTGTTTACAAATATAGTGTTTTCATAGGTAGTATTTTCATATTTAGTGATTTCATAGGTAGTGTTTTCATATATAGTGTTTTCAGAGGTAGTGTTTTCATACGTACCGTTTACATATGTAGTGATTTCAAAGGTACTGTTTTCAAATGTAATGTTTTCATAGGTATTGATGCCAAAGGTTGTGTTTTCAAATGCAGTGTTACAAATGTATTGTTTTCATATGTAATGTTTTCAGAGGTAGTGTTTTCATAGGTAGTGTTTCCATATGTTGTGATTTCATAGGTCCTGTTCTCAAATGTAGTTTTCTAATATGTTGTGATTTTATAGGCAATGCTTTCATAGTTAATGTTTTCACATATAGTGTTTTCATAGGTATTGATTCAAATGTAGTGTTTTCAAAGGTAGTGTTTTCAGAGGTATTATTTTCATATGTAGTGTTTTCATAGGTAGTGTTTCAGAGGTTGTTTTTTCGTCGGTAGTTTTTTCATTTGCAGTGATTTTAAATGTAGTGTTTTCAGAGGTAGTGTTTTCAAATATAGTGTTTTCATAGGTAGTGTTTTCAGATGTAGTGTTTTCATATGTAGTGTTTTCATAGGTAGTGTTTAATATGTAGTGTTTTCAGAGGTAGTGATTTCATAGGTAATGTTTTTATATGTAGTGTTTTTAAAGGTGGTATTTTCATAGGTAGTGATTTCATATGTAGTGTTTTCACATGTATTGTTTCATAGCTTGTGATTTCATAGGTAGTGTTTTCATAAGTAGTGTTTTCAAGTCCAGTGTTTTCAAATGTAGTGTTTTCAGATGTAGTTATTTCATAGGTAGTGTTTTCAAATATAGTTTTTCATAGGTAGTATTTTCATATGTAGTGGTTTCAGAGGCAGTGTTTTCATATGTAGTATTTTCATATTTAGTGATTTCAAGGGTAGTGTTTTCAGAGGTAGTGTTTTCATATATAGTGTTTTCAGAGGTAGTGTTTTCAAATGTAGTGATTTCATACGTACTGTTTACATAAGTAGTGTTTTCAAATGTAGTGTTTTCATATGTAGTGTTTTCAGATGTAGTTTTTCAAAGGTAGTGTTTTCTGAGGTAGTGTTTCAAATGTAGTGATTTCAGAGGTAGTGTTTTCAGACGTAGTGTTTTAATAGGTAGTGTTTTCAAAAGTAGGGTTCTCATAGGTAGGGTTTTGATAGGTAGTTTTTTCAAGAGAAGTGTTTCAAGTGTAGTGTTTTCCTAGGTAGTGTTTTCATATGTAGTGTTTTCAGAGGTAGTGTTTACAAATATAGTGTTTTTTGGTAGTGTTTTCATATGTAATGTTTTTAGATGTAGTATTTTCATATGTAGTGGTTTCAGAGGTAGTGTTTCCATAAGTAGTGTTTTCAAATGTAGCGTTTTCATATGTAATGTTTTCAGAGGTAGTGTTTTCATATATAGTGTTTTAAGAGGTAGTGTATTCAAAAGTACTGTTTTCAAATGTAGTGTTTTCATAGGCAGTAATTTCATACGTAGTGTTTTCATATGCAGTGTTATCAAATGTATTGTTTCCTATGTAATGTTTTCATAGGTAGCGTTTCCATATGTGGTGATTTCATAGGTAGTGTTTTCAAATGTAATCCTTTCATGTGTAATGATTTTATAGGTAATGCTTTCATAGGCAGTGTTTTCATAGATCGTGTTTTCATAGTGTTTTCATATGTAGTTTTTTTTATAGCTAGCGTTTTCATATGTATTGTTTTCAGAGGTATTGTTTTCATAGGTAGTGTTTTAATAGGTAGTGTTTTGATAGGTAGTTTTTCAAATGTATTGTTTTCATATATAGTGATTCAAATGTAGTGTTTTCATAGGTGGTGTTTTCAGAGGTATTACTTTCATATGTAGTGTTTTCATAGGTAGTGTTTCAGAGGTTGTTTTTCAAAGGTAGTATTTTCATAGGTAGTGTTTTCATAGTTAGTGTTTTCATATGTAGTGATTTCACATGTGTTTCATAGGTAGTGTTTTCATCGGTAGTGTTTTCATAAGTAGTGTTTTCATATGTAGTGTTTTCAAATGTAGTTTTTCAAAGGTAGTGTTTTTTGAGGTAGTGTTTCAAATGCAGTGATTTCAGAGGTAATGTTTTCAGAGGTAGTGTTTTCATAGGTAGTGTTTTCAAATGTAGGGTTTTCATAGGTAGGGTGTTCATAGGTAGTTTTTTCAAGAGAAGTGTTTCAAGTGTAGTGTTTTCCTAGGTAGTGTTTTCATATGTAGTGTTTTCAGAGGTAGTGTTTACAAATATAGTGTTCTTTTGGTAGTGTTTTCATATGTAATGTTTTTAGATGTAGTATTTTCGTAGGTAGTGTTTTCAAATATAGTGTTTTCATAGTTAGTATTTTCATATGTAGTGGTTTCAGAGGTAGTGATTCCATAAGTAGTGTTTTCATATTTAGCGATTTCATAGGTAGTGTTTTCAGAGGTAGCGATTTCATATATAGTGTCTTCAGAGGTAGTGTTTTCATAGGTAGGTTTTTCAAATGTAGTGTTTTTATACGTACCGTTTACATATGTAGTGTTTTCAAATGTTTTCATATTTAATGTTTTCAGAGGTAGTGTTTTCATATATAGTGTTTTCAAAGGTAGTGCTTTCAAAGGTAGTGATTTCATTGGTAGCGTTTCCATATGCACTGTTATCACATGTATTGTTTTCAGAGGTAGTGTTTCCATATGTGGTGATTTCATAGGTAATGCCTTCAAAGACAGTGTTTTCATAGTTAGTGTTTTCATATGTAGTATTTGTATAGCTAGTGTTTTCATATATAGTGTTTTCTGAGGTATTGTTTTGATAGGTAGTGTTTTCATAGGTAGGGGTTTCAAATGTTTTCAGCGTGTTTTCATAGGTAGTGTTTTCAGAGGTATTGTTTTCATAAGTAGTGTTTTCAGAGGTAGTGTTTTCAATGGTAGTGTTTCAGATGTTGTTTTTTCATCGGTAGTGTTTTCATAAGTAGTGTTTTCAAATGTAGCGTTTTCATATGTAATGTTTTCAGAGGTAGTGTTTTCATATATAGTGTTTTAAGAGGTAGTGTATTCAAAAGTACTGTTTTCAAATGTAGTGTTTTCATAGGCAGTAATTTCATACGTAGTGTTTTCATATGCAGTGTTATCAAATGTATTGTTTCATATGTAATGTTTTCATAGGTAGCGTTTCCATATGTGGTGATTTCATAGGTAGTGTTTTCAAATGTAATCCTTTCATGTGTAATGATTTTATAGGTAATGCTTTCATAGGCAGTGTTTTCATAGATCGTGTTTTCATAGTGTTTTCATATGTAGTTTTTTTATAGCTAGCGTTTTCATATGTATTGTTTTCAGAGGTATTGTTTTCATAGGTAGTGTTTTAATAGGTAGTGTTTTGATAGGTAGTTTTTCAAATGTATTGTTTTCATATATAGTGATTCAAATGTAGTGTTTTCATAGGTGGTGTTTTCAGAGGTATTACTTTCATATGTAGTGTTTTCATAGGTAGTGTTTCAGAGGTTGTTTTTCAAAGGTAGTATTTTCATAGGTAGTGTTTTCATAGTTAGTGTTTTCATATGTAGTGATTTCACATGTGTTTCATAGGTAGTGTTTTCATCGGTAGTGTTTTCATAAGTAGTGTTTTCATATGTAGTGTTTTCAAATGTAGTTTTTCAAAGGTAGTGTTTTTTGAGGTAGTGTTTCAAATGCAGTGATTTCAGAGGTAATGTTTTCAGAGGTAGTGTTTTCATAGGTAGTGTTTTCAAATGTAGGGTTTTCATAGGTAGGGTGTTCATAGGTAGTTTTTTCAAGAGAAGTGTTTCAAGTGTAGTGTTTTCCTAGGTAGTGTTTTCATATGTAGTGTTTTCAAATGTAGCGTTTTCATATGTAATGTTTTCAGAGGTAGTGTTTTCATATATAGTGTTTTAAGAGGTAGTGTATTCAAAAGTACTGTTTTCAAATGTAGTGTTTTCATAGGCAGTAATTTCATACGTAGTGTTTTCATATGCAGTGTTATCAAATGTATTGTTTCATATGTAATGTTTTCATAGGTAGCGTTTCCATATGTGGTGATTTCATAGGTAGTGTTTTCAAATGTAATCCTTTCATGTGTAATGATTTTATAGGTAATGCTTTCATAGGCAGTGTTTTCATAGATCGTGTTTTCATAGTGTTTTCATATGTAGTTTTTTTTATAGCTAGCGTTTTCATATGTATTGTTTTCAGAGGTATTGTTTTCATAGGTAGTGTTTTAATAGGTAGTGTTTTGATAGGTAGTTTTTCAAATGTATTGTTTTCATATATAGTGATTCAAATGTAGTGTTTTCATAGGTGGTGTTTTCAGAGGTATTACTTTCATATGTAGTGTTTTCATAGGTAGTGTTTCAGAGGTTGTTTTTCAAAGGTAGTATTTTCATAGGTAGTGTTTTCATAGTTAGTGTTTTCATATGTAGTGATTTCACATGTGTTTCATAGGTAGTGTTTTCATCGGTAGTGTTTTCATAAGTAGTGTTTTCATATGTAGTGTTTTCAAATGTAGTTTTTCAAAGGTAGTGTTTTTTGAGGTAGTGTTTCAAATGCAGTGATTTCAGAGGTAATGTTTTCAGAGGTAGTGTTTTCATAGGTAGTGTTTTCAAATGTAGGGTTTTCATAGGTAGGGTGTTCATAGGTAGTTTTTTCAAGAGAAGTGTTTCAAGTGTAGTGTTTTCCTAGGTAGTGTTTTCATATGTAGTGTTTTCAGAGGTAGTGTTTACAAATATAGTGTTCTTTTGGTAGTGTTTTCATATGTAATGTTTTTAGATGTAGTATTTTCGTAGGTAGTGTTTTCAAATATAGTGTTTTCATAGTTAGTATTTTCATATGTAGTGGTTTCGGAGGTAGTGATTCCATAAGTAGTGTTTTCATATTTAGCGATTTCATAGGTAGTGTTTTCAGAGGTAGCGATTTCATATATAGTGTCTTCAGAGGTAGTGTTTTCATAGGTAGGTTTTTCAAATGTAGTGTTTTTATACGTACCGTTTACATATGTAGTGTTTTCAAATGTTTTCATATTTAATGTTTTCAGAGGTAGTGTTTTCATATATAGTGTTTTCAAAGGTAGTGCTTTCAAAGGTAGTGATTTCATTGGTAGCGTTTCCATATGCACTGTTATCACATGTATTGTTTTCAGAGGTAGTGTTTCCATATGTGGTGATTTCATAGGTAATGCCTTCAAAGACAGTGTTTTCATAGTTAGTGTTTTCATATGTAGTATTTGTATAGCTAGTGTTTTCATATATAGTGTTTTCTGAGGTATTGTTTTGATAGGTAGTGTTTTCATAGGTAGGGGTTTCAAATGTTTTCAGCGTGTTTTCATAGGTAGTGTTTTCAGAGGTATTGTTTTCATAAGTAGTGTTTTCAGAGGTAGTGTTTTCAATGGTAGTGTTTCAGATGTTGTTTTTTCATCGGTAGTGTTTTCATATGTAGTGTTTTCAAATGTAATGTTTTCATAGGTAGTGTTTTCATAGATAGTGTTATCAACGGTAATGTTTTCAAAGGTAGTGTTTTCAAACGTAATGTTTTTATATGTAGTGTATTCAAATGTGGTGTTTTCATAGGTAGTGATCTCATATGTAGTCTTTTCATATGTAGTGTTTTCAGATGTAGTGTTTTCAAAGGTACTGATTTCAAATGTAGAGATTTCATAGGTAGTGTTTTCATATGTAATGCTATCAAATGTATTGTAATGTAATGATTTCAGAGGTATTTTTTTCATAGGTAGTGTGTATAAATGTAGTGTTTTCATAGGGTGTATTTTCATATTTGGTGATTTCATAGGTAGTGTTTTAGAATGTAGTGTTTTCATATGTAGTGATTTGATCGGTAGAGTTTTCATACGTAATGTTTTCATAGGCAGTGTTTTCATAGATTTTATTTTCATAGGTGGAGTTTTCATATGTAGGGTTTCATAGGTATTCCTTTCATATGTAAAGTTTACAGTGGTATTGTTTTGATAGGTAGTGTTTTGATAGGTAGTGTTTTCAAATGTATTGTTTTCATAGGTTTTGTTTTCATATTTAGTGATTCAAATGTAGTGTATTGATAGGTAGTGTTTTCATATGTAGCGTTTTCAGAGGTAGTTTTTTCATAGGTAATGTTTTCATATGCAGTGTATTCTAATGTAGTGTTTTCATAGGTAGTGTTTTTATATGTAGTTTTTACATAGGTAGTTTTCATAGGTAGTGTTTTCATATATAGTGTTTCCATAGGTATTTTTTTCATATGTAGTGTTTTCATAGGTAGTGATTTATAGGTAGTATTTTCATAGGTAGTGTTTTCAAAACGAGCGTTTTTACATGTAGTGTTTCCAGAGGTATTGTTTTTATAGGTAGTGGTTTCAAATGTAGTGTTTTCATATGTAGTGTTTTCAGAGGTAGTGTTTTCATATGTCGTGTTTTCAGAGGTATTGTTTTCATAGGTAGTGTTTTCATAGGTAATGATTTCAAATGTAGTGTTTTCATGTGCAGTGTTTTCGTAGTTAGTGTTTTTATATGTAGTGATTCAAATGTAGTGTTTCCAGAGGTAGTTTTTTCATAGTAATGTTTTCATAGGCAGTGTTTTCATAGGCACTGTTTCCATTGGTCGTGTTTTCATCGGTAGGGTTTTCAAATATAGTGTTTTCATATGTAGTCTTTTCATGTGTATTTTTTTCAGAGGTAGTGTTTTCAAAAGTATTGTTTTCATACGTAGTGTTGTCATAGGGAGTGTTTTCAAATGTAGTTATTTCATAGGAAGTGTTTTCAGAAGTAGTGTTTTCATAGGTATTGTCTTCATATGTAGTGTTTTCAAAAGATACGTTTTAATATATAGTGTTTTCAGAGATATTGTTTTTATAGGTAGTAATTTCAAATGTAGTGTTATCATAGGTAGTGTTTTCATATGTAGTGTTTTCAGAGTTAGTGTTTTCATATGTGGTTTTTTCAGAGTTATTGTTTTCATTTTTTTCCTAGGTAATGGTTTCAAATGTAGTGTTTTCATGCGTAGCGTTTTCGCAGCTTGTGTTTTCATATGTATTAATTCAAATGTAGTGTTTTCTGTTTTCATAGGTAATAATTTCAAATAAATCTTTTTCATAGGTAGTGTTTTCATGTGTTGTGTTTTCATCGGTATTGCTTTCAGAGGTCGTGTTTTCATACGTAATGTTTTCATAGGCAGTCTTTTCATAGGTAGTGTTTTCTCATGTAGTTTTTTCAGAGGTATTGTTTTTATAGGTAATGTTTTCGTAGGTAGTGGATTCAAATGTGGTGTTTTCATATGTAGTGTTGTTACAGCTAGTATTTTCATATGTACTGATTCAATTGTAGTGTTTTCAACGGCAGTGTTTTCATAGTTAGTGTTTTCATAGGTAGTGTTTTCAGAGGTAGTGTTTTGGTAGGTTGTGTTTTCATATGTAGTGTTCTAATATGTAGTGTTTTCATAGGTAGTGTTTTCATAGGTAGTGTTTTCAAATGTAGTGTTTTCATAGGTAGTGTTTTCAAATGTAGTGTTTTCTTAGGAAATGTGTTCAGAGGTAGTGTTTTCATATAGAGAGTTTTCGGAGGTAGTGTTTTCATATGTACTGTTTTCCAATGTACTGTTTTCATAGGTAGGTATTTCATGGGTAGTGTTTTCAAATTAAGAGTTTTCATAGGTTGTGTTTTATATGTAGTGTTTCCAAAAGGAGTGCTTTGGTATGTAATGTTTTCAGAGGTATTGTTTTTATTGGTAGTGTTTTGATAGGTAGTGGTTTCATATGTAATGTTTTCATAGTGTTTTCACATGTAGTGTTTTCAGAGGTATTGTTTTAATAAGTAATGTTTTGAAAGCTTGTTTTTCATATGTAGTGATTCAAATGTAGTGTTTTCCTATGTAACGTTTTCAGAGGTAGTGTTTTAATAGGTAGTGTTTTCATAGGCAGTGTTTTCAAATATAGTGTTTACATAGGTAATGTTTTCATAGATAATGATTTCATAGGCAGTGTTTTCAGAGGTAGTGTTTTCATATGTAGTGTTTTCATATGTAGCGTTTTCCTAGATAGTGTTTTCATAGGTAGCCTTTTCGGAGGTATTGTTTTCATAGGTAATGTTTTCGTAGGTAGTGGTTTCAAATGTAGTGTTTTCATATGTAGTGTTTTTATAGCTAGTGTTTTCATATGTAGTGATTCATATGTAGTGTTTTCATTGGTATTGTTTTCACAGGTATTGTTTTCATAGGTATTGTTTTCAAAGATTGTGGTTTCAAATGTAGTTTTTTCATAGGTTATGTTTTCATATGTAGTGTTTTCATAGGTAGTTTTTTCATAGTGATGTTTTCATTGCCAGTGTTTTCATAGCAGTGTTTTCATAGGTCGTGTTTTCATAGGTAGTGTTTTTCGATGTAGTGTTTTCACATGTTTGCTTTCATAGGGAGTGTTTTAATATGTAGTGTTTTCAGAGTTAGTGTTTTCATAGGTACTGTTTTCAAATGTACTGTTTTCATAGGTAGATATTTCATAGGTAGTGATTTCTAAACGTGTGTTTTCATATGTAGTGTTTTCAGAGGTATTGTTTTCATATGTTGTGTTTTCATAGCTAATGGTTTCATATGTAGTGTTTTCGTAGGTAGTCTTTTCATATGTAGTCTTTTCAGAGGTATTGTTTTCATATGTTGTGTTTTCATAGCTTGTTTTTTCATATGTAGTGATTCAAATGTATTGTTTTCAGAGGTAGTGTTTTCAAGGTAGTGTTTCCATATGCAATGTTTTCAGAGGTAGATTTTTCATAGTTAGTGTTTTCATATGTAATGTTTTCAAAGGTAGTGTTTTCAGAGGTAGAATTTTCTTATGTAGTGTTTTCAGAGATAGTGTTTTCCTACGTTATGTCTTCATATGCAGTGTATTCAAATCTATTTTTTTCATAGGAAGTATTTTCAGAAGTAGTGTTTTCATATATAGTGTTTGCAGAGGTAGTGTTTTCATGGGTACTGGTTTCAAATCTTGTGTTATAATAGGTAGTGATTTCATAGGTATGTTTTTGAAATGTGGTTTCAGAGTTAGTGTTTTCAAATGTAGTGTATTCATAGTGGTTTCATATGTAGTTGTTTCAAAGGTAGTATTTCATATGTAGTGTTTTCGTATGTAGTGTTTTCAGAGGTAGTGTTTTCCTAATTCATGTTATCATATGTAGTGTTTTCAAATGTAGTCTTTTTAGAGGTAGTGTTTTCATATGTAGCGTTTTCAAATGTTGTGTTTTCATAGGTAGTGTTTTCAGAGTTATTGTTTTCATATGTAATGTTTTCTGAGGTATTGTTTTCAAATGTAGTGTTTTCAGAGGTAATGTTTTCATAGGTAGTGTTTTCAGAGTTATTGTTTTCATATGTAATGTTTTCTGAGGTAGTGTTTTCAAATGTAGTGTTTTCAGAGGTAATGTTTTCATAGGTAGTGTTTTCAGAGTTATTGTTCTCATATGTAATGTTTTCTGGGGTATTGTTTTCAAATGTAGTGTTTTCAGAGGTAATGTTTTCATAGGTAGTGTTTTCAGAGTTATTGTTTTCATATGTAATGTTTTCTGAGGTAGTGTTTTCAAATGTAGTGTTTTCAGAGGTAATGTTTTCATAGGTAGTGTTTTCTTAGGTAGAGTTTTCAAATGCTGTGTCTTCATAGGTAGTGTTTTCAGTGTAATTTTTTTGAAATGTAGCTTTTCATATGTAGTGTTTTCATAGGTATTTTTTTCTTACCTATTTTATTCTTATGTGCATAGGTAGTGTTTTCTTACTCAGGGTTTTCATAGGTAGTCTTTTCATAGTGTTTTCTTATATAGTGTTTTCATAGGTAGTGTTTTCTTACGTAATATTTTCATACGTAGGTTTTTTTTAGTGTTTTCATCGGTAGTGTGTTCATAGGTAGTGTTTTGATAGTGTTTTCTTACATAGTGTTTTCATATGTAGTGTTTTCATATGTATTGTTTTCTTACTTAGTGTGTTCATAGGTAGTGTTTTCATAGTTAGTTTTTTCTTACGTATTGTTTTCATATGTAGTGTTTTCTTACTTAATTTTTTTCATAGATAGTATTTTCATACGTAATTTTTTCTTGCGTAGTGTTTTCATAGCTAGCGTTTTCCTAATAATTTCCTAGGGCTTTCTTACTTAGTGCTATCATAGTTTTTTCATAAGTTTTTTCAAAAGGATTGTTTTGATTTGTGTTTTCATATTTAGTGTTTTCATAGGTAGTTTTTTCTTACGTATTGTTTTCATATGTAGTGTTTTCATAGGTTGTGTTTTCTTATTTGGTGTTTTCATAGGTACTGTTTTCATAGGTAGTTTTTTTCTTACGCATTGTTTTCATATGTAGTTTTTTCGTAGGCAGTGTTTTCCTACTTTGTGTTTTCATAGGTAGTTTTTCTTACATAGTGTTTTTATAGGTTCCGTTTTTATAGATAGTGTTTTCTTACGTAGTATTTTCATTAGTAGTGTTTTCATAAGTATTTTTTTTCATAGGTAAGTTTTTCCTAATGTTTTCATAGGTAGTTTTTTCATATGTAGTGTTTTCATAGGTAGTGTTTTCATAGGTAGTGTTTTCATAGGTAATGTTTTCTTACGTTGTGTTTTAATATGTAGTGTTTTCAAATGTAGTGTTTTCTTACGTAGTGTTTTCATATGTAGGCAGTGATTTCTAGTCTTTTCATAGGTAGTTTTTTCATAGGTAGTGTTTTCTTTCGTAGTGTTTTCATAGGTATTTTCTTACGTATTGTTTCCATATGTCGTGTTTTCAAAGGCAGTGTTTTCTTATTTAGTCTTTTCATAGGTAGTGTTGTCATAGGTAGTTTTTTCATAGATATTGTTTTCTTACGTAGTGTTTTCATAGGTAGTGTTTTCATAGTTAATGTTTTCATATGTACGGTTTTCTTACTTAGTGTCTTCATAGGTCGTGTTTTCATACGTATTGTCTTCATATGTAGTCTTTTCAAACGTACTATTTTCATATGCAGCGTTGTCATATGTAGTGTTTCCATAGGTAGTGTTTTCATATGGTTTTCATATGTAATTCTTTCATACGTATTGTTTTCAAAGTTAGTGTTTTCATAGGTAGAGTTTTCAAATGTAGTGTTTTCATATGTAGTGTTTTCATATGTAATGCTTTCATACGTATTGTTTTCAAAGTTAGTGTTTTCATAGGTAATGTTCAGTGTTCGTAGGTACGGTATATAACAGAATCCTTATGAAATAATGAGTTATTTTTTTTATTACTGCAATTAAATATATGATATGATGTGGAAGAGATGTGGTTCGGCCATAAAGTAAGCTACTAAATTAGTTTTTGAAAAAAAGATGTGCCACTTACAAATTTTAAGCGAGTGATCGCAATACAGAAGGTAACCTCAAACTTTTGGCCTGTATTAAGAAGAGACAAATCCTTTCTCCCTATATATATATATATATATATATATATATATATATACAGAGAAAGAAACAGAGAGATAGGGAGAGTGAGAGGAAGAGTGGGAGGGAGGGGATTTTGTCTTTTCTTATGCTCCGTGGAGGTGATATTATCGTGTTATTTTTTTTTTTTATTTTTTGCCATTTCTAGAAATGTGCTACGCACAGAGCTTTAGGTTTAGATTCTGTATATAGTTCTCTTGTGGAGATTTCTTCGTTCTGTTTCTGTTCTGGCTGAGGTGGTCTATTTTTTATATTTTTTTATCGAATATCCAAGTCTGGGTTTTGGAGCATTTTGTGTTTTCAATTTAAGGCATATTTCTTATATGTTATTTATTTATTATACTTTTTTAACTTGGTTATTTTACTTAGGGCGGGTAGTAACTATCTATCTTAAAGGGGAGAACGTATATTAAATATATCAGAGAATATTAACACTATGAACATTAGAAACCGGTTAGAATAAATTTAAAATTAAAAATGGTTATATATATATATATATATATATATATATATATATATATATATATATATATATATATATATATATATATATATATATATATATATATATGAAAAGAGTATGTATATAAATATAAATATATATATGTGTGCAAAATATTATGTATATTATTTATATATTATATATGCGCGATACTTGTTGGAATATCAATATCAGAGATAGAGTTAACATATTTAATTGGATTGCGATGAGTTTGCGACCCTGATCGTCTGACGATTGGAAAAGAGTGAAATCCAGGCTCAGAAACTCACATCAATCCAACTATATATATATATATATATATATATATATATATATATATATATATATATATATATATATATATATATATATATATATATATATATATATATATATATATATATATATATATATATATATATATATATATATACGACGCATTCGTCATACCAAGCGTAAATATTTATATATATTTAGTACAGTTGGTATGACGCTTGCCTCGCATAGTAACGGGTTCAATTCTCGGTAGTGGATACGCACTGCTGATGAGTTCCATACATAGGACGAAACGGCCGTCCAGTGATTTCTGTATTCTGTTGAGGATTTTTCTAAATTCGATGAATTACTTAATCATTAATATATATATATATATATATATATATATATATATATATATATATATATATATATATATATATGTGTGTGTGTGTGTGTGTGTGTGTGTGTGTATATATATATATGTATCAAATAGATAGGCTGTTTAATGAAACAAAGAAAAGCGAAAGACTACCAATGTGATCAATGCACAATTATTAACTACAAGACAGAAATAAAGCACGGAGATTAATATTATTAGTCCTGAAGTTTCGGGCACGCCTGTGTCCTTCATCAGCGGTACGAGAAATAAACATAGAAGCGAGGAAGAAGAAGACTCACCAACGGTGATTCTTGTGGCTGGTGTGAATGCGTTGCAGATGGTATTATTAATAAAAATCCCATCCCTGCTTGATTCCTCGCGTGTGAAACTTTTTTGAAAAACATACATTTCTAAATACACACACAAACACGCACGCACGCACACACACACACAGACACACACAAATACACACACACACACACAAATATATATATATATATATATATATATATATATATATATGAATAAAACGACAATAGGAACAACAATTCTTTGCTAACGTGTTTCGTCTTCTGGAGGACTGGATCAAGGCAATTTTGTATTTATTCTGTTGCACATAATTATATACAAAGAATACAAAGGCAAGAATTTAAAAACCTTGATAAACCAATAACCTATTTGCTTTTGTATATAACAAAATTAATCCTACATTGCTTTGATAAAATCTCTCAGATGACGAAACGCGTCAGCTAAAAATTTTTTACTCATGTCTTTTTATTAATTTTGTCACTTTACAGATAATTTGCGCGCACACACACACACACACACACACACATATATATATATATATATATATATAAATATATACCTCTGTGGGTAGGTGTGTGTGTGTGTGTGTGTGTATGTAGAAGCGTCTTTTCCGATCATTCTAGCGATCTTTCTATTTGTATTTCTCTACCGGTTATTGTACATATTGTAAATACAGCTTTCGAGACATCTATCTATCTATCTATCTATCTATCTATCTATCTATCTATCTATCTGTTTCCTCATATATATATATGTGTGTATAATTATTATTTTAAAATATGATTCCTTCGCTACATAAGAATCTTCATGTTCCAAAAACAAAAGCTGAAAACTTCAATATAATTATTAGAATTAAATTGAATTAAAGTATCAAGCTCTGTTTCATCTTCAAGCGAAATATGTGTGTGTACAACACACACACACACACACACATACATACATATATATATATATAGATATATATATATATATATATATATATATATATATATGAAAATTTCTCCGAATTAATATTAACCAGTAGAGAAGACAATATTTATGAATAAAAATGACAATAGGAAAACTGGTAATTGCTGACGCGTTTCGTCCAATGTGGACTTTATCAAAGCAAAATACAAAATGATAATGTCCACATTGGACGAAACCCGTCAGCAATTACCAGTTTTCCTATTGTCAATTTTATTCATATATATATATATATATATATATATATATATATATATATATATATATATATGAACTAAATTTTGTTTCGATAAATAAAAATATATTAAAAAAACTGTCAGCCAGCGAATTTCTGGAGGCTAATTATTCGAAGGCGAGCGTTCTTTGCAAGTAAATCGCTCAATATTAAGAAACTAAACAATTAATATTAACCAAAGAAAATATAACGTTCTAAAACTTATCTTCCTAATTTTAATTTCTTTAGAAGTAACCATCCTACCTTAGATATGTAAGGGAGAAAAAAATTATTTATATGTGAATATATTTTATGCGTAATCACGCACGCACACACACACACACACACACACACACACACACATATATATATATATATATATATATATATATATATATATATATAGATAGATAGATAGATAGATAGATACATCTTTTTTATAGATACAAATATTTAAGTAAGCGCTCTGTTTATAATAAACAGTATTAACGACATTTACCGGCCCGAATATATGTATATATTTTGGGGAAAACATTTCGGTTGAAGATGAAACAGAGCTTGGTACTTTAATTCAATTTAATTCTAATAACTATATTGAAGTTTTCAGCTCTTGTTTTTGAAACATGAAGACTCTTATGTAGCGAAGGAATCATATTTTTAGAAAATAATTATAAATATATATGTGGGCTGTGTATGTGTATGTTATTGTGTACATTTGTGTGTTTGTGTATTTGTGTGTGTACATATGAAGATTTTTGTGTTTGTAAATGTATGTGTGTTGTCAGGCCGTCGCACACTAGTTTCTCATGTTGTCATTACAGATATAATTTAAAATCATACAAGATGCAATAGTTTCGTCTCTGGTCGATAACTAGCTGTAGATTGATATGAATGAATCACAGTTTGAAAACTAAAAATAACCATGTTCTCCAGTTCGATCGACACTCTGGTGCGTTGCGAATTACGAAAAAGTTCGTTTATCGTGATCAATGCACACCACGGGCTATTTGGATTCAAGGGAAATGGCTTGTATATATTTCAAAAACCTTCTACCGTCCTCAGTCTTCGTTTGTGTTTTTCTCGCATTCTACTTACCTGAGACCATTTTATTCATGTTTCGACATTCGTGCCTACAGACAATTTCGAAGAAATTGTCTTGATTACTATTTCGACCGTTCTAATTTTCGGATTTCTGAGAAAGCGGACGGCGAACGCGATATTGTTTTAGAAAAAAAAAAACTTCTTTTATATTCCTTGTCTCTTCTGGACGTGAACCATTCTAGCTCTCCGTCACTTCCTATCTTTGTAGTTCTAAACAATGTATATCTTCTTATCCCTCCCAGTCGCAGATTTGTCACCGTTCGATAGCTTAATCGACACTTCCCAACCTTCTGAAACCTGCGTTCAATCTTCGCTGTGAGGGTTGTTGTATTCATATGCAAATCTCAAACGTATAAATAGCAGTTGATACAGCTGGAGGCTAACTTGAAGACAAGACCACTCGATAAATACTAGCGAATACTTTAACGAATTTTACTAATTCTACTAATTAGAAAAATACTAGTGAATACTAATTATAGTCTACAACTAGGTTCAAATTTTCCAAGCCTCTTTCCTCATTTAGTGTCCCAGAATTTTCTACTGTCTCTTTCTGGTACAAATAACAATTGTCCTTTTTGTTCGATTTTCAATCAAAACTTCCTCGTTGACTACATGTTCCGCCCATCGTATGCTTAGCTTTCTTCTGCAGAAATACATTTCTGTTGCCTGAAGTCTCCTCTTCATCTATGACAAGACACTCCTGTATAAACTGCCATATTGGAGGATTGTATACACTATTTATATGCTGATTATCTTCCTCGTTCTTGTTGTTGTTATCACAACGTTTCGGTCGTTGTGCTCTCCGGCCTTTAGCTAGGTGTGTATCAATCTGGGTAACCTACAGGGAATTCTAAACTGAACACTTTATTTAATCTACGGGGACAAACTGTTCTCTTTCTACTGCTCATGTCAAGGTTTATCGTCTAGTTCTTATTTTTATTTAGTATTTTCTGTTATTGCTCGCCTGTTTCCACTGAGTGCAGGTATAAACTGTCCAACTCAATGATTGAACTCACAAAGGCTATGTCACCAAATGGACAAACCAATGCTTTTACCCACTAGCCTGGCACTTTGTAATAATGACAACAAAGACGGTCTGAATATAAATAGTGTAAATAAATAGAGTATATAATATAAGTAATATGTAGGGTAAATAATGATAACTCCTCATTCCAGAAATCCAGACAATAATTGTAGGATTGATATTATAAAAGCATTTCAACACATTTTTCTTTTCTAACTACATGTTCTTGTTTCTTAATACTTTGCTTAGCTTTTGGAAGGCATCTTTCGCTTTTTCATTGATCTCACAGTTTTCTATGTTATATTTTCTTTGAAAAGTCTGGTAGAGAAGCCTTCGTTCTAAATATTGTGATGAACACATGTAAGAGAAAACTAGTCCAGTAGAATTAATGTATATTAGTAACAAGATGTTGTCTCTTGAACTCAGATAAAATGATGTAATATTTCTTACTGATTGATTGATTTGTACTTTGAAGGGCATATCAAATCATTCTGGGTCATTTAATGCCAAAATTTTATTTTCTTGGGAGATATGAAGTAATAAAAATATTGTTATGGTAATTTACCCACGCACGCTTGGAGTCTCCCAGCTATAAATAGGAGCAGTTACTGCCTTTTAGAGAGGGATGCTTCCAGCAGTCAGCTCTGACAGTCGGACCGAACACTTTTGCTGTAACACTCTCGTTTGTATGTTTGTATTACTGTTTCTGTTAATATATTTGTTTAACTAAATTTCTCTTTTATATCCTTTCTTCAAATATTTCCTTGTTTGTATTCAATGGATCTATTTATATGTTATGGTAATTTAACCACGCACGCATGGACTCTCCCAGCTATAAATAGGAGCAGGTACTGCCTTTTGGATGGGGAAGTTTTCAGCAGTCAGCATTGACAGTCGGGCCGAACATTCTTGCTGTAACACTCTCGTTTCTATATGTTTGTATTACTTTTTCTGTTAGTATATTTGTTTAACTCACCGTGTCTCCTTTATTTCTGGCTCTAACAAGGCCACAACAAATATGATGCTATTCTGCTTTCGCAATTGAATACATGGTAGATGATACTCATCTTTTGTGCATATGCATGTTTGTGTGGACATAATTACTAGAAGTGGAGATATGTGTGTTCTATATTGTAGTTTTTTTTATATATTTTTGAATATAGTTTGAGTTATTTAAGAAATTGTAGAGTATTATATGGATTAATGCCATGACAGAGTTCTTCATGTTGGTTAGTTGATTGATTTTGTTTAGTGGTGTATCAACCGCTATGGGTTATTTAATGCCGAAATCTAAATTATTTGAACACAGTTGTATGCCTTCAACTATAGATAAAATATATAGTTGGTCATTTTGCTTTAAAGATATATTGCTGGACATATTTTTATATACATAAATGCATTGCTGGTATTTTTACTATAAAAATGTATTTTTATAATTTAATAAGGTTTTGTTTTTGGTTGGGGGTTCACTATTTTGCCGCGTCTGGGACCCTAACAAGTCAGAGTGGCCATGGGAGCAACAGCAATCAAGTGATTCCACGTTCCTTAAAATCCTTAATCTCTTGATCAGAGGCCTTGCTGCCGGATGTAGTTTATCGTCATACCCAAAACTAGTAATTAAAAGGTGGTTCTACGCTTCTCAAACCTCCAATCTCCCGATCAAACGCCATGCTGCCGGATGTAGTTTATCGTTATACCCAAGACAAGAAATTAAGAGGTGGTTCTACGCTCCTCAAACATCCAATCTCCCGATCAGAGGCCTTGCTGCCGGATGTAGTTTATCGTCATACCCAAGTCTATCAATTAAGAGGTGGTTCTACGCTTCTCAAACCTCCAATCTCCCGATCAAAGGCCTTGCTGCCGGGTGTAGTTTATTGTTATACCCAAGACTAGCAATTAAGAGGTGGTTCTACGCTCCTCAAACCTCCAATCTCCCGATCAGAGGCCTTGCTGCCGGATGTAGTTTATCGTCATACCCAAGTCTAGCAATTAAGAGGTGGTTCTACGCTCCTCAAACCTCCAATCTCCCGATCAGAGGCCTTGCTGCCGGATGTAGTTTATCGTTATACCCAAGTCTAGCAATTAAGAGGTGGTTCTACGCTCTTCAAACCTCCAATCTCCCGATCAGAGGTCTTGCTGCCGGATGTAGTTTATTGTTATACCCAAGTTTACCAATTAAGAGGTGGTTCTACGCCCATCAAATCTCCAATCTCCCGATCAGAGGCTTTGCTGCCGGATGTAGTTTATCGTCATACCCAAGTCTAGCAATTAAGAGGTTGTTCTACGCTTCTCAAACCTCCAATCTCCCGATCAGAGGCCTTGCTGCTGGATGTAGTTTATCGTCATACCCAAGTCTATCAATTAAGAGGTGGTTCTACACTTCTCAAACCTCCAATCTCCCGATCAAAGTCCTTGCTGCCGGATGTAGTTAATCGTCATACCCAAGACTCATTTCTTATTGAAGAAGACGGAATTTATAGTTGGCAGGAAAAGAAACTGTTCAACATGCTAATTAGATGTTGGAGATCTCAAAATCAAGCATGTACAGAAATTTAGATAGATAGGAAGTGTTTTAACAGTTGACGGAATATGCAAACCATAACTTAAAAGCTAAGCAAAGTATTAAGAAACAGGAAAAGTTCGTTAGAAACAAAGAAGAGGGTACTTAAATGTAATATATATTGCAGTGAATGCCAACAATCTCCTGACAGATGAAGAGACTTGAGGGGGCAGAAACGGAGTTCCACAGAAGGGTAGAGGAACATGATTATAAATGATTAGTAGAACTGGAATAAGCAGAAATACAAAAAAGGGAGACTTTACAAAGTGCCACGGAGAAAAGGAAATAGTCAAAAAGGAACACGGCAAGAAGAAGAAGAAGAAGAAAAAGAAGAAGAAGGGGGCGGAAGAGAAGAAGGAGGGTAGAAAAAGAAGAAGGGGGTGAAGGGGAGAAGGAAGGGTAGAAGAAGAAGAAGAAGAAGAAGAGGGCGGAAGAGGAGAAGGAGGGGTAGAAGAAGAAGAAGAAGAAGAAGGGGCGGAAGAAGAGAATGAAGGGTAGAAAAAGAAGAAGAATGAGGAGGAGGAGGGGCGGAAGAGGAAAAGGAGGGGTAGAAGAAGAAGAAGGGGGCGGAAGAGGAGAAGAAGAAGAAAAGAAGAAGGGGGCGGAAGAGGAGAAGAAGAAGAAGAAGAAGAAGAAGAAGAAGAAGAAGAAGGGGGCGGAAGAGGAGAATGAGGGATAGAAGAAGAAGAAGAAGAAGGGGCGGAAAAGGAGAAGGAGGGGTAGAAGAAGAAGAAGAAGAAGAAGAAGAAGAGATGAAGACAGATTTAATATACCAGCTAAAAATTTACAAGTTGTGGTATATGCAAGATAAGAGAGTAAACGAAAGAGCTGCAGCAAAATTTATATAAAATTGACAAAGATGAAGTAGGCACACAATAATTTCCCTCACTTTTATTATTATTGATTTATGCTGCAAAATACGTTTTATCTAGCTATCTATCTATCATTCGGTCTGTCTGTCTGTCTGTCTGTCTGTCTGTATGTATGTATGTATCTATCTATCTATCTATCTATCTATCTGTTAGTCTGTATATCTCAATCTGTTCAGATCTATTTAATTCCGTTCCTATATCTCTCTCTCTCTATCTCAATCTATTCCCATCTATATATGCATCTATCTTTTTATGTAACTATGTATCAATTAAAAGCAGAAAAATGCGTTTCTATATCTATCTATCTATCTATCTATCTATCTATCTATCTATCTATCTATCTATCTAAGTTTCTTCAGATCTAACTGACTAGTTCTATTTCTTTCTCAATCTCTGTTTTTCATTTTAAACTATATCTAACAATGATATATATATCAATTTCTCGTTTCAATTTTGTTTTGTGATTCTGTCTGTCGATCTATCTATCTATGGAGAAATCTTCTCGGCCAGACAAAGAAATGTGAGTCGAGTCGAAAATAATTCCGTACTTTCACGTAATAAATCTATAAGTACCTACCTTACTAGATACATATCTGGTCGTTATTAGTTGGGTGGCGCTAATCTAGTAAAATTTCACATCTATCTATCTATCTATCTATCTATCTATCTATCTATTAGGTGGGTGCAAAAATGATGCCGTTTTCTCACATATGTTAATACGTCAAAAACGACATTATTTTTGCACCAACCTAATATGTATCTATCTATCTATCTATATATATATATATATATATATATATATATATATATATATATATATATATATATATATATTAATATTAATTTATCATTTATCTATATCACCTATAGCTCTTGAAGAGTGGACGGACAGGTCCGCCTACGAAAATCTGTAGTATATATATATATATATATATATATATATATATATATGTGTGTGTGTGTGTGTGTGTGTTTGGGTGTGTGTTTTGTGTAATATGTAAGATCTCATATTTAATTATATTGGCCATCAACGTCAGAGAAGGAGGTTTACTGTGCGTGAGTATTAAATCTTCCTACCTATTGAACATTTTTTCTCTTGATTCTAAAAGCAGCTGGGTCATCTCTCGGCAACATCTGCGGTACCAAGAATGTTTTCGCTCGCAATGCGTCCACGACATTCCCAAAGTGCTAAGTGGCCTGAGGAGACTCCATAATTAATACCGCAGCCCTCAGTGTTACCAAACGCCTTCAGCATTTAAAAGAGAGAAAAAGAATAACAGAAAAGAAATCAAAAAAATGTCATGCCACATCTCGATAATGGGAGACCATCGACTTTGAAAGATTCTACAGCTCGACTGGGCTTGGCTATTGGCAGTGAAATGCAGCGTTGACACGAAAAAGATACACAGACTCCTTAGAATTGAATCGATATCCGCAGATGGGAACTGGAAACTACAAACACATACTTTTGGCGCTACAAACTCTTCTAGCAGACCTACCTTACTAAATTCAATTTCAGACACAGAGGGGAGAACAGCAGATTGCACCATAAACATTTTGACTTTCTCGGAAAAAAATTGCCAGTCTCACGCGTTCCTTGCTAGCTACTGACGTTCCTGCGACAAATTTGGAGATTCCTCTAAAATCAGCCTTAGGGATGTACCGTATTGGTAGCATATATATATATATATATATATATATATATATATATACACTATCAATATATTTACTACATCTATTATTCATATTATCTACGTCATTTGTACGACTCACAGTTTCATAATGTGTACAATCGTCAGGTCACATCAATACAGTTGTTTTAAAAACATTCTGAGTCTCCTAGGAGCAAAGGTATATTACATATTGATTAAACGTTTAAAATTATTATAATTATAAATTAATATTGCGGTGTAAACGCAAAAAATAGTGTGTGGCTAAGAAAATAACGTAAAATAAAATAAAATAGAACAAAAATAAAAGTACAATATATATATATATGCACGCTGAAGTAATGGATAGCGGCTTGGATTGAAGAGTCGGAGAGCCGAGTTCGAATTCCAGACGAATCCATTACATTCACTTACGTGCTAATACCCTTGGGAAAGGTATGAATCCTCTTCTTCTCCCTCCAGCTATGGGTAAATAGCAGGACAAACTGAGTTCTATAGCTTTGGATGGCAACTGGCCTAGGAGAAGGACAATACTGAATTGAAAACCCACTGAGGGTCGTTTGGTGACAATGTTGCACGTTGTGCACCGGGTCTATTGTATACGGCTCTTCAAAAAGTGTGGATGGTTCTACACATAAACTTCACCACTATAATAAAATAAATTGTATATATATATATATATATATATATATATATATGAATAAAACAAAAAAAAAATCTTTTCAACCTTTGGAAGTAAAGTCTGATGATCCAGAGCCCTTTAAAAGGGCTGTGGTGAAATAATTTATTATATGGAATCTTAAAGTGGTCTGTTTTTATTCAAATTTATTTGCTCTGAATTCAGAGTGAGCTCTCTGAATATCATCCTCCTTGGGTCTGCCCATAAGCATTACCTAGTTTTGCATAAACTATATATATATATATATATATATATATATATATATATATATGTTCCCAAGAGGATAGAATCCAGGTAGAATTCAATGTCAAGGTCAATTGGTATTTGAAAGCCCTAATGATCCTCTTATGTAAGTTGGAAGTCTAGGGATCAAACATGGAATATTAGTGTTTGAGCCTTTTACATTTTATATATATATATATATATATATATATATATATATATATATATATATATATATATATATATATATATATACGGGTATCCTCGAATACGAGTGGCCAGCTATTATTATTATCTATATACAGGATTAGCATTTTAAAAAGATTTATAAATCATTGAAAATGTCTATAAACTATTTAATAATTTGTTATAGAGTAAGACTCAGTGTATTTTCTGCTTTTCTCTACTGTGACAATGGACTACTCCTACTTATAAATATGGCAAGTATCCACATTAGAGTAGGATTTGTGGAGTAGTTGACTTACTCCAGTTTTTCTGTTCGATGTATGAGTAATTAATAAACGTATTCTTTGTTTGTTTTTTGTATCTTGTCTGCTGTTACTTGGATACTCTCTCCAACTGCGGCCTTTTCTAAACAAAGACAACATTACAACGTATTTATGATAAATATACATTTTCTCCCTGAAACCAAACGGGGCTCTGACATATCTTTTTCATCCTTCTCTCCTCGAATTCAAAGTGGAAGGGTACATTGTTTTTTCTGGGGTAATGGCTGGGCACGTTTTAACGAAAGAAAAAGCGCAATTAAAATATGGCTAGAGGTATCCGTGAAAATTTCACGGTTTTGCAATTTGCATTTTCTGATGTATCGTAATTATTAAGTTAATTATTAAATAATTCTTTTGCGAGTTCGACGTCGATCAAATGGATGGGTAATTTCCTCTCTTAACCATTTGAATGTAACATCTTTGACAAAATATTGCAATAACAATCCTAATTATAAATGCTGGTAATTATTTAAAGAAGTAAGAGAGTACAAATGAAAGGATTTTTAAATGTCAGTGATGTCGGCCTTAAACACATGAAAGGGTTATTGCATTCTCCATCTTTTTCTTCTGTTCTTTATCTTTCTTTCTTTCTTTTTTCTTTCTTTCCTTCTTTCTTTCCGGATATTAGTTTATATATCTTAAATATCTTTCTTGCTTTCCTTTCCTTTATCATTTTTCTTTCTTTCTTCCTTTCTTTCTTTCTTTCTTTCTTTCTTTCTTTCTTTCTGTGAAATCAAGCAGCGTCTCGGATATGTCTTTTCCGTCTTTTCACGTGATCACAACGGAATTGTTCATTACATATGGTGTGGAATCCGGGTTGAAATCCGGTACCAATAAATAACAAACGCCAGGAATTAATATATGAAAATAATGTATTAACGTTGTTATGGAGTGGTTTCACAGTGGAGGCTTGTATTTGTACTAAGTCGGTCCTAAAATAGGTTTCACGTACAAAACTTTAGGAACTTCATATAATAGGTATGGTGCAGAGAAAATCTAGTGGTCGCTGATACTTTAGTATCCGACTAACGTTCGTCCGGCATCGACTGAGTGACCAACTCACTGAGCGACTCCTCGTTACTCTTTCTACTCCTACTTATTATAGGTGGAAGAGTCTATTAACTATAGAATAGGTGTGTTCCACTATAACATCCCCCCTAAAACTTTACTCCATAGGAGTAAACAGTTTTCTTTATTTTTCATTTTTTACAGGAAATATGAAGAAAAAACAACAATTTTTTTTAGCAACATCGTAGCGTATCTCCTACGTTTTTTTTTTTTTAAATGATCTTTCTTCTGAATCGGCGTACCTCAGGTAAAATTTTTGCAGGCCTTGTTAGATCAAAGGTATTGAAAAACACCTCCATCGACGTTTTTTCCAACGGGACCGCTGTCAACCACGTCTGAAAAACGTCGTCTGATCTGGTTACTGCAAGTGAATTTTTCGCCTTTCACCAAGTACATCATATTGCCAATCCGCTTTTCTATTTTTGGTACCTCCATAGTGTTAGCAGAAACAACCTTCCACTTTGAGTTTCTTAAGGATGGGGTCACAGTTTCTGTAGGTTCTTCTTGTGGTTCTATTTGTTCAGCCTCTAGCTTTACTTCTGTTGATGTTGTGCTTCTCAACGTTTTCAGAGGTGACTTCAGTTGAATTAAATCATTTAATAAACCTGCATGTCCTTGGCTGCGGGTAACTCGCCCCCCAGTTTTTTCTCGGTGTCGGCTTCATCTTTACTTTCTGGAGCTTTTTTTTTTCACATATATCGTCGGTGTTGCCCATTCAACTTTCTTTTAAATACACCTGTTTTCTCTAGCCTGTCCAATTCTTTATCTATCTGTTCAATTGAAGCAAACAGCACATTCCTTTTCTTTTTGAATACCGCCTGAGTGTTTTCTTTTGGCTGTAATTTTCCCTCCATCTTGGTACACGTTCCCAAACCTGGAGAAAAAAACAGTAGGAAATGTTCCCTTAACTTTCTTTACTAATTTCTGGGCTTTGTATTTAAATTTTCTACTTTGTAACAGTAAGAATTTATCGGTAAATCCCTTAATTGAAATTCTGTTATCCAATTCGTACCAAGTAAGTTCGTGGTATTTTCTATGACAAATAGTTTAGCTTTTCGCGCTTTTTTATTTAACGTGACGTTTGTAATAAATTCTCCAATAAATTATATTTTTTCTCTCGTCACTGACCTCGCGATTTTATTTGTCTTCATTAAAGTTGGTTTCCCCAACTTCTTCCACGTATGCAAATTTATGATAGATAGGTCGGAACCAGTGTCGAGTTGCATTTTTATTTTTTATTACTGATTTCGACGGTAACAAATTTTCTGGTTATTCCATCGTTCACCTCGTCGGACTTCAATTTTCTTATTTTATTGTCTTTACTTTTTGACCTGCAGTGCAAGCTTTTCTGACGCACTCTTTTACAGTTGAAACATTTTTTATTCCTAAAATTACAATATCTGTACCAGTGAAGTTCGCCGCAAGCAAAACATGGCTTCGGGAGTTTTTGCTTATTTTTCTCTGGTATTTCACTTTTTATTTGATAATCCGCAATTTTAGAATTCTTTTTGGTAGACTTTCTTTTTTGTAGCGTATTTTCCTTACATACGAAACGCCAGACTGTTCTATCTTTTTTTAAATCTTTCTTTACGCTAAAATATCTTGTGCAGTCTTCTGCCAACCTCTATATCGAAATCCTTGGTTCGTTTTCTAATTTTGACAGCACCAAATTTCTCAACTTTGCATCTCTTTCCGATAGCAGTCCCTGAACAAACACTAAGCACTTAAAATTGTCAGCGCTTAACTCTGCTAGATTGAATTCTTCACAATGCTTATTCACATTGGCTGCGTACGTTATATAGTCTTGTTCGTCATCTTTCATCAGATTCAAACATTTCCACCTCTTGTGGATGTCTTTTTACTAAATAATTCACTTAATATATTTACCGCCTCGGTAAATGTCAACTCGCTAGTTTTTTTCGGTAAAATGTAGTTTACCAATTTGTTATGCTCAGCAGTTCCTAACTTGCTTAAAAGAAGTCTAACATTTTTTCCTTCAGAACACGAGTGTCAGTCCTCGTTATACACGTCCGTATATTTTTTATAATACTCCTCAAAAGTTATCTCTTCATCTGGAGTATACGTGCATATTTCAATTGAGTTCCATATTGTATTCTCTGGGAAAGTATCATTTTGTAGGTTTTTCTCTTTCCTCTTCTCAGTTATTTCCAGAATTTTGATTTGAAACTCCTTATGCATCTGTTCCATTTCTTGTTGAAACTGCATTTGTCTATTAAAAGTTTCCTCCTGTAGTTGCACCTGGAATGTCTTCTGTTGCTCTAATATTGTCATCCGTTGTTCCGTCTGGAACTTGAAAATTTCCTGGACTATATTTTTGCATTGCTCCATCTTTGCAAAAGTTTACACAATGCTTAAATATTGGAGAGGGGCGTCTTACGAATTTGCAATTCGTGACCTATTTGAGCAAACTGTCTTATCGAGAAAAAAAATTCTTTTCTCAGTTGAGAATACGACTAATTTTTTTCGTCACTAAAAAAATTTGCCAAGTTTTTTTGTTTTTTTTTTAATGTGAATCCGAGATTTTGTCGCGGAAATAATTGTAACGAGCAAATTTTTTCTTTTTCCTCCGTATGAGTACGAATTTCGTCCCCAAATGTTGTGGCGAGCAAATTTTTTTTCTTCCACCGCATGAATCCGAATACCTCGTCGCCAAGTGTGTTATGGAGTGGTTTCACAGTGGAGGCTTGTATTTGTACTAAGTCGGTCCTAAAATTGGTTCGACGTACAAAACGTTAGGAACATCATATAATAGGTATGACGCAAAGAAAATCTAGTTGTGGTCGCTGATACTTTAGTATCCGACTAACGGTTGTCCGGCATCGACTGACTGACCGAACCACTGAGCGACTCCCTCCTACTCCTACTTATTATAGGTGGGAGAGTCTATTAAGTATAGGATAGGTGTGTTCCACTATAACAGACGTAATAATACAAACTGGTAAAACAGATTAGTAGTTCTAGGAATAAGGGTTGGTAGCAAAATATATATACAGTCTTTGGTATTGAAGTGTCGTTGCATGATTTCTTGCTGAGACTTCGTTCTCGCTCACTGTGACTCCTACAATGCTGTTACCTCACCCTCACTCTTCCGGTTACCTACAACCTTTTACTTTGTCACTCTGGACTCGACTCTTCGGTTTTGCTCTCTCTCTTACTCTCGTCTCGCTCTTGCAGTAGTATATGTATATACTGGGTGAGTTCATTTGTATAAAAAGGGGTGGACCCCTCAACAATATATTAGATATTTGCAGTGCAAGGTGTATGGGGTGTTCCGTCAGTGGTAGTACCTTTGCCATGAAGCGGTCGACCTCTGCTTTATTCAGGTGGATGCGGAACTGTACTGATCCACGGCCTACATCCAACTCTCGCACATAAAGACGCATGAGACAGCAACGTCCACACCTGGGTCAATGTCATCGCCTTGCCGGTTAAACTGTGTAACGGTAGACGGAAGGGTTTCCAGACTCGACCGTTGAAGGACGATGCCTCACCGCAACCCACTTGTGCCAAGAGGTAATCGGCCACTTGCCAGCCTAGACGTAAGTGCTGCGCCTCAGAGGTCAACGGCTTTACCAGTGAGCGGAAGAACTTTTGAGAGGAGGGAAAATGCAAAAGGAACCAGTAAGCCATTGCACTATTTTATCTTGAATGTTACCATGAACCACAAGTACAACAGAAATATGGGAAGCGGTCGCTAAATGCGCGAACTGAATAAATTAATGAATATTTGACACAGTGTAACGATGTACGTGACGACTTATGAACAAAGAAACGAAAGAACATCCGCAGAATATGATTTTTCACACACACACACACACACACACACACACATATATATATATATATATATATATATATATATATATATATATATATATATATATATATATGTCATAATAAATTGTTACCATTGTATCTACCTCTCTGTCTAGTTACCTAGCTCTCTATGAAAGGATTCTGAAAAGTTCTCAGCCCGACCAAACTTCATAAAATATGAGCAAATGCTTGGACAGTAGAATTATATTTTTCTTTTTTTTTTTCCGGATTGGAATCTATTCTTAGTCGGTTCATACTTGAGCACCAAGAGGCGGTGTAATGGTTAACAAGTTTGTCTCGCTAGAACATTTACGACTGAATAGCGTGTTCGATCCTCACTGGGTACCTCATACTTTCGGTCAATTCTAAGCTACGCTTGGAAAATCATGAGTCGGTTCATATTTCTAAGTTTATATTAAAAGCGTTTATATCTATTTTTGTTTCACAAAATAATTTTGGGATACAAGGAAAAAATACTTTCAATAAGAATGGTTAAACAGTATTTTCTAAAATCTTTCCAAAATAACCAAACGTAAATATTCCCGTTGATTTGTTCAAATTATGTCTTGCGATACATTTTCAAAAATAGAAGCTTTTTTGTTTCACTAAAATATTTGAAAAATGAATAGACAACATTTTTTTAAAATTTTCAGCCACATTTGACAGTTTTTTTTATGACAATACTTAAACTGATACATGTATAGCAACACACACACACACACACACATAAACGCACACACACACAGACACACACACACACACACATATATATATATATATATATATATATATATATATTGTAGAGTAAGTGGTCATGATTAGATGTAAATAGCAGAACTGCCCAACAAACAGAATTGGTAAAGTTTGGAATAAACAATAACAAGAGAAATAAGAGAGTAAATAATATTGACCAATCAGACTATATATATATATATATATATATATATATATATATATATATATATATATATATATATATATATGTGTGTGTGTGTGTGTGTGTGTGTGTGTGCGTGTGTTTGAATAAAAAGAAAGAACGGTAAGACATATAATCCGGTGTTCTTATTGATATTTTTTTTTATTTTTACAAAACAGTGCTCAATGTAAATTAAGAGGGCATAAATATTATAAATTAACTGATTTAAAATATGGTTTTTCCGCTACACTGTAATAACCATGTTTCAAAATTGGAAGCTAAAAACTTCAAATTTAATTTTGTAATTAAATTAAAATAAAAAACATTACTTCCATTTCATCTTCAAGTGGATATTCGCTTGTGAATGAAATGGAACTAATCCTTTTAATTTAATTACAAAATTAAATTTGAAGTTTTTAGCTTCCATTTTTGAAACATGGTTATTACTGTGTAGCGGAAAACATATTTTAAATCAGTTAATTTATACTATATATATATATATATATATATATATATATATATATATATAGTATAAATTAACTGATTTAAAATATATGTATATATAAATTTAATATATATATATATATAGTATAAATTAACTGATTTATATATATATAAGACAAAGCAACAGTAATAAGGCAAAAAGTTCAACAACTGAGAATTAGTATTGACACACACGAGCGAATTCAGATAAGCGAAAGTAGCGTTCTGACTTCAAGACACAACAGACCGGGACTGAGTCAGAGAAGACCGAGAAGTGGCTTATCTTACTGGCGTGGAAGAAACTCTAACTTGCATTTGTGTTGTTTTAACTATAAATAGGAAGGGATTTAGCAATCATTCATAATGATGATTGAAACTAGAACACACACACACACACACACACACACACACACACACACACACACACACACATATATATATATATATAAAACATATATTAGGTAGCATATATTTTCTATTACAAAGAGATAATCATACATAATTGATTCAATATATGATTATCTCTTTATAATATATATATATATATATATATATATATATATGTCAAAGTGAACATTGAAGTCAACACTCAGAGGTGGGAGGCTGTTTCATGCTAAAGGCAATCGTCAGGACGCGAGTGTTGTTTTTTTTCTCGAATATTTATATATATTGGTTACGGGTGCATTTTGGGTAATCCATTCTGGTGGTTATTTTGGCGTTAAAGATGCCAGTACAAGAGACGTCACGAAGAAAATCAGATCAAGCTGTCTAGAGAAGTTAAAACCATTCCTAAATTAAAATAGATTTTCCTTAACCTTAACAACTCATAATATCAATATTTCTTAGAAAGTTATTCCTAACATCGCTTGATAATGGAACATAACTATGGATTTTAAGTTTATTTTTTATAATTAAATTTATAAATTTAGTTTTAGTTTTAAAATATGGAAATTTTCTGTGTCGCGATGGAATCGTATTTTTAAAAAGAAAATAACTATAATACTTTGCTCTACTGTTTGCATCGAGTACTGTTTATGTTTTAAATAAAAATAATTGCCAAGAACACTGGATTATAAATCTTACTGTTCTTTCTGTGTTATTCTAATATATATATATATATATATATATATATATATATATATATATATATATATTTGTGTGTGTGAGTCCATGTATGTATGTGTCTGGCGTTTTGTGTGTGTGTGTCTTAAGCTTTAAAACGGACATTTTAAAAGTATATATAAATATATACAAAACATATAAAAAGTTTGCAAAGTTTTAAATATTCTTTCGATTTAACATTAAAAGATGAAGCTTACCAAACTGTAAGAGTAGCCTTCTTTCAATTCACTAATATTTAAATTAATATTTATGGCATGAAAATGATTTAACATATATCCGCTGATTGTATCTTATGCATTTGAGATCTATGATGTGAACGATAAAATGCAGACTCCAAACTCACGCAAGAATAATATATCTTACGTTCTCTTTCTGTCTGTTTATTGCTCCATAATATACTATTCGCATGTCCCTCGATTATTACGACCATATATGGTCTGCTGCCCCTGGTTATCACTTTCTCAGCGACATGACGTGGTTTCCATCTGTCTTTTCTACAAATATTTTCATGGCACTTGCTCTGAGGTGCTTTTTTACCTAGTGCCCCGACTGCATGAATTTGAGTGTGTTACTAGACTGGCATCTAGGTCCCACTTGTTTACTGTTGAAATAGCTAAATGTAACCGCCACTCATACTCCGAGAGTTTCTTTTCTCACACTTTCCTCCTGTGGAACTTCCTTCCGTTTACTTGCTTCCATAATATCTGCAATCTTCAAAAATTTTATTGTAACGCTAATCGACCTCATCTGTCTTCTTGATTCCGTTCATCTTTTGTCTTTCCCTCAATCCTCCCAATAATTAGTATTTTCTCTCATGTTCACTGTCTGTAACCCCCGGCGTACTAGTGGCATTCCCGCTTTTTCTGGGGGTGAAATGATTAAAAAAGCAGCTCGAGATTCTTGATAAATTCCAAAGAATAACCTGTAATGCTATCGTTCTTGACATCGGGTTTCGGCTTTTTTCACTTTCCCACCGCCGTGACGTGACTGCCTTCTGTCTTTTTTTTTATAATTATGCCATTTTCATGGCAGTTGTTCTAAGAAGATCTATCTATCTATCTATCTATCTATCTATCTATCTATCTATCTATCTATCTATCTATCTATCTATCTATCTCACACTTTTCATATCTCAGTCTGTTCCCCATCTATCTATCTATCTATCTATCTATCTATCTATCTATCTATCTATCTATCTATGTCACCCATTCAGTTTCTATCTATCTATCTATCTATCTATCTATCTAAGAGAGTTCGTATCTATCTATCTATCTATCTATCTATCTATCTATCTATCTATCTATCTGCCTACCTAATTCTGTTCATCTATCTATCTATCTATCTATCTATCTATCTATCTAAGAGAGTTCGTATCTATCTATCTATCTATCTATATATCTGTCTAGAACTGACTCTATTCTACCTATCTATCTATGGAGAACTGACTTACTTAAAATATGGGGTAACACGATTTTATGACTGTCATTATCCTTTGATATGACGAAGCCTAATAAATCTCCCTCGACTTATCTCTCCCTCGACTTATCTCTCCCTCGACTTATCACGTCCTCTTCGTTACACTCTCTTTCTGTTTTATTGCCTCACGCTTTCACTTTGGTTTATCCTCTTTTTCTCTTTCTCTTTCTTATTTTCTCATATTTTTACTCTCCCGTAGTGAATCATACAAGTATATATTTTGTGGTCTCAGATCGATATTCGACTGTAGAATAATTATTATTTCAAGCCAAACATGTTTGGAAAGTTCAAAGGCATTGACCGTTCTTTATTTGGAATCTTTTTTACCTAAAACTTGCTTTGAGTTCAATATGTTATACAATTCTCTTATCCATCCAATAAGCAACGAATTACCAGACAGTTTTCCAACCAGACATTATGAGAACGGTCGATAACACTCTTCGTTTCTGTTCCTTCTTTTAAATGCTAATTCCAACAGAACGATCAATTTAGATGACTTTTCATATATATATATATATATATATATATATATATATATATATATTTGATATCTTGAATAGCATTGTCGTGTCGACAAAAATAAATAAAACAATTATACTATTATTTTCGCGTCCATTAAAAACAAATAAATAAAAATTAATTATACTGTCACTTTCTCGTATGCCTTAACATTAAAAAGAATTCAAATTTTTACTGTCATCTTATCGTGTTCATTAAAAAATAAATACGGATTAATTATACTGACACTTTTCTTTGTTGTGTTCATTAAAAATGAATAAATAAAAATATATTATATAGTTGCTTTATCGCTTCCATTAAAAATAAATAATTAAAAAAAATAATTATACTGTCACTTGGTCGCGTCCATTAAAAATAAATAATTAAATAAAAATTAATTATACTGTCACTTTGTCGTATCCAATAAAAATAAATAAAAATTAATTATACTGTCACTTTGTCGTATCCAATAAAAATAAATAAAAATTAATTATACTGTCACTTGGTCGTATCCATTAAAAATAAATAAAAATTAATTATACTGTCACTTTGTTATGTTGATGTCGGCACGTAGAATATAAATAAATAAAAATTAATTATACTGTTACTTTGTACTGTACATTAAAAAAATAATAAATAAATTTAAATTAATTATATTGTCCCTTTATCATATGGATTAAAAATAATTAAAAATTAATTATACTGTTACTTCGTCGTGTCCATTAAAAATAAATAAATAAAAATTAATTATACTGTCACTTTGTAGTGTTCATTAAAAATAAATAAAAATTAATTATACTGTCACTTTGTAGTGTTCATTAAAAATAAATAAAATTTAATTATACTGTCACTTTGTAGTGTTCATTAAAAATAAATAAAAATTAATTATACTGTCACTTTGTAGTGTTCATTAAAAATAAATAAAAATTAATTATAATGTCATTTTATCGCGTCCATTAAAAATAAATATAAATTAATTACGCTGCCACTTTGTCGTGTCCATTGAAAATGAATAAATAAAAATTAATTATGCAGTCACCAATAATTAAAGAATTAAAATATTTATAACAATTATAATTATCATTAATACAGGTCCCACTCTTTGTAAGCCAATGAGAATTAACCCCATCCTACTACACCCTTATTATTGGACAAGCAGTCAACTCGAAGGTTGGCCAAAATTTCGGCTTTTCAGGACACAACGATAACATTTGTTTCTTCTTAACACTCATAACCAAAATTTAAGGTAAGAAAAATTCCAGTCACTTTTTTTTCCGTTCAGCTAAATTATCTGAACACTTGCTACACACATTAGACAAAAAACTACTAGAAAGACTATATACTCAGTATTAGTGTCTGCTGTGTCTTCAACACCACATAACAACCACATAATAAATAATGATCGTTTTGTTGTTTCTCCTTTTCTACAAGTATTATGTTAGGGGGATTAGAATTATGACCAGTTATAATTCTTGTAGAATATCTATAAAAATAAAGTAATCTTATACAGTATTATTTGATCTTTTATTGCAGCCAATTTTTTTTTCTTTTCATTCAGCAGACGACACCTGAAATTAAAGAGGATTTCCCCTGAATGAATGTTAATTATGCCCAAAAAAATATGCAAAATATATGCCCCATATTTAAGTACATGGGACATTTTATTATATTATATTTTATTCTTTGGTTCCCTTGCTTTCACAAATTCTTTTTCTGGCATAATTAACATTCATTCAGGGGAAATCCTCTTTAATTTCAGGTGTCGTCTGCTGAATGAAAAGAAAAAAAAACATGGCTGCAGTAAAAGATCAAATAATACTGTATAAGATTACTTTATTTCATGTAGATATTCTACAGGAATTATAACTGTGTTTATAATTTCATAAACTGAAATATTTATTTCAGTTTGAAACTGGTTATTAAGATGTACAATAAACATGTCCAAATCTCCGCGTAGACACGCACAGACTCCTCGCGATCTTCCCCGAGGCAGGAAAAAATCAATTGCTTTTATAGCAATTTGTTGGGCCCTCCACGGTTTGCTATTCGTGGAACATCGGAATGGATTAGAACTATTTTTCTATGTAATCTATTCCACTCAGTGACATTTGAACTGCGATTGGTTACCAAAAGCATATTTGCATGAGCTCGCTGAACTCATCCAGTGGAAAGATGCATTTTTTTTTCATTTTTTTTTTTTTTTTACAAAAGCAGCATGCGACCCAAATCATTTTGTCCTTCCGGGTAGGTCACGATTTTTTTTTTCTACAGAAGATAAAGTTTTTTTCAGTTACACACGTAAAACAAAATACTTTGGTATACGCAGATGATCCAATTGATGGCAGACGTAGACAGAAAACAGCAGGAACCCGTAGAAAAAGACATGAGGGAAGAAAAGACTATCAATTGTAAAAAAAAAAAAAATAATGTAATATATATATATATATATATATATATATATATATATATATATATAAATATATATATATATTTGTGTGTGCGTATGTATGTGTGTGTGTATATATATATATATATATATATATATATATATATATATATATAATGTATAGTTGTAAGAAATGGGAAACAGCCAAATCCAAAGACACGAGGTAAAAATTAGATATATCAAAATCAACCAAGTACAGAAGTTTATATGTCGTTGAGAATTTTTGATAGGTGGCGGAAAATGTGACACCGAAATCCGAAGCGTCTTGGCATATGCTGCAGTCTCACCTCTTTGGTTGCGAAACATGGTCGGTTTTTAGCAGCCCATAGAACATTTATCCTGCAAACAATATGCGGTAAACTCGTGTGAGTCCAGGTAAGAACAATTACTGTTGAGGAATAGCAAAAACGGAGGTTGGAAGTGAATTGGTAATCTTTATAACGTCGACAAAATAAAATACTCGCCAGCGGCGTGAAGTAGGTAAACCACTGCTAGTGGTGGACTACTTAGGCAGCATCTTACCCACACTTTCAATAGTGTCCAACATATTTATAAGGATTGGGACACACCAATTAGTGTCCATAGGTCCGGTATATAACACTATCTATCTATCTATCTATCTATCTATCTATCTATCTATCTATCTATCTATCTATCTATCTATCTATCTATCTGTGTGTTGTAACCTAGAAAGTGTTACTGAATCAGGAATAACCAAAACGGAGGTTGGTTATGAAATGGTAATCTTTATAACATCAACAAAATACAATACTCGTCAGCGGTGTGAAGTAGGTAAACCACTGCTAGTTGTGGACTATTTCGACAGCATTTTACCCCCACTTACAATAGTGTCCAACGAATTTATGAGTATTGGTTCATAGTTACGGTATATAACAATTACAAAACCTTATGAGACTAAACTTTGCCTGATACGATTAGTGAGGAGATGAGAATTGGAAATAAAATTTAAAAACGACTCTTTAAAATTTGGAGAGAAATCCAAGGTGAAAAAATAATTCGACACAAAGAGATGTCTTTTTTTTTTTCATGAATGGTTATATGACATTTTTTAGTCAAAGTAAAATATTTCTGTATCAAAAATAATATTTGACAATCTTCGATTGTGAGCCTCAGTCCAACAATTTTATCACGCGTTTAAAAATCGTACAATAAATTGAAAGAAGGCAAATTTTAATCCGAATAACTGTAGAAGTAATAATAATTCCCTTTGATCACCGGATGATGGTCATAGAACAGACTGGTCAGAACACTGCGGCAATAAAAAAAAAATGGAGATCTCAATATTCTAAACAGTCAATAGAAACATTTTTTATATGTCACCTCCTTTCAGCACAAAGAAGATCATGGAGTTCCACAACATACATGTTTTGTTGCTCTAAAGAATATTTTATGGCATTACCATCCCATTTTGTTCCTATTGCATCTTCCATTTGCATAAAGTCGTTTAGTAGCTTACATGCCGTTCCTTTCCTTCTTCTTCAATAAATTCTTTAGGGGTTAGTTCTCCAGGCCATATTTTTATATCATGGGTTCCAGACATTTTAAATCTTTCTCATAGTAAGTATAGGTTTCATTGTTGTTCTTCTTTTTCTGTGTGCTGTGTCCCTTCAGGGCGTTGGCGATAATGGTTCTTCACAACACACTTTGTCCTTTGAAGCTTTAAACAAATTTGTTATACACACACCACACACACACACACACACACAGACACACAGACACAGATATATATATATATATCCATGTTTTAATTTATTACATTGGAATCGAAATTACGATCGAATTCATCAGGCCTTCAAAAGAAAACAGAAAATATAACTCCGGGTATAAAAATAAAATATAATATAAATATAATATAAAAAATAATAATATCATAAAAATATAATATAAATATAATATAAAAATATAATATATATATAATATATTATATACTATTATATAATAACATAATATATAATATAATATAATAATATTATAATATATAACATACATATGATATAATATAACATAATATAATATAATATAATATATTTATATATATATTATAGAATATAATCAAAATATACTATAAAACAGAAAATATAACTCTAGGTATAAAAACAAAAAAATTCAATCTATATATATATATATGTATGTGTGTCTATATATATATATATATATATATATATATATATATATATATATAAAGAAATATAGTCTTAAGGTGTGCTATATTTATGGAATAAAGTGCTCAATATCAGAGATAGAGCGTGTGTAAATATAAAAGTGAACATAGAAGTCAACACCTAGAGGCGACAGTCTGTTTCATGCTATATGCAATCGTCAGGTCACGTGTGCTGTTATTTTTCTCGGCTATTTAAATAGCCGAGAAAAATAACAGCACACGTGACCTGACGATTGCATATAGCATGAAACAGACTGTCGCCTCTAAGTGTTGACTGATGTTCACTTTTATATATATATATATATATATATATATATATATATATATATATATGTCTGAATGTGTGTGTTATGTAAAAACATATTTTATGTAAAAACATATTTTATGTAAAAACATAAATTTTAAATCAATATATATATATATATATATATATATAGATATATAGATATATATATATATATATATATATATATATATATATATATATATGGCCTGACGATTGCATATAGCATGAAACAGACTGTCACCTCTAAGTGTTAACTTCTATGTTCACTTTTATATATATATATATATATATATATATATATATATATATATATATATATATATATATATATTAATATGAAATTATGTTTTTACGCAAGGTTATATTTTTCATGATGAATTTGAAACCTTCTTTTATGTGCCGTGTCCCTCCAAGACCTTGTCACGCATGGTCCTCCATAATATTTTTTTCCTTTGTACCAGCTAGTAAATGTTGTCTTATCCCTCGCTAAACCTGCTCCGCCATCCATTCACTAAAGGTCGTTATGTAAGTTATGCCTTTTTTTCCTCTGTCCCTCTTACCTTCGATCAGTCATTCCAAGCCATCTTTTCTCTTTATGTACCCTAGAAATTTGTTATTTTCAGGATCCTTCTGTAGAATCATATTTCTATTGCTTCAAGTCTCTTCTTCATGTCTAAGGAAATTAACCAGCATTCACTGCCATATAAGAGAGCTGATATTACGTAGCAGTTCAATTCTCTTTATTTCTAACGATTTTTTTCTTTTTCTTAATACTTTGCTTAGCTTTTGAAAGACGTCTTTGGTTATCTATGTGCGACTTTGGATTTCTGTGTTGCATTTTCCTAGATATTTAAATTATGTACCGGTTTGATTTCGTTATCTCCAATTTGTAATTTGCATGTTGGGCTCTTCCTTTTGCTAACAACTATGTCTACTGTCTTTTTGCAATTGATGATTAGTCCTTTCTTCTCGCTTTCCTTCAATGTATTCTATAGGAGTTCTTGTAGTTTCCTTTCTGTGTCTGTCATATTTTTTATGTGCTCCTCATTTTTAACATTTTTTGTCCGTAGCGTTCTCAATAGAGCACGGCGAAACCATATTTTCCAACCTTCATTGCTATTTTTCTACAATGATGTCCATTCTGTACAAAGCCAGAAGCAAGTTGATAATTCCAAAAAGACACTAGAGGGAAGCGCAAATCCAATCCTAAACAGGAAACAAGAGATAAACATCTAATCCTGTTCAAAAGACCGCAGAGGAATTTGAACCGGACGATGGCAGAAACTATCTACTATTATTGAGGAAGAAATAAATAAAAAAAATAATGAAAATATTTTCAGAATTCAGTCGGACACGTTAGAAGCATAGAACTGAAGTAAACTTTAGAAGAAATTGGAAACCCAATCCTGAACAGAAAACAAGGGATAAACCACTACTCCTGTTCAAAAGATCGTGGAAGATTGTGAATCAGACGATTGGCAAACAAACCTTTATCTATAAGAGATTAGATATTGCGTAACATTCTTTAAGAAGTCACAGAGTACTGACTTTGTTCAAACTGCTTATCTCGTTAGGTTATATGCTATCTATTAGGTTGGTGCAAAAATAATGACGTAATAATGTCGTTTTTGATGTATTTTTTTTAACGTTAAAAAACGACATTATTACGTCATTATTTTTGCACCAACCTAATACCTTGCAACTAAAGTAAGCTCAACACAGTTGCAATCTACACCACAAGTTGGTTCTATGGATGTTGAAGATTTGCCTGAACAGGCGCCTGCAACAGGGATTAGATTTCCACTCTGTCAGACAATAATACCCGGATTCGTGCGGCTAGCCATATATTATCAGTTTTTTCAATTTTCTTAATATTTTGCTTACTTTCTGGGACACAGCATTTCTCAAGATTATGCTTCGTCTACGCCCCCACCTTTAGGAAGATTGATAAGACTGACCCCTCCTTTCTCTTTTAACTCAGCCATTTACTATATGAAGCTAATCTTTGTAAATATCTACATTTTTTTTTCTTTGTTTTTCATCGTTATTTTGGTGGACTCCATTTATAACATATTGATCGACTGGGCCTTCGTTCCCCCTTCAAGCACTCAATGTTCTGCGTTGTTGTTCAACAATTTCACGTAGCCATTATTTTCGCAGATAAATGTGAAAATAGCTTCCGGTAGAGTTTTGCAGATTCTCCTGTGTTCTTGAAGCATCAAACAGGTGAAAGTTAGACGAAAAGATTCGTTCTATTGTTATGAAAAGAGCCAATTTTGGTAAAAGAACTTAAATTTGGTTATCGCTTATCTCGACCGGAAAAAGATTGCACTGCCTGATATATATATATATATATATATATATATATATATATAGAGAGAGAGAGAGAGAGAAGGAGAGGGAAATAAAGTAGTGTAGATATAGGAATATGGTGACTGTCAGTTTCACGTGTCTGCAACTAACGCCCTACTAATATAGCAAATTGCGAATAGGTATGAATACATAATCACATAGAAAAAGAAGAAACCATTTCTCAATAATAGAAATTATGAACACGTCGACAACGTGCTGACCGTGTTCGGAAATTAATAGCATAATCATCCTCATACTTACACACACACGCACAAACACACACACATATATATATGTATGTGTGTATATATATATATATATATATATATATATATATATATATATATATATATATATGTTCAGTTAAGCTAAAAGAACATCCGTGACGATGGATAATAGATTAGTCGAAACACTCGAATTCACAGATCCATTGTACAGTTTTCTATGTCCAGAAAAGTTTTATTAAAAAGCTTAATCGCTGTAGTGAAACTTGTATATATACACACACACATACACACCAATATATATATATATATATATATATATATATATATATATATATATATATATATATATATATATTCTAAGATGAGGTATTATGTACACTGTTTATATTATTCGGACTATTGTCCTCATCTTTGTCGCCATACTCATAACAAAATTTCGGCCGTTGTACGCTCCAGCCTTCTTCAGGTGGTGGGAATGTTGAACTGAACGCTTTATTTCGGTCATTGGGGTAGACTGTTCTAGTTCCACGTGCCACGTTTAATGAAAGTCAGTTATCAGTTATCTCCTTTTAATTCCCCTCTCCAAGTTCTCCACTGTGCCATGTGTGTCCGAGGTTACATGGCACAATGGATAAAGGCGTTGGTTAGATCCAGTACCAGGACCCAATGACTGTCAGTTCAATACCCGGTCAAGGCAGTCGAGAATTTGGAGAGGGGAATTAACAGGAGATAACTGATAACATTAAACATGGCACGTGGAACAGTCTACCCCGATGACCGTAATAAAGGGTTCAGTTCAACATTCCAATCACCTGAAAAAGGCTGGAGCTTACAACGGCCAAGTCTTGACTATTCCGTTTCTTTGTCTGTTATTATATACTTTTTCTACGTTAATATGCTGCAATTAGATGACGTTTCTCAATTAATAGACCATGGTCAATTTTTTGCAGTATTTCTCTGTTATGCAGTGGTCGCATCTCGCATCTCATCCTTTGTAGGCATCAGCTTTGCTAATAGTTTCCATTTTGTTTCCGTAGTCTACTTTTCGCTTTCAATATTGCTCTAGAAAAACGACGAGAGAACTGCGCAGTTTTTGAGCCAAAAGGAAGAAGAAAAAAAAAAAGGAATAGAAAAGCAGTGAAAAAGAAAAGAGAAAAAAGAGGGAAAGAAGAAAGTTATGAACAGAAGAAATAACCACGACATTCCACACATGCACACATATACAAACAAAGAGGTGTACTCTCTCTCTCTCTCACACACGCACAAATAGACACACAATAACACATACACACACATACATAAAGAGAAATAAAAAAAATCAACATAATACAAATAAAATGATCGTAATTTATGTTTTCCATTTAATATTAAAATAACGAAAATGAGAAAATAGGCAGCCAATATACTGATACCTCCTGACGCGTAGTCGGAAGGATTACAAAAATGTTCGTTTATGAATCTACAGAGTCGGGGAGTTGAATATAATATCAAACAGATAAGTAACTAATTATATATATATATATATATATATATATATATATATATATATATATATATATATATTATATAATATCAATCAGATAAGTAACTAATTACATATATATATATGTATATATATATATATATAATTAGTTACTTATCTGATTGATATTATATTCAACTCATATATTCAATATATATATATATATATATATATATATATATATATATATATTTCTGACTGGAAGGAATATTCCGAAGAGGATATAAATCCGGAGAGAGCTCAATGCAATCATGTGTGTGTGTGTGTGTGTATGTGCGTGTGTGTGTGAATGTGTATGTGTGTATATTTAGGCAGCAAATACTCTTTTAAGCGTCTGTGAATAAATTACAAGCATTATTTCTGCTTATTTTTTATCATAATCCTTTCATATTCACGGATATTTTTTCTGTATATTACAACTGAATAAGGCTACACTAACAGTTAAAATCACTTTTATTACCCAAGTACTTTCCATCCTCTTTCTGGGATCATGATCAGGGGTGCAACTGGTATGGTAAAAACTATATATAGCTATCCATTACTGATTTTTTCTTTTGCGTTTAAATGTTACGGCTGACAGTTATGTTTTAGCGTTCATTAGAACGTGAAAAGTCATTCATTATGGATTTTTTCTTTTATGTCAGAATATCATGTTCGAGCGCGAATTAAAGCGAGAAAATTTTAGAACATTATTACAGTATTTGTAGCTGATTCTATTCAGTGTCGGCTTCAATTTTTTTTTAATGAAAATTGCTTTGAGGATCTGTAGTTTTAATTTTTTTTATTTTCTTGGTGTAGGACAGTTGTGTTATCAATCAGTATTTTTTTCTATACTGTGAATGTGAGCAGGAATGTTGGTGTAAATGTTTTGCAATGGATGAATTGTCAGACATCTATAGAGTAAGACATCTTGATAATGTTGTTGTCGTATATCCAACATATGTATTTGTCTTTCTGTCGGAGATACATTCTCTCAAGGGACATTTGAACTGATATATAATGTTGGGTTTACGTAATACATCAATTGGTGAGGAAGAGTTATTGCAAACAATTAAAGTAGTTGTATAGTATTTTGTATATGACTAATTTTATTTTTTTATTGGGATCCATGGGAGATATTTTGGTACGAATGAGGTTTTTTTTTTGTGATTTTCTCATCCTGTTTTGTAATTAGCGTATATCTGGTTACAATATAAGAGGTTGATATATTTAGGGTCACTTGAGCAAGTACCATGTTCTATTTGACGCGTGTTGAGATTTTCGATAAATCATCTTATTTGTTCATTTAGAATGTGGCCTGGGATGTCATTAGTAATGAGAGGCTGCTTAATATTTTTTAATTCAGTGAAGATCTTTTTTGTAGAGGAATTAATTTGTGCTCGCTTAATTAAATTCTGTGTACATATATATATATATATATATATATATATATATATATATATATATGTGTGTGTTTTATTGTGTCTGTACGTGAGTGTGTGTGTGTGTGTGTATGTGTGTGTATTCGCCATAATCAATCAAGTTACAACTTTCGTTGCTTGTACTCTTAGACTATATTATTTTGGGAAAGGAATGCATCCATAACTCCATGAAATTACATCATTAGTAAGGGTAAGAATTCACGTCATTGCAATTTTTCTATCAAGTCTAAGTATCAAAAGTGGATCTTTCACTTACTTTTCTTTCTATCTATCTATCTATCTATCTATCTATCTATCTATCTATCTATCTATCTAATTCTGTTCATCTATCTATCTATCTATCTATCTATCTATCTATCTATCTATCTATCTATCTATCTCAGTCTGTTCATATCTAGCTCAGTCGGTTCATATCTATCTATCTATCTATCTATCTATCTATCTATCTATCTATCTATCTATCTATCTGCCTACCTAATTCTGTTTATCTATCTATCTATCTATCTATCTATCTATCTATCTATCTATCTATCTATCTATCTGAGTCTGTTCATATCTAGCTCAGCCTGTTCATATCTATCTATCTATCTATCTATCTATCTATCTATCTATCTATCTATCTATCTACTTAATTCTGTTCATCTATCTATCTATCTATCTATCTATCTATCTATCTATCTATCTATATGCCTACCTAATTCTGTTCATCTATCTATCTATCTATCTATCTATCTATCTATCTATCTATCTATCTATCTATTTCAGTCTGTTCATATCTAGCTCAGCCTGCTCATATCTATCTATCTATCTATCTATCTATCTATCTCAGTCTGTTCATATCTAGCTCAGCCTGCTCATTTCTATCTATCTATCTATCTATCTAAGTCTGTTCCTTTCTCTGTTTATCTCAATTTCTTTATTATTCGTCTGTTTTTACACGCGCTATCCTAAAATAAAAATGAATATTTATCAGTGAATCAATCAATCAGCCATTCTTTCCTTCTATCAACTCTGAAATATTCTCCATTTTAAAAAAGAACTTGCGTCCATATTAAAACCGTGTGTCCCTCTTGAACGGCTGGCCAGACCAAAATACCTGACTTACCATTTTCGGAAGTGGAGATACTTCGCGGTTTTCATAAAAATAGCTATAGTGTTAGACACGAGAAACAGCCGGAAAGGTCGAACTTTCAGCATGAAAAGGCTTCCTAACAGTAAGAATAAGAGGGAGTTCTTTATGTTGGGGCGAAATGACTCCGAGAGATTTTTATATTTTTATATTTAAGGTCAGACACGGAATATTCGGAACGTTTCATATTTCTTAAGTGTAACTGAAAAAGTCAATGTAGACTATGGAGTTTACTAAGTATGTAAAAGCTGTTATTATTGTTGATATATATATATATATATATATATATATATATATATATATATATATATATATATATATATATATATTTACTATTTGTTTAATTAATGCAATTATAATTATTTTTCAAGTAATAAATTATTTATGAATTTATTTATTTTAAATAATAGAAATTTTTAATTTAACCGGCTTCATTTCGTTTAAAAAAAATCATAGTAATTTTTGTTGGCTTATGGCGGAAGTATATCTTTTATGAAAGTAGATATTTGAAAAAAATCCGGGGCTCATATTTACATTTTGGCTAGATTCGATCGCGACACACTGAAGAACTTCATATATATATATATATATATATATATATATATATATATATATATATTGATAGTAAATACCTCCTTATACCAAATAAAATTGGCGGCAAAGATATAATTTATTTTAGTAAACATTCGTTGAACAAGTTCCAACCTTCATCGATAAGACTCGCCATGGCACGCATATTCTTGAGAACCAACGCCATTCCTTTCTTATTTCATTTGAGAGATATGTTCCAGTCGAAAAGCTCAAGAAGCGCTACTTTGTGTAACTTACTCTCAAGAGAAAGCCTCACTGATTAGTACAATCTTAGGGTCACGTCTAGGGTAAACCCTTATCTTCCCCACATATCCTAATAATTTGTAACTCTAACTCTGAAACCCTCTATCTGATTCTTGGGCATTTTACACTTTGAACATCAAAAAGAAAGAAAGCGGCGTGTATTAAGAATTAAGATAACAAAATGATAACTTAGAAGCCGAAGAAAAGTTCAAATTGTAGAGATCAAATCACTAATCGAGTAAGTTACCTAAAAATAACAAACTCATTTTACATTCATATTTAACCCATACTTCGGTGTGATAGGGAAGAGATGGGTTCATGCTTTCTCAAGAGCATTAACATGAAAATGAACGCAATAAAGAGGACTGGAACTTGAACGCAATTTTAATTTCCGCGCCGATAGCACTTACACTAGCAACACAATTAGGATATCATTTACAAATGAAGTACTGGCCCCTTTGTTGCTAGGGAAAGTTGTCAGTGTAAATCCGAAATCATCGTCGTTAAATGTCGCTGAATACTGGTCTTCTTTAGTTGGGCCGTTTTTTTTTTTGTTTTTTTTTTCAATACAAACCTAATGTTACAGTTCTCGGTTGCTCATTTGCAAATATCGCAATGTCTCGTAAGTTCTAAAAAGAATATGGAGATTAAAAGACTTTTTTTTTAATATTCATGAGGATGTATAGCAGAAAAGTTGGTAGATGGATTAGTTTAGTAGAAGAATATAGTTGCAAGTTAGTAACCCAACTATTTATCAAAAGCTTATAAATTTATATATTAAAAAAAAAGACGACGTCCGGACGTCTCTTAGAAAGCAATTCAAAAGGTCGTACGAAAATATTTGCCTGAAGGACAAGTAGCTTTGTTCCTTGACAGGTTTGCTTTATCGGTTAGGCCAGTGGAAAAAGCGAATTCGTGCCGACGAAAAGAAGAAAAAGTGCATGAAAAGCCGAGAAGGGACGAAATGGGTGTCTTATTTTTGAAAATCAATCACATGAATATTCTTATCTTGGCTGATCAGAAAAATGAAAAAGAAAAAAGGAAAGAGGTGCTGGCTATCTGAAGAGATAACAAATCCCTTCAATCTAAGAAAGAAAGAACCAAAAAAAGAAAGAAAAAAGAAAGACAGAAAGAAAGTATGAAAGAAAGAAAGAAATACAGAGAGAAAGAAAGAAAGAAAGGAGACAGAAAGAAAAAAAGAAAAGAAAACAAGAAAGACAGAAATAGAGAAGGAAAGAAAGAAGGAAAAAAGAAAGAAAGAATGAAAAAGAAAAAAAAACAAGTAAGACAGAAATAAAGAAGGAAAGAAAAAAAGAAAAAAAAAAGAAAAACAATTCAAAAGTCGTACGAAAATAAAACGAAAGAAAGATAAACGAAAGAAAGAAAAAGAAAGAAAGAAAGAAAAAAGAAAGAAAGAAAAAGAATGAAAGAAAGAAAATAATGAAAGAAAAAATAAAAGAAAGAAAGAATGATAGAAAGAAAAAGAAAGACAGAAAAAAAAACAGAAAGAAAGAAGAAAGAAAGATAGAAAGAAAGACAGAAAGAAAGAGGATGAATAGGGCGTGAAGAAAGATATTTTGTTGGAAATTGAAACTTTGAAAAGGGATCGGATATAGAAAATGCAATTTTAGGAATTCTCCAAAGACAAGTAATAATGTAACGGAATGTATTATAAAAAGATTATCTTTGTAAGATGCGCGTTATATATTAGACTGTTATCTATATCACCGGAGGCAAATAATCCCCACTCGATGCTGGACAAAAGACCTTACCATCTCCTTCCGTAACCTCCGTGACAGTGCTATAATTTGTCATATAAAAACCTCTTTCTCTTTTCCCTTCAACTTTTGACTATGTGTTATATGAATTTCAGTACCATTCCCTTCTTTCTCAATTCACCCCAAGTAAAAGCATAAAGCTAGAAAGACACAAGGGACTACTGGCAGTGGAAATTAATGAGAAGTCTTTATAAGGAAACCAGAACCCCAATCTTAAGCAGGAAACAAGGGATAAACCTCTAGTCCTGTTCAAAAGACGATGGGCGAACTTAACATAAAAATCGTAAAGCATATCATGTTCAGTTATGTGCCATGCGTGATACACGCTTAGGCGATCATGTATCTTTTGATACATGACAGAGCTGACGGGACAGATTCGCTTTTTCCGCTGCCATTTCTTTCTTCGGTTGCCATCCAAGGCTAGAGAACCTTATCTGTCCTGTTATTTATGCATAGCTGGTAGGTAGGGGATGAAGAAGAGGATTCATACCTTTCCCAAGGGTATTAGCACGTAAGTAACGGATTCGAGTGGAATTCGAACTCGGGTCTCCGATTCCTCAACCCGAGCAAGCTATCCATTACTCCACCATGCCATACAATGTCTAAATAAGGCAGCAACCTAGGACCTCCAGGATGCTGCAAAAGTAGGTGTACTGTAAGTACTATGCCAATATTTTATAATTTAAAAATAATAATATAATATAATATACTTTCTGGGATACACAATATTTTTCCGCGCGCATTTTGTTTTTTTCATTAATGTATACCTACTTTTGCACCATCTTTATTAAAAACAACGAACGAACCGACACTTAACAAGGATGTTTTAGTCTTTCGACTCTCCAGTCTTTGACTGCTACGATTCTCGTCAGAAGAGTCGGGAGAGGAATATATACTTCTTAAGATATACTGCATTCGTTGTTTTAATCCCATAACATATTCATACTTACATATATATTCATTATTTCAATAAATGTTATATGCAGCTAGTTAATGTGTTTGGGTAAACATAACTGGTTTTTAAACAGTGAACTTTATGTGTACTGGCCTAGAGATTCCCAAAGAAAATGTGCCGCCGGATAATGAGACTTTCGAGTTCTAGACCGATAGCTATTCATTTTACTGTTCAAAATAAGGTAGGATAACTTCCCAAACACGTATACCCCAAAAATTAACGTTTATGAAAATAAGTAATAAAATTGCATACATATCTATCTCTATCTCACTATCTATCGCTCTCTCTCTCTCTCTCTCTCTCTCTCTCTATATATATATATATATATATATATATATATATATATATATATTACGTTGGTGCAAAAATAATGACTTAATAATGTCGTTTTTGACGTTAAAAAATACTTCAAAAAACGACATTATTACGTCATTATTTTTGCACCAACCTAATACATACACACGCGCGCACACACACACACACACACACACACATATATATATATATATATATATATATATATATATTCTATAGAATAAACGAATTTTATTTATATTTCGACAAAATTATTTTTATTATCCGACATACTACAAATTACTTTAAAATTATATTTAATGGCTACAAGGGAATGCAGGTTCGAACCTTACCGGAAGACGCATTTTATTTATTTAGGCTCTCGAATGAACACCTGGCTAATTTTACACAGATTAAAAAAGGGATATCTAGTCAAACATCAGCAGTAAAAAATGATGTTGAAAATAATTAATCTATCTATCTCTCTCTCTCTCTCTCTCTATATATATATATATATATATATATATATATATATATATATATGTATGTGTGTGTGTGTGTGTGTGTAAAATATTAGTCCCCGATTATTAAATAAAACTATTAATCCCCGTTTGTTTTATAGATAAAATATAAATATCGTCTATTTTATATATATATATATATATATATATATATATATATATATATATATATATATATATATATATATATGATAGTCGATGGTATACTTCATAAGAAAAGAAAGGTATGAAAATTCAGTTACGGCCAAATGCGATAAAACCCACAAAGAGCCCAAGAAAAAAATCCGAATAAACCAATATACAAGCGATGAATTATACCCAGAGTCACTGGCCTTGTGCCGAGCAACGTCAATAGTTCCATATATGAAAGCCCGTGTTGGCTGGTCCCTGCCCCAAAGCGTACCTGGTGAATATGCACATCAAAATACTCAAGGGAGTGGTGAATTAATAACTTCTGACGATGAGAATATTTTCGTTTCAAATCAGAAATATCTTCGCAGACAAGAGCTGTGCTTTGCTAAAAACAGATGTCTTCTTTCGGTACAAACATATCGGATTAGCGGAAAGGAAGGCGGCTGTGTATGTGAATGGGTCATCTCCCTGGTACGATCATTTTGCAAAACAAAGCATGCCACGCCCTTATGCGGGATGAAGGCGATGTGTTTTGATTATATCTAGCTCAGATGTAGCAGAAGGTCAACAATATGGATGATCGAAATCATGTCTAATGATCTACAACTCCAGCTAGCTGACCATTTTATCAAATACCTGACTGGTCTTAATACCCAACGTATCTTTCGCAACAGCTTTTGGTAACGGTTTGGTTTCTTGTGTTTTACGGTATATCAACCTCAATGGGTTATTTAATGCCGACAATTTTTTTTCTGGTAATATTTTGTTTTATCAAAAATCTATTTCTGGTAATAATTTTTCTTCAAAAATATATAGCTGGTAATATTATTTTAAAACATGTATTGCTGGTAATTTTTTTTAAATATACTGCTGGTAATATTTTTTTTTCTTCAAAAATTTATTTCTGGTAATAATTTTTACAAAGTATTTCTCGTATTAAAACTTATTTTTACACTTTTATAATGCTTTTTACCACAGTCTCGGGGTTAACTATTTGCCCATAGCTAGGACCCTACCAGTTGCTACCACACCGGGTCCGGGTGGACCTGGGAACACCAGCAATTAAGAGGTGGTTCCACGCTCCTCAAAGCCTCCTGATCAGAGGCCTTTCTGTTGGACGTAGTTTATCGTCTAACCCTGGACGCGGATGTAGTTTATCGTCATAACCAGGACGCCTTTTGGTAACTATCTGTAAGATAATGTTTATCCAGGTAGTAAATAAATTCTAACGTGTACTGGTTGGTGCCTTACACATCTCTGTAGACCCAGTTCAGACAGGGATATGACATGCCACTTTCGCGGAGTCGAATCATCCTCATTTCCTTCATATTCCAAATGTAATAAAAAAAAAACTTCCATTTATCTTTTTCCCAAGAACTAACATTTTTTGGTACAGTCTCTCGTGTGGGTGCTTTCTTGAACAATATTTTTTTTTAAATCATGTTCACGCCAAGCAATGCAGTAAAGTCAGTAACACAAAAGGGATTATTGGACCTGGAAGAATTAGAAAACAGAAATATTAATAATTAGCGAGAAAAATAGAAGAGTTAACAAGAAGAGGGCAGATAGTAATTGACATTGCATTTAAATTTTGGAAGCATGGAGGCACGGACGGTGGAGCAATGGATAGCGGCTTGGATTGAGGAATTCGAATTCGAGTCCGAATTCCAGTCGAATCCATTACATTCACTTACGTGCTAATACCCTTGGGAAAGGTATGAATCCTCTTCTTCTCCCTCCAGCTATGAGTAAATAGCAGGGCAGACTGGGTTCTATAGCCTTGGATGGCAACTGGTCTAGAAGAAGGAAAACTCTGAATTCACAACATGCGGGGACCTTGTGGCAGTGCACCAGGTCACTGAATTCGGCCCTTCAAAAAGTGTCGCTGGTCCTGCACGAAACCTTCACCATGTGCTATACATGCGGTTTGGGGACCGCTTGTGAATTCCAAATTCCCATGAAACTCCAATATTGGAGCCGGCTCAACCTACCTCGGGCGAATGCCGTTACAAGACAAGAGAGAGAGAGAGAGAGAGAGAGAGATGGAGCCAGATGAGAGTTCCCCAAGCGGGAATTGCGAAAAAATAAACTGTTAACATAGAAATTACGGTTACATCTAGCCAGCTGAACTCTAAGCCAATGTGCCCTTTTCGCCAGTGTAGTAATGCGCTAAAATTCAATGAATCTAGGTACTACAGCGAAGTGATCATCGGAAAAATTACCATGAGAGTATTTATAAAAAAGGTAGAGGAAGGCAACTTTACAGCGGCGGAAAAATGACTGAAGTTGAGATGCCGGATCATGACCAATAACATTGCTGACTCCTTTTTTGATTTTATCAAGGTGCTCTAGATAGAGAGCAGAGACACCGGACCATATATGGCAGCAATATCTAAGCATGAACAGATGGTAACTTATAGATATATAAGATTCTAGAGAGCAATCGTTATTGAACTTATCCTCATAATCTAGCACATTATTCGTTCGTATCACACACCTCATTAACCATAACTATTTCAGCAATAACTCTTTACCTTGATTTGTTCTCGGGCCTTGCATAGGGGGAATTTTGGTACTAAAATGAGTGTATTTAATGGAAAATAGATGTTTACTTACTTCCTGGGGATGCAATCACTCGTGATGTAAATCCTGTGAAAAGGAAAAAGAAAAAGAAAATAATTAAAATGCAAAATGTATGTTTTCTAATTTTATTTGATGAAAACACACAAAAAATGAATATGTTAGACTGAATTTCTGACACCTGATGAAGGTTACCCTTACCTGGTGGTGACGAAACGTTTTGCTAGTAAAAAAAAAAAGATACGGATATTTGTGTGCCAGAACTTTTCATATGGAATGAAAAAGTGCTGCAAACATTTAAAAGATATTACTGAATATTTACGCAGAAGGTTCACCTGTTGTAAGTAAAGTAAAAAGATGGATCAATAGAGTTAATGGTAATCCTAAAGAAGAAGGAGAAACGGATTTTAGTGACAGGCACAACAGTGGCAGGATTGCTGCTACTGTGAATGAGGATTATGCCGAACAGGGTATGTTTCTATTACAACTGACAGGAAAATCACTAATATGATATTGTTTTCTTTTTAAATCTGAGAAGAATCACTATTGTAAGATGTTTTGCGAAAATCTTCCGGTAGGCCATAGTAGAGTCAGCCGTATTGTACAGTCTCTTGTCTTCAGGAAGTTCTGTGATATATAGGTTTCTTGGATGCTGATAAAGTTCACAATGTTCCCCTGATAAACCTGTTTAGGGCAATAGCCTAAAAGACATTTGTTCTTCGATGGCGACGGGCTTAAAGATGCAACTCGCACATGTCTAAGAATATAACTAAAAACATTCTACAGGGCGGGAATAGATCTGCTGTAGGACCAGCTTTTCATCACTTTGGAAATAGAGTTTTCTGAGATCGTGATACCAGAACAGACACCAAATTGTAAGTGCACAAGTTTGGTTTGATTTGGTTTGGTTTACGGCATATCAACCTCAACGTGTTATTTAATGCCGACAAAATCTTCATTGCTAGTAATATTATTTTTTTTCAAAAATGTATTGTTGGTAATATTTTGTTTTTCAAAAATGTAATGCTGAAAATAATCTATCGCTGGTAATATTTTTTTACAAAGTAATTCTGGTATTATCACCTATTTTTACACTTTCATAGTGTTTTGACCCCCAGTTTGGCGGTTAACTATTTACCCATAGCTGGGACCCTAACAGGTGCTACCACCCCAGGTCGGGGTGGACCTGGGGACACCAGCAATTAAGAGGTGGTTTTACACTGCTCAAAACCTCCTGATCAGAGGCCTTGCGGTTGGACGTAGTTTATCGTCTTACTCAGGACGCGGATGTAGTTTATACTCATACCAAGGTTGGGTTAGTGCAGACTGTGAACGGTGTGGACTTGGTTTA
>OZ010592.1:46501825-46566825 GCA_963932145.1 Acanthosepion lycidas | reverse complement strand
ATATATATATATATATATATATATATATATATATATATATATATATATATATATATGAAAAGATTACTTCACTTTTAAATATCAATTTTTTTCCCGAGTTCGAAGTAAAATTTTCGGTCTTCACAGGGTTCTGGTTTTAAACGATATTTCCAATTTTTTGTCAGTTTGTTCCTACATATATATATATATATATATATATATATATATATATATATATATATATATCTGTGTGTGTGTGAGTGTGTGTGTGTAGGAAGAAAGACAAAGAGAATCTAAGCCAAAAAGTAGAGAAAAATTATTAATACAACCGAATTACACATGCACATATAGGGAGAGAGAGAGAGAGAGATGGAGAGAGAGAGAGTGAGAGAGAGTGAGTGAGAGGGCGCGAGCGAAAGCGTGAGAGGGTGAGAGAGGGGTGTTTATCCCTTGTTTCCTGTTTAGGATTGGGTTTCCGGTGCCTTCTTCTAAAGTCTCTTAATTTGTTTTTCACTCCCAGTAACCTAGTGTCATTATCGTCTTGCTGGTGATGATATGTTTAATATATGTATGTATATATATATATATATATATATATATATATATATATATATGTATGTGTGTGTGTGTGTGTGTGTGTGTGTGTGTGTGTCTGCATATATATATATATATATATATATGTGTGTGAATAGAGACAAAGAGAATGTAAGTTAGACATATTGAAATAAGATCTGAGGAAGCGTTTCTGAATCAAACTGATACTGACTTTCGGTAGAACGTTACAAATACATAAGTGGAAAAATAACTTGATTTGGCTTGTTAGAAGCGCTAGCTTAATCGACAGAGTCACGCTTGTAAATGATTGAGTTTGGGGTATAATCGATAGGGACAATTCTGTGATGGATTTTGGCATGTGTTATCCTAGAGAATGCCAAGAATCAGTAAGAAACGGCTCCAAAAATGAAACAAGACAAACATCAACAAAATAAATTAATATCCGTCGTATTACTGATTAAGATGGAAAATGACGGTTTTCTGTTGTAGTCTAATATGGTAATGTGCCTCTGAAATAATAACATTCATAATTGTTGTAACCTAGGGATGGTTACTGAATAGAATAATCACACGAAGTTTGATAATGAACGATAATACTTAAGACAAGAACAACACATAGAAGATTCGTCAGCCGCGCGTAAAAGTAGTCAACTGCTAGAAATGAGTCAAGTGAATCCCTCAATAAATCTCCAACTGCAGGATATTTACCAACCTCACCATGCGGTCAGATGTGTCACTAGGCCGAATTTAATGTGGAATATCCGAATCCGTAGGCTCGGTCAAAAATTCCCCGTAGAACCCATATAAATCTAGGTCAGATAGCTGTTTCCCGAGACAAGAGTCTGCTCTTCGACATAGTCTCGTCTGGGGATCGTCTCTCCCCGGAGGCAGAGGGGTTAGCCAGCACAGCTGGAGACGAATCTCTGACTGCAGACTGCAGACCAACATACAGCATTTACTACTGTACTTATGCTATATCAACAATAATAATAGTACTTTAGACCAAATCAAATATTTAAGACATTTTTTTTAAGACATTGGAATGTAATGCGTAATGAAGAAATATATAGTGTTAGTAGTAGAACGGCAAAAACTCCCAGTAAAGACCCGTTCATACTGCTAGTATATATATATATATATATATATATATATATATATATATATATATATATATGTGTGTGTGTGTGTGTGTGTGTGTGTGTGTGTGTGTGTGTGTATGTGTGCAGGGTTAGGGTTAGAGTTGACTTCTTTGGGGTTTGTTAAAGGAGCAAGTCTACTATAGCAAACAAAGACATGGGAAGGTCGAATACAAGAAGTTATATCTTCCATACCAAAAGAGTTCCTGGTGAAATCATTTGACCCAATTCCTGGGAGGTTCAAGAAGCTGGTAGCAAAATCTGTTGCCCATATCGAATTTTAGATAAAACCTCATGCTAAACGCTTTCCTCTAATATGCATTTCTTGTAAAAAAATATAGTTAAGAAATAAATCACAAGTATTTTAAAAAGGACAGCTACTTTTCAACCAACCTGTATATATACTTCTAGTTTGTTTTATTTATACGGGAAGGTTTCTCGGTTTCGGAGGTAGAGCGTCTTTTAGTTATAGACAGTGTATCAACATAGGTATCAACTCTGCATGGTGACTGTTAGTTACACGCTTTAAATCGATCTTCAGACCAGGACTTTCTACTTATTTAGCGCTGAAAACACAAACCAAAGAACAACAAAATCTACTCAAAACATTGCAGCATTTGTCTAAATGGTAGGGCAAAAAAGGTATACGACTAAACAATAGATCGGGGTACATTTCGAACTACAGACATGAAAACAAACTACTTCTATATCTGTCTATATTTCTGAGATGAGGTATTATGTACATTATTTACATTATTCCGACTATTGTCCTCATCCTTGTCGTCATTTTTATTACAACGTTTCGGCCTTTCAGTATCTGTCTATATTTCTGAGATGAGGTATTAGGTACATTATTTACATTGTCCTCATCTTTGTTGTCTCAAGGACACACGGCACAGTGGATAAAGGCGTTGGTTAGATCCAGTGACAGGACCCAAAGAGTGTGAGTTCAATACCCGGTTAAGGCAGTGGAGAACTTTCAGAGGGAAAATTAACAGGAGATAACTGATAACTGACATCCATTAAACATGTCACGTGGAACTAGAACAGTCTACCCCAGTGAGCGAAATAAAGGGTTCAGTTCGACATTCCAACCACCTGAAGAAAGCCGGATCGTACAACGGCCGAAACGTTGTAATAAATATGGCGACAAAGATGAGGACAATAGTCTGAATGATGTAAATAAACTACTTCTATTTGGAATCGACGCTACATTCATATTTTAAAACAGTATGCATTACGCCTACCAGTCTGCATAATTTAGAAATCCAGCGAACTGCCTAAGAATATACTCAGATCATTTCTAAATATCTATGCCGATGGCAAGACGATATACGGGCGCACCTCTAAAACTCTTGAAGAACAGAGATTGGCAGCTGAAATCTGATCCGATGTGGCACTAACATCTCGGGGGTTGGGGCTGTCTGGTTGCATTCAATGCCTCGAAAACAAAACTAGTTACATTCCATCACCGCTGATTTGACCTCGAACTATGAACGATGAATGGCTGTGGAACAAACTCCCAAGAGGTTGCTTCCTCGTTAACTACATTTGTTCAAATAAATCCATATAAAGGTCACCTAGATGAGACCACGTGCCTTGAAAAAATATTGTACCTCTAACCCATACCTGACCTCAAGTGGAACTCTTATATATGATCCATTGTTACTTTTATAAGAGCCAGATCAGGTCGAAAATGGAGTAATCGTATATATATATATATATATATATATATATATATATATATATATATATATATATATATATATACGAGTACTCCATTTTCAGTCTGATTTGGCTCTTATAAAAGTAGCAATATATATATATATATATATATATATATATATTATAACAAAATGAATGAATGAATCAAACAAAAATTTATACTTGACAATGATTAAAATATATTCTTATGCTCTTCGGCTGCACTTCAACGTCAGTGGCTTTTCTTTTTTCTATCTTTCTTCTTTTACACATCTTGTCTCCTGCTCTACCTCCTCCAGCCCCATGTATTCTCCGCTGGCTACTGTCCAACTTGATGTATTTCTTTTCTTCTCGTCTTTCTTTTTCAGTCTGAAGTTTTCTATTTCTCCTTCTCCCCACTGCTGTACAATATCACCTTCTCTTCATTTCCACATTATTACCCCTTCCTTTCTTTCTTCTTCAGCAACATTTCTTTTTTTGATTCTCCTTCTCCTGCTCCTCCTCCTGCAAACACCAGGTGTACCGAAAAAGTGTCCGATATTACTGGAAACAGTAGGCTATCAGCAAAGGAGCATACAGCTAGAGGCAAAATAATGCCCAACAATGCCGTGTCATCAAAGTCCCACATGACAGAACATAGAAACATTAAGTCTCTGACAGTTAATATGACATTGGTCTCCATTTCTCCGATATAGCTCTGCAATTATATATATATATATATATATATATATATATATATATATATTACAAAGAGTTAAATCTAATGAATCAATTAGCAATATTAGTGCAATTATTGGCGAAATCCCTTCGTTAGTAGACAGAATTATAAGCATTATCCTACTAATAATCCACTGAATGATGAGATCCTTATGTATAAAAGGGATACGGTGTATTTTTTTTAATTCAGCTAGTATGCATTAATATTGCTAATTGATTCAAGGTATGAATAACTCTTTGTAATATAAAATATATGCTGCCCATTTTATTATATATATATATATATATAGCTATGTAATCACTGGAAGGGACTTTTCGATTATAAAATCCTATCTAACAAGTAATTGAAGGTAGTTATTGACTTGTGATTTCGTGCTAGCACGGGTATCGACGGCCCCCAAGTATTCCGCCCACCCAGTTTTATTTACAAAGCTTGGGTCAACCCGTGGTATGATTTTCATGCACTTTCCAAAGGTGCCCTACGCTGGGATCGCTCCACTTCACCTGCAGGCCGATAACATCAGAAAATCTCCTTTCTGACAAATCAACCGTGGTGAGATTCGAACCCGGGTCTCATGACCAAAAAGTGAACCCTCAAATCACTAGGTCTCATATATATATATATATATATATATATATATATATATATATATATATATATGTGTGTGTGTGTGTGTGTGTATATGTGTGTATATCTATATACACACACATGTATATATATATATATATATATATATATATATATACATGTATATGTGTATATGTGTGTATACACATACACACACACACACACACACACACACACACACACACACACATATATATATATATATATATATATATATATATATATATATATATATATATATATATATATATATATATATGTACGTGAAAGGAATGATTAATGACATTTGCGAGGAAATTAAATTAAGTCTGCAGAAACGTGTCATGAATGAAAGCTTCATTTTCGATTTGTCTTTTCCCGCCCTTTTACTATAACACAGCAGTCATTTTCTAAGAAATACAATGGCGATTTATTTCTAACTGAACTAGCCAGTGGAATTCTACCCTCTTTAATATTTTATGAAGACATTACATCTTCTGATTTTACTTTGAATTTTCATCGTTTCCCCTCTTCTATTCCTTGACGTCGACTTGCCGTCAGCCATTACTTTATGGGCGCTTTATTTACCGTGCATTATATTGCAAATGTGCATTTAAAAAAATAAAATAATAAATAAAATAAAATTAACACAATAATAACATCAATATTCAATATTTTTGTGTCTGCGCGTGCAGAGATAAGAAAATACTCTACTTTTTTCTAAACTTATCTGAAATATTCATATCTATCCCTTTGTTTATACACATATCTTTATTCCAATGTACATATGTATATATCCTCGGGTCTCCATATTTCCAATGAACACGAATCAACACTGCCCGGGTAAATGTTTAATCACGCTCAGCAAAAATAGTCTATTTTCATTCTAGCCTACGTCACAAAGAAGTGTTGGAATTTTTAGGTAAGAAAGGATATTAGAATAATCCAAAACTTATACTGGCAGCAAATAACCTGCATACGGATAGAAAATGAATTCACTAAATATGTTAAAATATAAAGAATGTTTGTAAGAAAAGGATGTATTAGGTAAATAATGTCGTTTTTTGACGTTCAACTTTATGTGAAAAAACGACATTATTTTTTGCACCAACCTAATATATTCTCTCTATTGATCCTATATAGTGAGGCTATACTGAGAGAATTAGAGGTTTTACTAGGATTCATTATTGACTGGAATTGTCTTAACAATATAAGATATACAGATGACACAGTGTTGATAACAGACACAGAAAAGAAACCATGAGAATCCCTAACGAAGGCAGTGACAGAAAGCTAGAAGAAAGAACTAAAACCTCAATTGCAAAACGATAGAATGCCTGGTCTTCAGCAAACAACCGAGCAGGTAAATTGCAGATAACAAAATCAAACAAGTATCAGGTCCTCCCATAAGTTGTGTCCGAATTTTGTTAAAATGAACGAAATTTAAAGAGTATTTTATAATGTCTAATGGAGCTGAACATTATTTTTATGCTTAGATGCATTTAAACTGATCAAATTTTATTTCAGAGAACAATAAAATTAAATTTTGTTTGATTAAAACCCTGCTAACATGGAAGTACCCAAGAATCATTTGAGGCACATAATGCTTTATGAGTTCAAGAAAGGAAACTCAGCAGTCGAAGCGGCTAGAAACATTCACTCAGTTTATGGAGAGGAATGTGTGAATGAAAGAACTTGCAGAAGATGGTTTGCAAAATTCAGAGGTGGAGGTTTCATCCTTGAAGATAAAGATCGAACCGGACGTCCAGTTGAGTTTGATGAAAAGCTTCTTGAAGTAGCCCTTGAAGAAAAACCTGCTTCATCAGTTGAGGAATTGGCAGTTGTTCTCAGTTCAAACCATACAACTGTTCATCGTCATCTTCAACAACTTGGAAAAGTTCCTAAACTTGGAAAATGGGTGCCTCATGAATTTTCTGAAAACAACCTCAAATCCCGAGTTGACATCTGCTCTTCTCTCCATTCTTGCCAACTTGTTTCACCTTTTTTGGATGGACTTGTGATTGACGACGAAAAGTGGATTTTTTTATCGAAATGTTAAGCGTCGTAGACAGTGGCTTGGTAAAGGGGAAGGACCCCAGCCACAGCCGAGAAGGGAACTTCATAGGCAAAAGGTTCTTCTTTCAATCTGGTGGGATCGCCAAGGAATAATCCACTTTGAATTCTTACCAGCTAATGCAACAATTAATGCTCAAATATACTGTCAGCAATTAGAGCGATTGAACCAAACTTTGAGGAAAAAAAGACCTGCTCTAGTGAATCGAAAAGGGGTGATGTTTCACAATGCGCGACCCCACACAGCAAGAATCACGTCACAAAAGATCGAAGAATTTGGTTGGGAGAAAATTCCTCATCCACCTTATTCTCCCGATCTTGCTCTTTCAGACTACCATTTTTGTTTAATAGCTTACAGAATCATTTGGAAGAAACAGCTTTTGTAACACAGGAAGAGGTTAAAACTGACATTTGTGAATTCTTCGAATCAAAGTCAAAAGAATTTTACAGTAATGGAATTAATAAGCTTGTTAATAGATGGAAGGAAGTCATAGATAATCAGGGAAAATACATTGTTGATTGAATCTGTAATTAAATGTAACATTTGGTCACTTGTTTTCTTTATTCAAAATTCGGACAGAACTTATGGGATGACCTGATACAACAATTTTGATATCGGAGAATTGTTTTGACAGAGGACAGAAAGTGCGACAGCAGGAATCCTTAGGCGCAATGGAATTGCCAAAGATTATTTTCCAAAAGAGAAGCAAACTCTAAATAAAATTTCGTTAGAATCAAAGAAAAGAGTATTGAAATGTTGCATGATAGCAGTCCTCGTCTATGGCAGAGAATTCTGGAGAATCTTCTTAAAGATTAAGAATAGTCTTGAAACAACAGAAACATAGTCCTACAGAAGGATGTTGAGAATGCCGTGGACCTAACAGGTGAGCAACGACAAGGTTTTGGAGAAAATGGAAGAAAAAAAAAACGCTTATATTTAACATCAGAAAGAGACAACTGAAATTTCTAGGACACATAATGAGGAAAGAAGGCTTGCAAAATTTAATACTCGCAGGGAAGACTGAGGGCAAGATCCAGGAAGGCCGATTTGCAACTACTGTTTCCCAGGTCTCAGGGTTGATATTGGCCCGTGTCAGTCAGTTGTGTGCTATGCGTGATACACGCGTAGGCGATCATGTATCTTTCGATACATGACTGATGAGGCAGATTTTTTTCCCGTAGTAGGTTGCCATTTTTTCTGGGGTAGACCAGTTGCCATCCAAAGCTATAGAAACAAGTCTATCCTGCTATTTACCCATAGCTGGATGGGGGAAGGAAGAAGAGGATTCATATCTTTCCGAAGAGAATTAGCACGTAAGTGAATGTAATGGATTTGACTGGAGTTCGAAGTCTGCTTTACCGATTCCTCAATCCGAGCCGCTATCTATTGTAAGGGTATAACGTTAAAGTGTAAGCAAAGAGGTAGATGAGTGATTTTCGGTGATCAAGTGGCAACAAAACCGGAAATAGGGTATATCCGGATTTTAGTCTATATTAACAGTCGTGCTTTTGGATGGGTGAAAATTCAGGTCCGCCCTTGGCGGGAGGTGGGAGGCGGGCGTATAGGCCGCGCGGTTCCGAAGGCTCCATTCTTATTGCCAGCTACCACGTTGGGACGAGTAATATAGAAAACTGGGACCGCGTTTTTATTTCTCGACGTGACGTTTGACTTTCATAGTGCTACCTTGTGAGCATGCATCGCAACCTTTCCCAGTTTTCGGTGAACACCGACGAGATCGGAATGCAATGCGGTGATTATCATTCGCCGCTTGCTGGAAAACTTGGAAACATAGAAACGCTTTGAAAACCAGTAAGAAAGGTATTATCAGTGGTCAGGAATTTATTTATGAAGGCGTTATCGACAGAACAGGATTACTATATGTAGATTTAATAGACAGATATCTGTATCGATGTAAAATGTGAATGTATTTGCTAGAGATACGACTGGTAAATGATTTTACAATAAACAGTGTTGTAAGTGATATTTCTATAGAAATGAATTGAAAATCTGGAACAAAAGAATTATCCGTGATCAGGAATTAATGCAAAGATTCCCAACAGAATAACTCTATTATGAATATAATTCATGTGCCAGAAGACTTACTGCAGTATTGAGTAGACCTTTACTTTGCATATGAAAGCCGCATCCAACTTTTATCGACAATACGCAAGTTCATTTGTAATGTGATCTCCTCTGTGGCTCGACTGGACTTTTGTTCGTTAAAAGATAACCTTCATTTGCAAACCATGACAAATTAACTAAAGTGTCTTCTGCAGTTGTAAAACAATTCTCTATTGATTAAATACTATTATTGCCAAAAATGTATAAACATTTCAACAACTGAAAAACACGTTTAATTGACTTCGCTTTAAAATAAAATAAAAATATATTTTAGACGTCATGTTAAAAATAAGCTTCGTCTGTTTTCTGAAATTTTATTCTAATTTGTTTCATTTACATTATTTAGACTCAGTCCACATGTCCTCGTTTTTACTGTCAACATGACAATGTTAAATGTGTGTGTGTGTGTGCCCGCGTGGGTGTATACATAAACTTTTTTCAGTCTGTTGAAGTGTTTTTCTACATTTATCCATATTCCTATAATAGTGTATTCATATTCAACACTAGTTCGTATCTATCTATCTATCTATCTATCTATCTATCTATCTATCTATCTATCTATCTATCTATCTATCTATCTATCTATCTCAGTGTGTTCATAGATAGATATCTTTATGTCTGTCTGTCTATGTTAAACGAAATGAAATTGCCTTTTAAAAAAAATATGTAAATTACTATAAAAACGCTTACTTCATTTTATTATACACACACACACACACACACACATATATATATATATATATATATATATATATATATATATAGCAATATTAGTGGGAAATATACACATACATATGTAAAATATGTAAATATATATACATAGGTGCATACACATACATGTATATTTTATGAATAAAAACCTCCAAGAGGATAGAATCCATGTAGAACTCAATGTCCAGGACAGAGTAAGGATATAATAAAAAGGCTTAAACACTAATATTCCATGGTCATAATTTATTTCCTTGGAATCGTAAATACGATCCAATCTGATGAATTGGATCGTATTTACGATTCCAATGGAATAAATTATGACCATGGAATATTAGTGTTTAAGCCTTTATATATATATATATATATATATATATATATATATATATATATTTGTATATATAATATAAAAGGCTCAAACACTAATATTCCATGGTTACAATTTATTACATAAAAATCGTAATCACGATCAAATTCATCAGACCTACAAATTCCCCTTCTCCCCACAAAAGCTTTTTTTTTTAATTTGTAGGTCTGATGAATTGGATCCTGATTACGATTCCAATGTAATAAATCATGGAATATTAGTGTTTGAGCCTTTTATATTATGTTCTTGTTCTGTCCTGGGCATTGATTCTATCCTGTTGGAGACTCACACACACACACACACACACACACACACACACACACACACATATATATATATATATATATATATATATATATATATATTGACTACTAATATTAGATAATAGATAGATAGTTGATGACTGATCTTACACGTGTTATAAATTTTGAACACCAAAACCATGATCCTATACCGTCCTTTGTATGACCATAAACTACATCCGCATTCTGGGAAAAACGATAAACTACGTCCGAGAGTACGGGCTTGATCTTAATTGCTGTTGTTCCCAGGCCCACCATGATTCGAGGTGGTAGCACCAGTTACGGTCACAGCTATGGGCAAATAGTTAATCTCTAACCCGGGGTCAAAACACTATGAAAGTGTAAAAATAGGTTTTAATATTAGGAATAAGTTTTTGTAAAAAAATATAATCAGAAATACATTTTTAAAAAATATTTACATCAATTCATTTTTGAATAAAAAAATATAACCAGCTATACACTGTTTTGAAAAAAATATATTACCAGTAATAGGTTTTTGCTGAAAATTTTTTTACCAGCCATAGATTTTTGAAGAGAAAAATATTACCAGCAATACATTTTTGAAAAAAATATTACCAGCAATAAAATATGTTGTTGGAATTAAATTACCCATTGAGCTTGATAAGCAGTAAACAAAAGTAAAACAAACCAAGCCAAACAATGATCCCATATATTTTGCAGATTATATTATTAACATTGACTAAGTTTATTGTTAACATCTGATATGTGGAAGAATTACATGTTGTTTGGAGCAACAAAGAATAGGATGTGGAGAAGCATGATCGATGACAGAACCCCCATAAAAGATGACATTAATTATCTGAGTAGATTATTAACAGCCGATGGAAAATTTGCCACCCACAGGTGCATTGGAACCGCGAAATTCGCTTTCCGGAAACTAGTTCATGGTGTCCTCGGCGTCTTTCTCTAGAACCACATCTGTCTTGAAATAATCTTTTGTGGGGAAGTTGTTCAACATTCAAATCCATATGGCAGCATAGATATTTCGTAGAATTCCAGCATATTATCTTTGTTTCGAACGAAATTTTAGTCTGTCATAATACTTTCCATAGTTTCTGGAAGGCTAAATTCGCTATTCCAATTCTCCTAAGATTTTTGATGTCAATTTTTTCATCGTTTGCTATTAATCTACTCAGATAATTAAATCCTTCTTTTATGTGAGGCCTATCTTCAGTACGTATTCAATCATGGTTCTTCACATTTTCCTATGCCCTGTAGCTCCAAAGAATGTGTGTTTCTTTATCAACTCTGATAAAAGTTAATAATAGGCTTACTTAGTGTTATTCGATTTTGAGAAAAAATATATGAGATCATGGCGAAGACGACCAAAATTTATAACAGGTTTAGATCAGTTGAGCTGTCTGTCTATCTATCTTAAATAAAACGAATGTGGACTTTTTGTGGTAATTTGTTTGGTTATGTCCGAAAAAGGCCAACTTTTAAACAGATAGATAGATAGATCGATAGATAGATAGATAGATAGATATGAATCGACTGAGATAGATAAATATGAACAGATATATATATATATATACATAGATAGATAGATAGATATTAACGAACTAAAGTAGAATATAAATAGACAGTTATAGGAATATGGATAATTATATAGAAACACGTCAGCAGACTGAAAAAGGTTCTGTATATACACACAAACATGCATATATATACATATATATATATATATATATATATATATATATATATATATATATATATATATATATATATATGTATATATATATGTGTGTGTAAATAGATAGATAGAGAGAGAGGGAGAGAGATAGACAGATTTAGATAGATATGTACAGATTGGGATAGAGTGATGGAGCGATAGATATGAACAGACTGAGATAGATAGATAGATAGATAGATAGATAGATAGATAGATAGATAGATAGATAGATAGATATGAACTAAAGTAGAATATAAATAGACGTTTACAGGAATATGTGTAATTATATAGAACACCTCAGGAGACGGAAAAAGGTTATGTATATACACACAAAGAAACAAACATATATACATACATATATATATATATATATATATATATATATATATATATATATATATATAGAGAGAGAGAGAGAGAGAGAGAGAGAGAGAGAGACTGATATAGATAGATAGCTATATAATAACAGACTAATTATATGAACAGACTATAATATATATGTCAAGAAACTAAGAATTAAACGAAATACTGAGAGAGAAAGATATATAAACAATCTACAATATATATGAACAGACCATATCGAGAGATTGTTGTAGTGAGAGAATGATAAGAATGATGCAGAATGATGTAGAATGATAAGAATGATGTAGAATGATAAGAATGGTGCAGAATGATAAGAATGATGTAGAATTGAAGAATACAAATAAAACAGAGAGAAGTACACAAACAAATTAAGTCCTTGTCTGGAGAAGGCGGAATTACGGAAAAATGGTCGTTTATCTCGACGCTCTTCCGGTTATACGATCGATCAGTTTCTGTTCCCAGAACATATTATGCATTCGTTTATTCTCTATTTTTTCTTCCTTTAATAAATCTTTTTTTCCCCTTAATCTCGCCACTCTGGATCGATAGCTGAGTTCTTAATTACTTTAGTGTTTGCGCCTCCAAATTTAACCTTGTTTATTAAAAAGATCCGGCGAATAACGTGCAAAAAACAAAAAAAAACAAAAATAAAAATAAAAAATAAATAAAAAAATTAGCCGTGGGACATTTTCAACACCAATCGGTTGTATTTAGAAAGATGGTTTAGGAGTTTATATGATGTCGGGGTTTACAAAAGCAAATCCTCTGCATGAAGTCATTTGTTAGAGAAGAAAAAAAAAACCCGAGACTTATTATTAATTTTTGACTCATCTTACTTTCTGTTACTTTTTATCGCATAACCAGATCGTTCATCTTCCATTATAAAATAAATGCAAGAATTTCTTATTTCAAATTCTGATACAAGCTGTTTCCTTCATATCGCGACGGGAACTATGGAAACGACGTGAATTCACTTCCCTCCAGTTGTGGTTCAAATAGATGCAACTTTATTTCCTTTAATAGTAGTTAGTCAAGGAAGGTAAATCTTTGGTCCCGGAATCGGTACAGATGAAATTACTTAGAGAAAAAACTTTGTTATAGGATAAATATCCCAACCCTGTGTGATATTATACAAGTGTAGATATTGCACTAAATTGCATACCATTCTGGGTTTAAATAACTTGTAATATCTTCCTTCCTATACGGCAGTGAATGCAGGACAATCTCCAGACAAATGAAGAACTGACGTGAAGCAACAAAGATGTTCTACTGAGCAATAAACTCCATCCCACAGAATGGCCTCTTCTCAGGATGTTTTGAAGAGCATAAAATTGCTGTTGTTTCCAGGTCTAACCAGATTCATCTGTGGGAAAATAGTTAAACCCCAAACTGGTGTCAAAACACTAGAAAAATGTAAAAATGGGTTTAATACCAGTAATATATTTTTGTAAAAAAAAAAAATTATTACCAGAAATACATTTTTGGAAAAAAAAAGAAAAAAAAAAAAGAAGCCATTACCAGCAATAGATTTTTTTAAACTATTACCACCAATACATTTTGGAAAAAAAAAATTCCAGCAAATATATTTTTTAAAAGAATCGACAATACGCTTGACTCTCGACAAAAAAAAAAAAAAATACTTCAATAAAACCTGATCTACAAACTGATTTCTTACAAAGAATACATATTCTATTCATACGAATCTATTCTAAAAATGCTGTCGGCATTAAATAACCCATTGAGGTCGATATACCGTAAAGCAAAATAAACCAAACCAATCTAAACGAAGAAATACATATTCTGTTCATACGAATCTATTCTAAAAATGCTGTCGGCATTAAATAACCCATTGAGGTCGATATACCGTAAAGCAAAATAAACCAAACCAATCTAAACGAAGGAATACATATTCTGTTCATACGAATCTATTCTAAAAATGCTGTCGGCATTAAATAACCCATTGAGGTCGATATACCGTAAAGCAAAATAAACCAAACCAATCTAAACGAAGGAATACATATTCTGTTCATACGAATCTATTCTAAAAATGCTGTCGGCATTAAATAACCCATTGAGGTCGATATACCGTAAAGCAAAATAAACCAAACCAATCTAAACGAAGGAATACATATTCTGTTCATACGAATCTATTCTAAAAATGCTGTCGGCATTAAATAACCCATTGAGGTCGATATACCGTAAAGCAAAATAAACCAAACCAATCTAAACGAAGGAATACATATTCTGTTCATACGAATCTATTCTAAAAATGCTGTCGGCATTAAATAACCCATTGAGGTCGATATACCGTAAAACAGAGCACACAAAACATAAGGATGCTTCGAATACCATAAATCGAACATGTGAACACAAGAAACTTCTAGAAACAATGGCAACAAAAGTTATTAAAAGTTACAAGGCACTAGAAATTGTGGAGATTTTTTTTTTTAATTTCCTTTTTGATTCCATTTTCTCTAAAACTTCGCCGTTGCTCACATGTTCGGATCGGTGTCCTCAGCCTCCTCCTGTAGATCACATTTCTGTTTTTTCAAATCTCTTTTTCATCTTCGAGGAGAAAATAAGTAATTAAGCTTCAAACCTCGTGTTATTTAACTTCAACTTCATTACATATTAAAGTTTTTGTTGGTCTGGTCGCGCTCGGAAACTGCCTAGTTCGAACTCGTTTTCTGGTTTTAAAGTCCAATCACAAGAAAACAGGAAGCAGAAAAATCGCGTAATATTATAAAAAATGAATAAACTGATGTGAATCAAAGATTTTGCAGTTTTCTGTAAGGTCTTATTATAATGGAATAGAGAATTTGGAATAAAACTATTAACTATAAAAAACTATTATATATATATATATATATATATATATATATATATTAGGTTGGTGCAAAAATAATGACGTTTTTTGACGTTAAAAAATGCGTCAAAAAACGTCATTATTTTTGCACCAACTTTATATATATATATATATATATATATATATATATAGAGAGAGAGAGAGAGAGAGAGAGAGAGAACTGTTAACTATATAAAACTATTATTATATATATTATATATATATATTAATATATATATTATTTTATATATTTTTGATAATGTTGCATTGAGGCTGGAGGTAATGTATGGCAGATAATAATGATTTAGAGTTAAGGTAAATTATAATGATTTAGTGTTACAAAATTTAATAATTAATCCATATCTGGGGAGGAGACGAAGTGGATCCATACCTTCCCCAAAGCTATTTACATAGTTAACAGTTCTCTCTCTCTCTCTCTCTCTCTCTCTCTCTCTCTCTCTCTCTCTCTCTCTCTCTCTCTCTCTCTATATATATATATATATATATATATATATATATATATATATATATAATAGTTTTATATAGTTAATAGTTTTCTCTCTCTCTATATATATAGATATATATAGAGACAGAGGCAACTATTAACTTTATAAACAATTAAATATATTAGGTTGGTGCAATAATAATTTCGTTTTCTAACATATGTTACTATGTGAGAAAACGAAATTATTTTTGCACCAACCTAATATATATATATATATATATATATATATATATATATATATATATATATATATAGATATAGAGAGAGAGAGAGAGAGAGAGAGAGAGAGAGAGAGAACTATTAATTATATAAAACTATTATATATATATATATATATATATATATATATAGAGAGAGAGAGAGAGAGGGAGAGAGAGAGCTGTTAATTATATAAAACTATTAACTATATACATATATTTTTTTGATAATGTAATATTGGGTTGTGGGGAATGTATGCCAGATAATAATGATTTAGATTTAAGGTAAATTATAATGAGTTAGTGTTACAAATTTTACTATATAACCCATATCTAGGGACGAGACGAATTGGATTCATACCTTTCCCAAGGCTATTTGTGCGTAAGTGAATCTAACTGGAATTAGAACCTGGCTCTCCAATTATCAATTCTATCCATTGCACCATCCGCACATTCAAACATACAGCACCTGGAAAAATCACGTAACATTATAGAAAAATGAGTGAACTGACGTGAATCAAAGATGTTGCAGTTTTCTGTTTTATTTTAACGGAATACGATACCTGGAACGCGCGCAGTCATACTAAGGTCTGTCTCGTTTAAATGAATCATTGAAACTGAAATGACTTTTTTTTCTGGCGAACTGCCTGACAAAACCAGTCTTTGTGTTGCAAATGTCATACAACAAATAATCAAAGACCTGAAAACGGCTTCTACAAGAGGCCTGGTTTTCAAATATGTTTCTAAAATTCATTTGTCTCGCATCACTAAACAATTGTCATTTAGTCGGCGGTTCCAAAACTGCAAAGTATGAAAATTACTCGATGTAGTTATTGGAATCAACTGTAGACATCTATTAACTATATAAAACTATTATATTTATATATATATATATATATATATATATATATATATATATATATATATATATATATATATATATATATATATGTATATATATATATTGTTTTATGAAGAAATATAGTCTTAAGATGTGCTATATTTATGTGATAAAGAGCTCAATATCAGAGATAGAGCGTGTGTAAATATAAAACTGAACATACTACAATTAATAATCGATTCCTGGCCTGACGATTGCATCTAGCATGAAACAGACTATCGCCTCTAAGTGTTGACTTCTATGTTCACTTTTATATTTATATAATAATTTTATATAGTTAATAGTACTCTCTCTATATATATATATAGATGAGAGACATCTATTAACTATGTAAAACTATTAAATTTATATATATATATAGAGAGAGAGAGTGAACTAGTAACTATATAAAAATATTAATAATAATAATAATATATATATATATATATATATATATATATATATATATATATATATATATATATAAAGAAATATAGTCTTAAGGTGTGCTATATTTATGGAATAAAGTGCTCAATATCAGAGATAGAGCGTTTGTAAATATAAAAGTGAACATAGAAGTCAACACTGTCGCCTCTAAGTGTTCTAAGTGTTGACTTCTATGTTCACTTTTATATATATATATATATATATATATATATATATATATATATATATATATATATATAGATAGATAGATAGATAGAGAGAGAACTATTAACTATATAGATATATATTTTTAATAATATAGTATTGGGGTGGGGGAAATGTATGGCAGATAATAATGATTTAGATTTTAGGTAAATTATAATGATTTAGTGATACAAATTTTACTAATTAACCCATATCTGGCGAGGAAACGAAGTGGATTCATACCTTTTCCGAGGTTATTTGTGCGTAAGTCACTCTGACTGGAATTGGAACCTGACTCTCAGATTAACAATTCTATTCATTGCACCACCGGACATTCCAACCTGCAGCACTGGGGATTCTCAAGCGTTTATCCATCTAACGTCGGCGTTACCTAAATTCACTGATCGTACTAGAGCCGGTGTTCCAATATGGACGCCATACCTTTCGTGAATTTATACAAGGTAAATATTTAAGGAAAACAAAACTGAAAATTTTGCATTAAACTCATTATACGTGAAATGTTCGTGTTAAAGAGAGAAATGGGATAACAGATAAGATCACAATTGCAGTACAATGCAATATATAGACATGGAAAAATGAAAAGACGTAGACAATGGCGAAACGACTTTCGCAGCATGGGACACTGAATTCTCTTCGATATTGCACCAATGCAGGCAATGGAAATTCTTAAGATTTACCATTAATAATCGACGCGTCTCTACTTTGGCAATTCGCAGAAGTAAACCCGAATTTTGGCAGAGTCACAGACAATAATCGATGTCTATAATTCATTCGCTGCTTAGGGAATTAGCCAGTTTGTACGTTTGACTTGTGTAAGGTCGTTTAGATGGTGGTTGGTCTTCAAATGGCCTTAGGGAAGCAACGATAATGGTATTTTTTACTTTCTAAATTGTAGCGATTTAATAGATGCATATGAAAATGAGAATATATATATATGTATATATATATATATATATATATATATATATATATATATATATATATATATATATATATGTGTGTGTGTGTGCGTGTAGTGAGATATATAGAGAAAGAGAGAAAAAAGAAATCAATTGAGAGAAGTGTGGATAGAAATGACGAGATTTAAATATGAAACACAGATTGACACGCCCACACGCCCACGCGCACCTGCATTTATAGCAGAAGGTACAAGAAGGAAATGTGAGAAATCTATGCTAAAGATATTAATCGATATGTATGTAGACGTATTTTAATCGAGATAGACAAATAGAGTGTCATAGAGATAAGCAAAAATAGCAAGAGAGATATATATTGATATATATATATAGGAATAGATGGATAGATAATGACATGCTGAAAAAGAGAGGTAGAAAGATAAACGAAAGAACACTTGAGATTGGACACATGTATATCACTCATTTAAAAGAAAGTCAATAGATACAAAGGCAGATAGATAGATAGATAGATAGATAGACAGGAACGTGCTGAAAAAGAGAGATTGATGAATGAGAGCGAACTTGAGGATAAGCATATCTGAACCAATCAAAAGATAGATAGATAGATAGATAGATAGATAGATAGATACATACATACATACATACATACATACATAAATACAGACAGACAGAAAGACAGACATACATTAACAGGGGCTTGATGAAACAAAGAGACAGAAAGATGAATGTACTTGAAAATGAACAGATCTAAATCAATCGATCAAAAGACAGAAAGACAGAAAGATAGAAACATAGATAGATAGCTATGACCAGACTGAATAAATAGAGAGATCAGTATGAGTTCATCAAGTTATACACATACCGAAATCAAAATTAACATAAACTAGCAAACACGCGTCCGACTAACAGAGAAAAGAAGTTGCCATAGTTCTCTTAGCTTTCTAAAATTTCTATATAAAGTACAATTCCAGCAAAACATCGACTTTCTAAAGATCTTTTTGTCATTATACTAAGACTTTATACTCTGGACATGGCTGACCTTGAGAGAAAAATGAATACTTTTCTTATGTTTATATTAATAATAATAGCGAACCCTACAAACTTACTTAATACTAATTACATAATAATACTAATTAATACTAATTACTTAATAATACTAATTAATACTAATTACTTAATAACATCTAATTATGCAAAGGTTTTACTTTAACTCGATACAATTTAAAAAATCTAATTAAACAAAAAAATATTTTGAACTGCAATTAATTTCATAGTTCCTTGTGTTGATGTCTCATTCCAGCAATGCTTACGGCCATATCACGTTTAAACATCGGTTTCCCTATGATCATCACAGTTAGGCAACGTCGAGCCTGATCAGTATCTTGATGGGTGACCGCTTGTGAATATTAGGTGTTTGAACGTGTGGATGGTGTAATGGATAATGGGTCGGGAATATCAATCGGAAAACCGGGTTTCAATTCTAGTTATATTCATTTATCCCCCCCCCACCAAATACTTTTGGGAAAAGTATGAATCCACCTCTTCTCTCCAGTTAGGGGTTCATTATTAAGAATTGTATCACTAAATCATTATTATCCCTCCCTCGACCCACTAAAATAATCCTTGCAATCTAAAAATATTTCTTGATTTTAGATAACCTGCAAAGGGTTGATAAGCCGTAAAAACTAATCAATCTACTGATTAAGTAGAAGAAATTAAAAGAAGAAATTAGTAAAACTTGTAAACCATTATTATCACCAAAATATATTCTTGCAATCTAAAAAATGTATTTCCTAGCTTTAAATAATCTTCAAAGTGTTGATAAGCCGTAGATAACGAATAAATAAAAAAAAAAATCCCCCAACAAGATAATACAGCACTCATTGTATGCAGGTGAGATGTAACCAGGATAACTAACTTTCATATTCTTCGTTGATCTCCTGCTCACCAAAACTAAACACCATTCTACACATATGGTACCTGTTGTAGACCTCACTAAATTCCCTCGGACTAATCCTCAGGAAACAATGAATAACCTTTACATGGCTGGACATAGCAACACCACGGATCTATAATCTAGTTGACCTCTAATACTACATAATTTTATTCTGGCTTTGAATTATATTCCATTCTACAATATTTAATAATGCATAATTTTAATAATACATAATTTCACGACGGACTAATTCCTAATTTGCATATAGGCAGGTCCAAACACCATTTGTTAGTCCTGGAGGCCATTTGCCTGAAATTGCATAAACCATCTCTTTGCAGACAAAAAGGACAATTTTTGCGGTCTTTAAACTTATTTGAAGGTTAGTAAGCGTTTCTTTATTTGTTTTATGCTGCGTTTGGTTCATTTACTTATTTTCTTAAGTTTAAGTATTTATTTTAATCGTAAATCTGTTTTAGACGTGTTCCAGTCTTAACTCCAAGAATTTTCCCGCATAATTGCAGTCTAATTCTCATCACTTCAGTTGTGCCAACGATCGGTCCCTGAAGAAGCGTTGGCAAAAAGGTTGCCTAGGTTCCCTTCCCCACCGAAATTACCATAAAATAGCGTATATATATATATATATATATATATATATATATATATATATATATATATATATATATATATATATGAGAGGGAGAGATAGTAGATAGATGAAGAGGACTGATCTTATATAGAGAGATATGTATAAAAACTTATATATATATATATATATATATATAAATATATATATATATATATATATAGAGAGAGAGAGAGAGAGATGAAACGAATGTGATAAATAGATGAAAAGGATATAATTGATAGACATGTGAAATCACTTTAAGAGGTAGATACATAGAGATAGATAGATAGATAGATAGATAGATAGATAGATAGATAGATAGATAGATAGATAGATATGAAAAGATAAAAGCATAGATAGATACTGAAATAGTTATTTACACTATTTACATTGTTCGGGCTATTGTTTTGATCTTCGTTGCCATATTTACGACATTTCGGCCGTTGTATGCTCCGGCCTTATTCAGAATCTGCCTATATTACTGAGATGAGGTACTGTAATTATTTACACTATTTACACTATTTACATTGGTCGGGCTGTTGTTTTCATCTTCATTGTCATATTCACTACGTTTCGGCTGTTGTACATCGTGAATATATATATATATATATATATATTGATTATTTCACCCCCATTAAGGCGAGAAGGCTGCTAAGACAGAAGGGATTACTGTATGCATTTAATAATAAAAAGAAAAACGTTATTAAGAAGAAAGGAAAATAAAAGAAGAGGAATCAGGAAGAGAGTTGATAACGATTGACATTGTATTTAAATTTTGGAAGATCAAATTTCGCTGGGAGTCAGGAACCTGAGAGAGTGTTTCACAAGCGAGAAGTGCGAGAGAAAAAATTAACATGAAGATAGTGAAATACGTACACTGATTAATATGAACATGGTGAAATACGTATACTGATATATATATATATATATATATATATATATATATATATATATAAAGGGAGAGAGATTGATACAGAGAGAGAGAGAGCAGAATGAGATAGTCGTAGATATGAAAAAGAAAATGAGATAAATAGACAGATAGAGCAATAAATATCGAGAAAGAAATATGCTGGGAGAGAGAGAGAGAGAGAGAGAGAGAGGGAGAGAGAGAGAGTGAGAGAGAGAGAGAGAGAGAGAGAGAGAGAGAGAAATGTTTTCGACTGATACTAATTTATATTTAAACCACCTTTTAGGATGAATTTCCAAGAGTTCCTTTTACGAACTCATATCGATCTCTTTCGCCTATTATTTCTGGCCGGCGTATCGTGAATGACGATGATTGTGCACAGTGACGATGTCTCCATGCAATGAATCGGGCTATGTATGGCGCGACGGGAAATCGTTAGAATAGGCAAACAGCAGTGGCAAAAACACTCTTGGAACGATCTAAGGGAAATGCTTCCTATGGAAGTATTGCTCTTAAAACATTGAAGGCAATGGCGTAACCTTTATTGGATGTCCAAAAGCTAGTATACTGCTCAGCTCACTGGAGCATAGAAGTCAGAAACATTTACAGATACACATCTATCTATCTATCTATCTATCTATCTATCTATCTATCTATCTATCTATCTATCTATCTATCTATCTCACTCTGTTCATATCTATCTATCTCACTCTGTTCATATCTATCTATCTATCTATCTATCTATCTATCTATCTATCTATCTATCTATCTATCTATCTATCTCACTCTGTTCATATCTATCTATCTATCTATCTATCTATCTATCTGTCGCAACATGTTCATCATCTACATATCTATTTCGATATGTTCATTATCTATCTATCTATTAGGTTGGTGCAAAAATAATGACCTAATAATCTCGTTTTTTTGGTGTTTAAAAATACGTCAAATAACGACATCATTACGTCATTATTTTTGCACCAACCTAATATCTATCTATCTATCTATCTATCTATCTATCTATCTATCTATCTATCTATCTATCTATCTATCTCACTCTGGTCATATCTATCTGATTTTTTATATCTATCTATCTATCTATCTATCTATCTATCTATCTATCTATCTATCTATCTATCTATCTGTCGCAACATGTTCATTATCTAAATATCTATTTCGAAATGTTCATTATCTATCTTTCTATCTGTCGTACCATGTTCACTATCTATCTATCTATCTATCTATCTATCTATCTATCTCAGTCTGTTCATATCTATCTATCTATCTATCTATAGCAACATGTTCATTATCTAAATATCTATTTTGATATGTTCATTATCTATCTATCTATCTATCTGTGATACTATGCATAACCGCGTAGAAAGGGAAGCAATGTTCTTATCGCCGCTTTCTTTTTGATCAGACCAGTAGATAGTTCCTTTTGAAATTCGGTCGTCTATGCGCCATCTTTGATCAAAAGTTACGGTAAAAGTAAAAATGATGTGTGCTGGATATTTGGCGATCAAGTGGCAACAAAACCGGAAATAGTTCATATCCAGATGCTGGTCTATATTAACAGATATATTTGGGATTGTCACATATACATCCGTCTCTCTTGGAGGTAGACGGATGTGTCGGTGACGCAGTTCAGAAGACTATATTTCGTATTGAAACGTACAGGATGAGTAGATGGGTGAGCAGTTGGTAGGGATTTCAACTGACATAGCAAAAGTTGTCGTCAGTATCGCCTATCTATCCACCCGCACGATCAGACGACTAATGAAGAAATCATCTATATATAACATGGCTTTTCTTTCATCGTGTTATCTTTTGAGGATGCATTTCTCAATTTTCGGCGAACATCGACAAGATTGTATATCTATCTATCTTTTTGTCTGTCTGTCTCTCTTTATATATATATACATATATATATATATATATATATATATATATATATATATATATATATATATAATTTAGTCCGATGAACTCTTGAACGACGAAACCTATCACAAGTTAACTTTTTAAAATTATATAATTTCCCCAATACCGTTCTTGTTACATAAAAATCTATCTATCTATCTATCTATCTATCTATCTATCTATCTATCTATCTATCTATCTATCTATCTATCTATCTGTCTGTTTATATATATATATATATATATATATATATATATATATATATATATATATATATATTTTAGTCTGAACGACGAAACGTATCACAAATTAACATTTTCCACTTTGTCATATAATTACCCCAATACCGTTCTTGTTATATAAAAATCTATCTATCTATCTATCTATCTATCTATCTGTTAATATATTCCCATCTATTTATAGGTCGATCAATTGTCAATGACGGACAATCTTCTACAAGCTGTGGTGTACAAAACACGGAGGAAAAAACAGTTAAATATTTAACTTTAAACTTAACCAAGAACCGAATAAAGCATTGAAATTTTAAAGAAGCTGCTCAGTTGTTGCTTATCCTTTCACCATTGTGACTAAGTCTTTACAAACCCATTCAGGAATTGATCCATTAATTACTGTGCTACCAAATTCCCTCCCCAATTTTTCGGACAGGAAAAAGCCTAGTGTATTACAGCACACTAGTTTATTTCCTGTTCTATCGTAAATAATGTAAATAACTGTAGCAGAAACTTAGAATTGTCTACTGTTAGAAAGGCGTGCAAAAACCTTGGTGGAACTTGGTAAATTAATTACTTTTGTTAATTTTACACACAAATGGAGAGTGATTAGCGGTATACTTTTCCAGGTAAATGTTATGATCTGATATGTCCCGATGTTTGATGGCAGTAGCTAAATGATTTGGGCTACTGTAACCAAGTAGTGCACAGTATCAGTAATCGACTGGTACTCGTCGTAGTCGCAGGTAATAGGTGTAGACCAAGAAAATAGCCAATGGCGTAGTCCAATGGGCGTCGTCATAGACGTAAACTCTGTCGTACTTACACATCCGTCTGTATTTATGACAGACACCAGACAATCATATTCCAGTGAGGGTGGACACAGGCGTATGCATATTCCATTATATCATGATCTTTGAGGGCCAGAAAAAGGGTTACGGCATTTTCGTTCATGTTGTTATTAGGTTGGTGCAAAAATAATGTCGTTTTCTCACATAGTAACATATGTGAGAAAACGACATTATTTTTGCACCAACCTAATAATATTGTATGGTGGCTGATAGAGCATTTTAAGCATAGTGATGCTGCAAATGGTCATGCAAAATTTACTGGACTACCTGCGATTATGTCATCTTTCAGCTCCTTTTTTCAGTTAAAAATTGAATTTATTTTTTGCAAAAAGTGATCTTTATTATTACAGATAGTACAAATCGGCAACTTCTGTATTCATTAAGGTATCTTTTTCTGAATTTATTAGGGATCTTTTTCCATTCTTCTCGGCAATAATAAAAAAAAAAACTCTTGGAGGATTAATGGTTTAAGTTGAAACATTTGTCCTGCACTGACCAGTTTTCATAAAATTGAACATTTTTATCCACGAGAAACATTTTGTGACAAGGAGCCCCGCAATGCTGAAAAGTTTTCTTTATCTTCATCTGGCAGAAGATTAGATTTCATTGTTTAGGTTTCCATCAACTTCTTTCCTCACTTGTTTTTTGTTTTTTTTTAATCATATCGCTCCAAGAAAGGCGAGAATGTCACTGATGAACAAGGTGTTACTAGGAGTGAAAGCAAAAGTAAAAGTGAAAGTAAAAGTAAAAGTTAAAGTAAAAGAGAATAGGGAAGTTTGAGGGATTGACAAAGTTTGAACGACATTTTAAAAAGAAAAGACAGAAGATGGTGAGTGATGTTGCATTTCAAATTTTGAAGATTGTAGTTATCAGGGAAGCAAGTAAATAGAAGGGAGAAACTGTTGCAATAGAAGTGGCGGTTGCATTTAGCTATTAAAACAGTAAAAAGATGAGACCTATGGATGCCAATCTAGTAGCGCGCTTAAATTCATGTAGTCGGGGAACCAGGGAAAAAGCTCGTCAGAGTAGTTGCCATTGAAACATTTGTAGAAAAGACCGAAGGGAAGCCACGTCACGTCCATGAGAAAGCAACTGAAGTCAAAATTGCATTACAAATACTTCTTTGGATTTTGTCAAGAATCTAGAGATGCACAGCAGATGCACCAGACCAGATATGGTAAAAGCATTCAAAGCAATGAACGAATGGTGGATCGTGATGCAAGCACAGCTGTTGTTCACCAGCATATTTTACCGTTTTTGTAGTGTCTTGCATCGTTTCTGTTTCCAAAGTTGTCTTCTTTCATATTCTCTTTAGAATGCAACCCTATTCTGCATTCATCACTAAAATTTACTTTTTGCCACTTCCCAGCATCCCATGCGAGATGTCCGCTTGTCTACTTCAATCATCTATTCAGATTTCTATTTGCTTATTGATGTTCTTATAGCTAGATAACGTTACCACAAACTGTAAGTGATTCCAGTGCCCAGTGAGGTCTTCTGTGAAACACCAAGTAAACCAAGGTAATGATGATTGACAGAGATCGCACAGACTTCACAGACTTTTTACTGTATGGTGAGGGGAGAGAGGAAGTAGAAGACTTTGTGTATCTGGGCCCCACCATTAATACCCAGGGCAGCTCTACGCGGGAGAACATAAGAAGACTAAAAATAACAAGAAGTTCTATGACGAAAACAGGCAAAATCGGAATATAATCATCATTGATATTATTAGGTTGGTGCAAAAATAATAACGTAATAATGTCGTTTTTTGACGTATTTTTTAACGTCAAAAAACGACATTATTAAGTCATTATTTTTGCACCAACCTAATACTACGAACTACTTCTTTCGCCATCGTCAGCTACGGATGACCAAAAGGGAAAGACACCGTATTGAAGTTTTTGAGTTGTGGGCGCATCGTAGAGTTCTTAGAATGTCATGGACAGCGAGACGCTGTAATAAACGGGTGCAAGAACTTCAGAACAATGGACGTATTGAGAAAGCATATTGATCTAAGGAAGCCCCGTTATTTGGGGCATATTATGCGATGAGGCGGCTTTGATAACGACTGGACAGTGTAGAGCAGGCGGCTCCAAGGATAACTATCCATATCTTGGTTTCATCATATTAATAAGAGGGCTGTACTGACGGTGGCTGAGGCTGTAATGTCTGCATCAGACAGAATTAGATGAAGCGACTACGACGACAACGATTCAAAATGTGATGAATAACTGCCAATGATGAAATATTACTATTTGATTCCATTTGCTCATCAACACCTTCTAGGTCATTTAATGCAGACATTTAATTTTCTTGAGAGCTTGGAAGTTATAAATTGTTATTATCCTTTCACAATTGAATAAATGGCGTTTATGCATATATATGTTTGGGTGGACATGATTACTAGAGCCGGTGATGAGCTTTTTAAGTTGAATTTTGTTGAAGTTATATTTTGGAATACAGTTTGATTTAAGAAATTCTAGGATATTATGTGGTTTAATGTCATGAAAGTGTTCCTTCATGTTGGATGTTGGATGTTTGCTTCATTTTATTCAGGGGAATGTCAAACTTTAAGGGATATTTAATGCCGAAATCTAATACTTGGATTTTGGTTGGTTGATATTGTTTAGCATCATATCAATTGAACCATGACAAACAACAAAGTTACTTTTCTCCAACCCTTATTTCCTATCGTTTCCTTAGAAGTAAACCCGTGTCTTCGTTTTTCAAGAATGTATCAGTTGACAACAGAGAACGGAAAATGTGTCCACGAAAACAAAAGGCGTATTGGAATCACAAAAGATACCTTCCAAAAGTTAAGCAAACTATGAAGAAACAGAAATATTTTAATAGAAACAAAGATAAGTTTACTGAATTCCTATTGAATATCAATCCTCCTATAAGGCAGTGGGTGCTACGCAATTTTATCACATACTGGAATTCAGACAACAGAGACGTGGTTCTACTGAAGGATGCTGAGAATACTGTGGGCAGAAAATTTGATGGTTGGTTGATTTTGTCTAGCGGCCTATCAATTTTAATGCCGAAATCTAAACATTTTGAACGCAACTGTATGCATTCAACTACAGATAAAATGTATTGTTAGTCAATTTACTATAAATATTAGTTTGGTGCAAAAATAAAGACATAATAATGTCGTTTTTTGACATTAAAAATACGTCAAAAAACGACATTGTTATGTCATTATTTTTGCACCAACCTAATAGGTATTGGTATTAATTTTTTTTACATATAAAAGTGTATTGCTGGAATTTTTACTATAAAAATCTATTTTTAAACTTTCATACAGTTTGTGCTTTTAGGGGGGGAGTTCACTATTGACCCATAGTTGGACCCTAAGAGAAGCTTCCCAGATCAGGGTCGACCTGGAAACAACAGCAATTAAGTGGTGGTTCCACGCTCCTCAGAATCTCTAATCTCCCGATCAGAAGCCTTACTGCCGGGTGTAGTTTATCGTCATATCCAGGATTGACGGAACATTTGTGCAGCAAAGATGTTCTAAGAAAAATGGAAACATAAAAGACACTTCTATTTTGATTCAGAAAGGGACGGTTAAAATTTTATGGGTGCAAAATGAAGAAATTAGGCTTGGATGATTTGACACTCCCAGGGTGTACTGAAGTCAAGAGAGGTTGAAGGAAACATCGAGTGACCTACCCGAAGAGTTTGTGTAAATGGATTTAAGAACAGAGACTAGGAGGGAGAGTAAGGAGACAAAGATTGTTTTGAGCTAAAAAAAAAAAAAAGTAAATTGTTAAGAGCCATGCTCACACGATACACGATGGAAAAAAATATGCAAACTTCATGACTTTTCTTGTTGGTAAGTTTTTATATAAATATATAATGCTGGTATTTTTAATAATCAAATCAATCTCGAGGGAAAAAAAGGTTTTAAAAAAAGAAAGAGCTACAAACATGAACTACTGTCGAACAAATCGCACAGATGCAGGTCTGAAGGCCAAAGAAAAAACCCCGATACGAGTAGACAACTAACTAACAAAAGAGCTCAATACAATCGTAGAGCAGACCTAGATACACCTAGTGAGCCAGACAAACCTACCTAGGTTTCACCTAAACGGATCGTCAGGGAAAGTATATATATATATATATATATATATATATATATATATATATATATATATATATAATCAAGTATAGGATTGTTGTATACGGAATAAATTTCCATAAACAAAAAATACTATTCTTAAAATAGTGATCAATACAGAGTAGCGCAAATATGATTATTTATTCGAAAATTATTTGACACCATGACTTTGTAAAATATCATAAATGTTTAAACGAAATGGCTATTTTCGTAGTGATATTAAAACATATTTGTGTTATAATTTTCGAATAAATAATAATAATAATAATTATATATATATATATATATATATATATATATATATATATATATATATATATATATATATATATATTAAAGAAAAACATACCACTTTAATGTATTTATTTCACCAGAGCCCTTTTAAAGGACGACGGGTCATCAGATAGCACTTCCATTTTTTTACATTGAGCTCTCAGGATTTCATCCTCCTTGGTATTACCCATACGGATTACCAAGTTCTTCTTAACTTAAATATATATATATATATATAATAACAAGGCTTAAACACTAATATTCCATGGTAATAATTTATTCCATTGGAATCGTAAATTCGATCCAATTCATCAGACCTACAAATTCAAAAAGAAAACAGAAAAAAACCTACTCCGGAAATAAAAATAGAATTTAGAGAGAGTGTAAGTATGAGAGTGTGGGACGAATGTTAGTTCATAAGAGAGAGGTTTAACAGGGAGGGTTATTTAAAAACTAGGTGTGAGTGGAAGGGGGAAAAATGATTGTTGTCGGATGTCTAATACAATAAAGATACATTTCGTGGTGACATACACACACCATGGCCGATCAAATCTTAAAGAAGGAGGGAGGGGTAAAGAAAGAAAAAATATACATGTGTGTATATGCACCTGTGGATTTTGCATATATATGTATATTTACCACTAATATTATCTATATATATATATATATATATATATATATATATATATATATATATATATATATATATATATATATATAATGTACTTTTGATTTTTATTTGAGTGCTCACTATTCGCCAATAGCCGGGTCAGGATGGACCTGGGAATAACAGAAATTGAGATGTAGTTCCCCACTTTCCTAAAGCTTCAATTTTCCGATTTGAGGCCTTTCTGCTGGATCAATTTCATCGTCCTCCCCAATATTAAGATATTACTCTTAAAACTCCACTCACTCCTCTGTCGGTTAATTTTGGATTACCTACCGAGACTCTCACGGTCTTTCTTTCATCTAACTTGTCTAACAACATTTTGGTTATCTTTGAACTTAAAACACTTCCAATAGTAGCAAAGACCTTTTGGATGAGTTAACACTATTTCTGGATATTCTCAGCTGCCTGAATGTCTCACGTTTAGTTTTCTTCCCAACTGAAATAACTCGATACTATATTAATCGTAGGGGTTCCATAGACACTATTTCGATTATTCGGACGATTGTCCTCATAATTGTCGCCATATTTATTACAACGTTTCGGCCGTTGTATGCCCCGGCCTTCTTTAGGTGGTTGGAATGTCGAACTGAACCCTTTATTTCGCTCACTGGGGTAGATTGTTCTAGTTCCACGTGCCATGTTTAATGGATGTCAGGGTTTAGGTCGACATTCCAACCACATGAAGACGGCCAGAGCGTACAACGGCCGAAACTTTGTAATAAATATGGCGACAAAGATGAGGATAATAGTCCGAATAATGTAAATAGTGTACATAATACCCCATCTCAGAAATATAGACAGATACTGAGGGAACCATAGAGTTGCAATGTGTCATTCTCTGAGTAAGTTACATTAAGTTTTTATTAAAAGGTTGTTTTCCAGTATAAAATTGTGAACAATTGCAGTGATATACTTTACACTGTTTACATAGCATAGAAAGAATCTCTCTCAATCTTTCTCCGTTTATATATATATATATATATATATATATATATATATATATATATATATATATATATATATATATATATTAATAAAAAGAAAGAACAGTAAGATATATAATCCGGTGTTCTTATAGATATTTTTATTTTTACAAAATTGTGCTCAATGTAAATTTACAGAGCATTAATATTATAAATTAATTGACTTAAAATATGTTTTTTTCACTACACAGTTCTAACCATGTTTCAAAAATGGAAGCTAAAAGCCCCGAATTTAATTTTGTAATTAAATTAAAGACATTAGTTCCATTTCATCCTCAAGCAAATTTTGGAGTAACTTTAAAAATTACTGGGTTTTAAATACACAGCTAAAATAAAATTCATGTTTCCAAGGTTACAGATGAATCTATTTTGCTAGACTAGGGGTGTCTGGGTGTTCAATATGTCTATATTTTAATGTATCAGTTATTGTTACGTTTTGGTAGTGGGTAGGGATGTATTTCAATGAAATCTAACATCATTTAAAAGCGTGTCGTCTGGATTTTTTTTTTGTTAACAGCTAAAATTCTTACGGCATATATATATATACATATATATATATATATACAAACCCCTCATCAACGGACTAATGGAGTGATGGGTGGTCCGTTAAACCGATTGTCCGTAGATGAGAAGGGATTATTTTTGAGTTATAAAACCACTATAGTCATTTTCAGTAGTTAACATCATAATGTAAATACTATGAACATGTATATATGACATTAATAAATATATATCCTTAATATAGGTATATCAAACAATATAACAAAAATAATTTATTTCTCACAGCTACTTTTTCACGCACGTGCTAATGTATTGTACACCCGTCTTTGTTTACAATTAAGAGCGCCGCCAGGCGGTCACTTTGAGGACTAATACGACTAATAATAATTTTGAAATATATAACTGACAATTTGGAAGTTTTGTTTTACCTGCATATTTTTTTTTTTTTATTTGCCTGTAGATCTTGTCCATTTCATCCGAAGTCCGTTGATGGGGGTTCGTAGACGAGAAGTTTGTCTATATAATATAATATATATATATGTATATAATTTATGTATATTTATGTATATAATTTCGTGTTTGCCTTGAAAAAGTCCAGGTTGGACAAAACGCCTCGGTTAATAATACAGTTTTCCTATTGTCGCATCGCTTACCTTTATACATATTGTCTTTTTCTCCAGGTTAACTCTTTTATATATATATATATATATATATATATATATATATATATATATATATATATATATATATGTATATGTATATATATATATATATATATATATATATATATATATATATATATATATATATATGTATATGTATATATATATATATATATATATATATATATATATATATATATATATATATATATATATATATATATATATTCAGCTTTATATTACATGTTTGAAATTATTCTTTGACATTCTTTGCACTGATCAAATCCAACCAAGAAAATCCTTGCCTATTCGAACTAACACTGACGATAAACATAAAAGATTTCGATTGAAAAATGGTCGACAAGGCATCGTGTTTACGCGGGAAAATCCGCGCGATTATTCTTAGTAACTGACGTGTTTGGTTGCAGCAAGGGCTGTCTTCATTAATGAAATGAAAACAACACAGACGACAAGGGGATCTGGTCTTATTTTTCAAACCACTTTGTTTATCTTTAATTTATACGTTTGAATAAATACGTACATAAAACTTGCAACGATTTACCATTCATTAAACTTCCGCCGAAAAGTAACAACTGAAATATGCTATAAAGGCTACTTGAGACAATAATAATGTTCACGCCAGTTATTTTGCTTTTTTCTCTTGCCGTTTCCTAAGATATGAGACTTGAATAATGAATTAACTTTATCGAGAACTGAAGCTGTGTAATCTCTTGCAAAAATATTGACCACGGCAAAACTATCTATCTATCTATTGACCACGGCAAATAAATCTATCTATCTATCTATCTATCTATCTATCTATCTATCTATCTATCTCAAGCTATTCATATCTCTGTGCACATATTAGAGTATTTCCATATATCTATCGATGTTCATATTTATCTTTCTCTGATCATATCTACCTCACTGTAACTATTTCATTATTTCAATATATCTATCTTTGTTCATATTTATCTGTCTCCGTTTTTTTCATATCTATCAATCTATCTATCTATCTATCTATCTATCTATCTATCTATCTATCTATCTATCTCACACTTTTCATATCTCAGTCTGTTATCTATCTATCTATCTATCTATCTATCTATCTATCTATCTATCTATCTCACACTTTTCATATCTCAGTCTGTTCACCATCTATCTATCTATCTATCTATCTATCTATCTATCTATCTATCTATCATATTAGAGCGACCGCTTTGCATATGATCATAACTTTTAACTGAAAACAAGTAGACATTTGCTTTGTAAGGATTTATTTTTAGGTATTAAATAACCCATAAAGGTGTTTATATGCCTTTAAACAAAAATAACCAAACCTATCTATCTATCGAAAGCCGCATGATATCTATCTATCTATCTATCTATCTATCTATCTATCTATCTATCTATCTATGTATCTAAAGCTATTCATATCTCTGTGCACATATTAGAGTATTTCCATATATCTATCGATGTTCATATTTATCTTTCTCTGATCATATCTATCTCACTGTAACTATTTCATTATTTCAATATATCTATCTCTGTTCATATTTATCTTTCTCAGATTTTTTCATATCTATCTATCTATCTATCTATCTATCTATCTATCTATCTATCTATCTCACACTTTTCATATCTCATTCTGTTATCTATCTATCTATATATCTATCTCACATTTTTCATATTTCAGTCTGTTCTCCCTCCATGTGACACTATTTAGGATTGTTAGAAAGAAAGAAGAAAAAAGAAAAGGCGAGAATTAAATTTAGGTGATAAGAAGCAATCACGAACAGGACACTAAGCGATGTTATTTTTCTGACAAAGAAAAGTGGTAAGATTTTATTTTCATTATCGAGGAAAGTAAGACACTGGATATAATTTGATTTATGACGACGCACCGAATGGACGACAGCAGTATGCCATGACAACGATAATGAAAGTTTCAGGTTGGTCAAGTGATTAATTAGGCCATGCACTGACCGAAAAACAAAAATGTCCGTTGGACCAACCGCAGAGTTACAAAGAAAGAAAAGATTGACCCATTAGCTATCTACGGAGATGTCGTTTGGAAAAGGCACCTGTTTTGTGTCAGGAGCTGGCTATGATAAGAAAATTATTTTATCGAAACGAATAATTGGCTGTAGCGCAATGTGTCCAGTTAAACCACCCACTTGATGCTGGCGAAAATCTGATTGACGAACTCCAGATGATTTGGTTAAGATAAGAGTCTAAGGATTTGTTGTCGAGAAGAAGAAAAAGAAAGAAAAGAAAAAGAAAAGAAAAGGAAGATATTTTTTTTTCTTTAAGCAAGATTTTTTAAACCGAGCCCAGTCTGGCTACACCCACACTGCTCGGCGCCCATTGGCTGAATGCTGGCTGGAGCGGTAGGCGAAGGTAATCATGTGTAGAAGGAGGGAAGGCTTGTTGACACCTCTCTGAAGGGATCGGTATGAGATGCCACTGTGATAGAGAGGGGAAACCCGTTGACACCCTCTGAGGGTATGGGTGAGATACCAATAGGAGAAAGGAAGAATTTGAGAGGACGAAATATTTCCAAAATGGAAAGTGATGGGTTTTCCTGACCAAAAACAAAGTAAAACCTTTAATACGGATTTAGAATTATCAAGGAACCTCAAACCCCGACAGGCCCACCCCGGTTTTGGACGGCGTCCATATAAGCAGAGTCACAACGAGTAAGACGGCAGTTGACAGTTGAATTAAGGAGTTCGCAGCTGAGTTGAATTGATTTGGTTTGGAGTTGCAGACCCGCGTCTCAGGAAGCTGTCCTAAGACCCAGGCATTCTCGACCTCAACATCTAACCAAGAACAATTTATTTTTGAAGAACGACTTAGACTCACACCACCAAAACAAGTTTTACGAATGTCACCTGACGATACACCAAAAACCAGTTCCTTGAAAAAAACAATTTAAGATATTAAGACTCGCCTAACAAACGCAAAGTGTCACGAATCCATATAAGCGGGTTGGTAGAAAGACGCAGTCCTGTATTCAGCAACCAGATATAAAATATTGTTATCCTTTTTTAACACATTTGAACTTTTCGAGTTATTACTTTATTTTCTTTTGCATATACTTGTGTGGTATTATCCTTGTTCGGACTAGACTTGCATTACGGCCGGACGACTGATTGATTTCGTCTACCTAAGATCAAATAAACAACGTGGGTAGGTTAGACTAGAAATCAAAACAGTTACTTCGGTAACCAGACGTTGGAGGCGAGCTGGGAATGACAAGACTGATACCGAATCTAACCAGATTTCCAGCCGAATCAGCAAAAGGTTAGAACGTCACATTTGGTGACGCGACCAATACCAAGTCACATTGGTCGTCACAGGACAGGATAGGACGGCGACGGCGACGGCGACGGCGACGGCGACGGCGCGGAGACAGACGGGGTGACGTCAAAATTTGCGCCGCCACCAGGACAGCACGGCAGGCGCGGCCAGACAGACGTCACGATTGGCGCAGCGACACCGGGGGATGTCACAACATCTATCTATCTATCTTTCTATTCTCTGGTCTTTTCACTGCGGTACTCTTTTTCTGTAATCTCTCTCTCTCTCTCTCTCTCTATCTATCTATCTATATATATATATATATATATATATATATATATATATATATATATATGTTTGAAACAGTACAGAAGCGTATTAAGGCATTAAAAACAAGAAATATTATATTGTAGGCCATGATAGATTTAAAACAAAAACACACACCAATCGACCGGTTTCGTCCACTCTCATCAGAACTGTTAACGGGGAACTAAAATTATGAGGAAAAAAAAAGAAAAAGTATGTTATGGATGACATGAATGATTGTCTTCTTATTATTGATATATATATATATATATATATATATATATATATATATATATATATATATATATATATATATATCCCAAAGGGATCTTTTGGAAAGGCAGAAGTGTGGAAATCTCGGTTCAAAATCATTTTTTTATACTAATGGCTTGAAATTATTTATTGTTTTCAAAATTATTTATTTTCTTCTTTTTATTTCATATTTATTTGTTTATTTATTTTATTTTATATGAATTTATTTTCATTCTATCTTTTTTTTATTTTTATATCATTTTCATTTCTAAATTTTCGCGTTTTTAAAGAACTTTTTTAATTTCAAGTTATAATTGGTGATTGTTTGGATTTAGAGTAGTGTTGTAGTGTATGTAGCAGAAGATGATTTTCTTTTCGTTGCTAATTTTACCTATGAGATCTGCCCTTTTTTTTAGAGTATATATTAAAGCTGATTATTGGTATTTTATTCTAGAGACAAATGTTACGTATTTTGTAAGACATTATACTCTGATGGTATCTATCTTATTTTCGAGGGAAGAGTATCGAAGATGATCACCAACTTGAAAGCGATCTCGACAGGTAAAAGATTAAAAGTTACTCCAAAATTCGTTTGAGGATGAAATGGAACTAATGTCATTAATTTAAGAACAAAATTGAATTCGGAGCTTTCAGCTCCCATTTTTGAAACATGGTTAGAACTGTGTAGCGAAAAAAGACATATTTTAAATTAATTAATTTATAATATTAATACTCTGTAAATTTACATTGAGCACTATTTTGTAAAAAAAACAAACATTTATAAGAACACCGGATTATATATCTTACTGTTCTTTCTTTATATATATATATATATATATATATATATATATATATATATATATATATATATATAAATTCATGAATCATTCATACACAAAACAAATATAGAGGTTAAGGATTTAAATGGCGAGAATACATCTTCGCAAACAGTATAAATAAGATACACCAACCCCAAACCTGTATATGAATGATATGATCCCTGTTTATAAATTCCAGTCTTTATAAATTAGGTCTTTTTAATTTTTTATAAATCTACCAGTAAAAAAGAATTCTCTTATTACTATATTTGTACAAAAACGCACAACCTTAAAATTTAAATTCAAACTCAGCGTTGCGACCGCAAGTTCCAAAACAATAACACATTTCTCATAGCATTTTTTGGAATACATCTCTATTTTCGTTGTCCTCTTATTACCGAGAAGTAAAAACAAGAACGACATCTATTTCCATACCTGAGGATGTCTGTAGGAACAGACGAAAGCTTGTAAAAAATTAAAAAGACCTTATGCAACTGGAATTTATAAACAGGGATCATAACATTCATATACAGGTTTAGGAATGGTGTATCTTATTTATATTGTTTGCGAGGATGTATTCTCGCCATTTAAATCATTCACCTCTATATTTGTTTTTTGTATGAATGATTCATGAATTTATAAATTCTAATTGCACCTTTAATTGAATATATATATATATATATATATATATATATATATATATATATATATATATATATATAAAATATGCGGTGCAGTTCAATTTATATTACAATGAATCATTCATACAAAAAGTAGATTAGAAATCTTAATGATATAAAATAACGAATTTCTTTCGCAAACAAAATTTTAACGATGCATTAACCTACAAATCACTCAATGAATGTTATGATCCTTTTTTCTTAATTATAATCTGTATAAGATTTTTCTTTAACACGCAAGTACTTTCGACTGTACATTCAGACTGGCCTTAAGAATCACTTACGGGCCGATAGCCAGTTCAAGAAAGATATTTGGGTCACTAACACACAAAAAAGTGAATATCTAATATCGAGAATATTTAACATTGAAAAACACGAGAAAAAATAATTCCTTTTAATAATATGTGAAAATATCCACTCTTTGCCTGATGAAGGTTGCGAGACCGGAAACACGTGGAGCAAAATTATGGAAAATAAAGTATAATAATAAAAATTCACAGTACAACCGAAAACGTTTGCGGTTTCTCTCTTCTTTTTAATATACACACTTTTCTCTCGTTGGAACTACTATAACCCTTTCTTTATATATATATATATATATATATATATATATATATATATATATATATATATATATATATATATATGTTGGGGGAGAGGGAGAGGGAGAGAGAGATTATTTTTGGAAGCAATTCCTCTTTATTGTCTATTTATCTTAAGAGGGTTTTTTTTACGGATCTTTTTTCTAAGTTACAGATTATAAATAAATATATATTGTTTCGACAAGTGTCAGCCGTATTGGCCATCGTCAGTCAGAGTAAGATTTTGATTTTTCCGCCATTTATTTTGACAGCTTTGTGTTTTACCGTAATATTTAAATTTGAATTTTATTTATGTTGCATTTATGTTGAATGTTGTGAGGTTATGTTTCAACACCTGCTAACCGTTGTTGATTTGCCTTGATAAATCCTTCAGAGAACAAAATGTGTTGGTAAAAGAATATTTCCTTTTGGTTCTTGAATGCACTTTGATGATGGAAGCCAGCGTATGAATACTGGTACCATTATTGAAGGCATGAATGATCTTTTCCCCCTCACCATTGCTCATTTGAGAAGACATAGTAGAGCTGACACAAAACGATTTATCCTGTTCTTTTCTAGTTAAATAAATCAAAGGGATTGCATGATGTCAAGATGGCTAAAGCCCTTCTCCGGAAAAATGGTAAAAAATAAACACATTAAATGCACAACTCCGAGTATCATCTTGAAGCAATTGTCAAGTGGAATTCCAGCACGTGACAATTGCTCCGGCATGATACTCGGAGTCGCGCAATTAATGTAAGGTTTTATATATCAGGTCATCCCATAAGTGCTCTCCGAATTTTAACTTTTTGTTAAAATGAACGAAAATTAAAAAGTAATTTATAATGTCTATTATTTTTATGTTTAGATGCATTTAAACTGATCAAATTTTATTTCAGAGAACAATAAAATTAAATTTTGTTTGATTAAAACCCTGCTAACATTTGAGGCACATAATGCTTTATGAGTTCAAGAAAGGAAACTCAGCTGCCGAAGCGGCTAGAAACATTCATTCAGTTTATGGAGAGGAATGTGTGAAAGAACTTGCAGAAGATGGTTTGCAAAATTCAGAGGTGGAGATATCACTCTTGAAGATGAAGATCGAACCGGACGTCCAGTTGAGTTTGATGAAAAGATTCTTGAAGTAGCCCTTGAAGAAAATCCTGCTTTCTCAGTTGAGGAATTGGCAGTGGTTCTCAGTTCAAACCATACAATTGTTCATCGTCATCTTCCACAACTTGGAAAAGTTCCTAAACTTGGAAAATGGGTGCCTCATGAATTGTCTGAAAACAACCTCAAATCCTAAGTTGACATCTTCTCTTCTCTCCATTCTCGCCAACTTGTTTCACCTTTTTTGGATAGACTTGTGATTGACGACGAAAAGTGGATTTTTTTATCGAAATGTTAAGCGTCGTAGACAGTGGCTTGGTAAAGGGGACGGACCCCAGCCACAGCCGAGAAGGGAACTTCATGGGCAAATGATTCTTCTTTCAATCTGGTGGGATCGCCAAGGAATAATCCACTTTGAAATCTTACTACCTAATGCAACAATTAATGCTCAAATATACTGTCAGCAATTAGAGCATTTGAACCAAGCTTTAAGGAAAAAAGACCTCCTCTAGTGAATCGAAAAGAGGTGATGTTTCATCAGGACAATGCGCGACCCCACACAGAAAATTTCCTCATCCACCTTATTCCCCTGATCTTGCTCCTTCAGACTATAATTTGTTTCGTAGCTTACAGAATCATTTGGAAGAAACAGATTTTGTAACACAGGAAGAGGTTAAAACTGACATTTGTGAGTTCTTCGAATCAAAGCCAAAAGAATTTTACAGTATTGGAATTAGTAAGCTTGTTAAAAGATGGAAGGGATCCATAGATAATCAGGATTCATAACCTTCCCAAGGGTATTAGCACGTAAGTGAACGTAATGGATTCGACTGGGATTCGAACTCGGCTCTCCGATTCATCTACCCGCGCTGCGGTCCATTACTCCACACCGCCCCCATAATCCTTCAACATTTCACTGCTCTAAAATCACTTCTTTTTAGTCAGTCTATGATCCCTTCAGCTCACTTTTGTAGATAGATACATAAATAGATAATGGACAACCCACGTTAGATAGATAGATAGATAGATATGAACAGACTGAGATAGATAGATAGATAGATAGATAGATAGATAGATAGATAGATAGATAGATAGATATGAACAGACTGAGATAGATAGATATGAACAGACTGAGATAGATAGATATTTCTCGAATATTCAGCGTGGTAAATGCAATTAATAATATTTAATTAAAATTAAAACAGAGCATTGACTCATGTAAGTTACATCCATAAAATCAGCGTATAAATAGAAAATATATTAAATATTAGGTTGGTGCAAAAATAATGTCGTTCTCTCACCTAGTAACGTATGTGAGAAAACGACATTATTTCTGCACCAATCTAATATTTATCAGATTTAATCCATTACATAAAATATGTTGTCATTGTTTATGTTAGGTTACGTTTTGGAGCAGAAATGAATTATCGAAAAAGGTTGTCGAATATGTGTGTTTATAAGCAGTAATCTGAGCTTTGCTAAACCGCGAGTCCTCTGTGGCTGAGCGGTTAACAGCACGTCTAGCCAAATGACGGTTTCCGAATGGGATACAAATTCGATTCCCCGTCCTGGGTATGACGATAAAATACATCAGCTTTCGGAGTAAGACGAAAAACTACGTCCAACGGCAAGGCCTCTGATCAGGACGTTTTGAGGAGCGTGGAACGAATTCTTAATTGATGGTGTTTCCAAGTCCACTCTGACCTGTGGTGATAGCAGCTGTTAGGATCCCAACTATGGATAAAGAGTTAGCCACCAAACTGGGGTCAAAACAGCATGTAAGCGTAAAAATATATCTTATACCAGAAATATTTTGTAAAAATAATACATTTTTGAAAAAGAAAGATATTTCCAACAATACATTTTTGAAGGAAAAATATTACCAGCAATAAAAATTCTGTCGGCATTAAATAACCCATTGAGGTTGATATGTTATAAAACATATCAAACCAAACAAGTTCGATTCCTGTCAGAGGACGTATATTTTCTACGAGATTTCTTGAATATTCGGTTCGATAAATTTAATTAATAGTTTTATTAAAACAGAATATTAACTCAAATATGTTGTATTCACAAAAATAACGTATAAACTGAAAATATATTAAAATAGATAGATATGAACAGACTGGGATATATACATGTCCACTGTCATATAGATGTAAGTTTACAGGAATAGATCGATAGATAGATATCATCTAATTTAGATGTACATATTTGTGCCTATCTTTGAATATAGATGCAATTTTTTTCTTTAACTATTTCATGAATTCTCTCCCTTGAAGAGATTTGGCCTTCTTTTGATTATTTTTATATTTCTTCTCGGAGAAACATATGCTTCCCCCCCCCCCCGGTTCGTTGTTCCTCCCACACATAATCATAGTTTGGCGTACGAAATGTGTGTCTGATTGTGTGTCAAATTTCTTTGATATCAAAGGACAGGAACCTTTTTTTCTTGTTCCTCTCTTTTATTCACTTAAATCTCCCTCGGCCGATAAAGCGTAACTTGTTTTTCAAACGAACCTCTGTGATAAAAGCGCGCGCAATTGAACGAAATTCCAAGAACAGCGTACATTTTCACTCATATCAATCGCTTTATTACACCGTTTCCTTTTCCCCTCACGCATGCTCACAAAGAGGCACAAATATATGTTATACTTAAGCGTACATTTCAATTACATTTGGTCACATTATATCAATAGTCATCGATACATTAAATCGATTTTGTCTGTCGACTATCGGTCTGTCTCTAATAAACTAGTATTAATCCAAAACTAGAGCCATTCAGCCTGTGATAATCTCTGCAGATATCACCCGAGCTATTTGCATCTGTTGCCGTTTGTTTGATCACAAACTGAAGATTTCTATCTATCAATCTGAGGCTACACATCGAAATCGTTTTTGAGGGGGCTTTTGATCGGGGTACGAAATTTTCAGTACCCATCGAATAAATTCACATATTTTTTTTTAAAGGAACAGATATTTTTATTTATTAATCCGACAGATTTTTATCAATTTAAGCGTTGTTTTAGAGGATACTCATATTTAAAAAGACGCTCCGTTAATTTATTAAACAGTATATTTCTCGACTTTCGGTCTGAGTGTTCGAGAAATCGTATAACAAGAAAAATATGTGATCTTCGGCAGGATGTGAACCTGCCCTGCTCTGGGTAACGGGAAACCGTCGTTAGATCCGACGTGCCCCAATCGACTCGGCCAGGAAGAAGCTTCGCCGATCAAGCAAGCTCTGAATAGTGGAATTAATCGAAATCCTTCGCGTAATAGTTTACTCGTAATTATCATATCGGTCGAGTTTTGTATTCAAACAAACTCGTTTTTTTTTTCAAGAAATGATGTATTATTTATTAATCTGACAGATTATTTCAGGCTGACACACAAAACGAAATACATATACTGTTTAATACGTAAAAGGGGGGCCTACTCAAATATGAATATTCATTAACAATAACTTTTATATATATATATATATATATATATATATATATATATATATATATATATAAAGAAATATATCAGGTCATCCCATAAGTTCTGTCCGAATTTTGAATAAAGTAAACAAGTGACCAAATGTTACATTTAATTACAGATTCAATCAACAATGTATTTTCCCTGATTATCTATGGATTCCTTCCATCTATTAACAAGCTTACTAACTCCTAACAGCTGCTATTACCCCGGGTCAGAGTGGACTTGGGAACACCATCAATTAAGAATTCGTTCCACGCTCCTCAAAACCTCCTGATCAGAGGCCTTGCCGTTGGACGTAGTTTATCGTCTTACTCCGAAAGCTGATGTATTTTATCGTCATACCCAGGACGGGGAATCGAATTTGTATCCCATTCGGAAACCGTCATTTGGCTAGACGTGCTGTTAACTGCTCAGCCACAGAGGACTCGCGGTTTAGCAAAGCTCAGATTACTGCTTATAAACACACATATTCGACAACCTTTCTTGATAATTCATTTCTGCTCCAAAACGTAACCTAACATAAACAATGACAACATATTTTATGTAATGGATTAAATCTGATAAATATTAGGTTGGTGCAAAAATAATGTCGTTTTCTCACATACGTTACTAGGTGAGAGAACGACATTATTTTTGCACCAACCTAATATTTAATATATTTTCTATTTATACGTTAATTTTATGGATGCAACTTACATGAGTAAATGCTCTGTTTTAATTTTAATTAAATATTATTAATTGCATTTACCACGCTGAATATTCGAGAAATATCTATCTATCTATCTATCTATCTATCTATCTATCTATCTATCTAACGTGGGTTGTCCATTATCTATTTATGTATCTATCTACAAGGGTGAACTGAAGGGATCATAGACCGACTAAAAAGAAGTGATTTTAGAGCAGTGAAATCTTGAAGGATTATGGAGGCGGTGTGGAGTAATGGATTGCAGCGTGGATAGATGAATCGGAGAGCCGAGTTCGAATTCCAGTCGAATCCATTACATTCACTTACGTGCTAATACCCTTGGGAAGGTTATGAATCCTCTTCTTCTCCCCTAGCTATGTGCAAATAGCATGACAGACCCGGATCTATAGACTTGGATGGCAAGTGGTGTACCGCAGAAAGAAATTGCAACCTACTACGGGATAAAATCTGCCTCGTCAATCATGTATGGAAAGATACGTGTATAACTGAAAAGTTGAATGCATTATTTTCAATTAATAATTGTTAATAATTGCCTTACTTCTTTGAACTTACATCTGACTGTTCAAAGTAGTTGCTCAGCCTCTTGTTTAGAAAAGCCATCAACAGCTAATCTGTGATATTGATTTCCCGTCAAGTGCTTTTTCCTGCTGGGGAACAGATGATAGTCAAATCGGGAGAATAGCAATGATGATCAACCAGTGAAAGCCACGGTCACATTAGCCATTGAAACCAAGAACTTGTGTGCTGGAGCTATATTCTGATGAAACAAGACCCTTTTCCTCAGTTTCACCTGGGCGTTTGGTCTTGATAGCCTTTCGTAACTACCTCAGTAAGTACTCTCCAATGACGATGTGGCCCATTTGAAGATAGTCAATAAAAACAATTCGTATTGCACCCCAAAAACCTAAGTCCATCACATTCCATGCAAAAGAAACGATATTAGCTTTCTTTGGAGCAGGTGAAGGGAGATGTTTCCACTCCAGGAATTGTCCCTTTGTCTCGTGCTAAAAGTGATGAACTCAACACACTTTCATATTTTCCCGTGATATGATCAATCTGGTGCACTTTTGATCAGCTGTCAGAAGACGCGGCACCCATCGAGCAGAAACCTTCGTCATGCCAAATTCATTGTGCAGAATATTCTCAACTCTCTCATGGAATATGCTAATAGCTTTGGCTGTTTGATTTAATGTCAATCATCTGTCATCTATCATCATATGGGGAATACAATCAATGTTTTCCTAAGTGGTGGCAATTGGAGAATTTCATGGTATTGCGTCTTTTTCAAAACTCTCCCTCACGCTCCCTTATTTCAGCTGCCCTCTTTTGCACTCTTGATAAAGCTGGAGGGTTATACCCTAATGTAGCAATCATGTCAGCAGGAATGTAAAAGGTGGCTAAACCGTTTTCCTGCAGGTATTTGATAACACTTTTGAAGTCTTCGTTGAACAGACAGATGTCTGTTTATCAGGAAAGAAAGGATTATTGCATGCAAGATTTTACAGCTGAAGAATCATTCCTTTATATTGAGCTTATGAAGTTTTCATCCCACACTCCTATCTATCTATCTATCTATCTATCTATCTCTTTCTTTCTTTCTTTCTTTCTTTCTCTCTCTCTCTCTCTCTCTCTCTCTCTCTCTCTCTCTATATATATATATATATATATATATATATATATATATATATATATACATATATTAATCTGATCATGTCTATGTATTTTAGTAATCACATGCATTTCAGTGTGATCAAATCTCTATCCATAGCACCGTTTCTCATTCTATCACACTATTCATTCATATCTATCTATCTATCTATCTATCTATCTATCTATCTATCTATCTATCTATATATCTATCTATCTATCTATCTAACTGTTCGTCTCTCTCTCTAACTCTCTCAGTTTGTTCGTATCTATCTATCTATCTATCTATCTATTCGTCTCTCTCTTTCTCTATGCACAAACACACACACACACACACACACACACATATATATATATATATATATATATATATATATATATATGTATCAGTGTATTCACGTTTATGTATCTATTTCAGTAATCACATTCATTTCAGTTTGTTTAAATTTCTGTCCATCGCACTCATTCTAATTCTATCTATCTATCTATCTATCTATCTATCTATCTATCTATCTATCTATGTTTTGATATTTACTATTCCATTCTTTTGTATAATGTGGCTTTATAGTAAATCATTATAATACATTTAATTCAGGTGTTATTTCTAGATTCCGTTTCGCCTATCAAGTGTTCTTTGCTCATCCATGCTTATGAAAATTAGAATTTGTATTAACGTAGCTTCTCGTTTCCTTCAGATGTTTATCCCATTGATTATCAGCGGGTGGGGCCAAGTTTTCTTTTTAAAAGAATACTTGGTAACCTTATTAATTCCACCAATACATTTTGACCCGTCAGTGTGGCTTAAAATAAACTTATTAATTCTGCTGAGAAAAAAAAAAAAACACGAAAAACAAATGGAGAAACCGGCCCACCAATAATGCTTCCATATTTCCGCATCACTGAAACGTTTAAACATTCATATAGCACCGAACGATATTTATTTATCCTCAACGCAAATGCTTAAAGACTGAAATATAAAGGATCAATTTGTATATCCCTCAAAACAAGTAAAGGCTTATAGACACAAATATAATCGAGTAATATTTGCTCACTCACTAAATGCTTACAGACTTAAATATAAACGACTAATGTTTACCTAATCACTATTCAAGTAAAGACTTATAGATACAAATATAACCAATAATTATGTACCTAATCACGAGTCAAGTAAACGACCAATATTTATCAAAAATTCAATAGTGGCTTATATATTAAAATATAACTGACTAATATTTACCCAATCATGAGTGAAGTAAAGTCTTATAGACTTAAATATAAATGACCCATGTTTAGTTAATCACTATTCAAATAAAGGCTTATAGATTCAAATCGAAACGACCACTATTTACCCAATCTCTATTCAGGTAAAGCCTTATAGATACAAATGTAAGCGACAAATATTTACCTAATCATAATTCAAGTAAAGGCTTATACACTCAAATATAAGCAATCAATATTTAGCTAATTACGAATCAGGTAAATCCTTATAGACTCAAATATAAACCGCAATGTTTTCCCAACCTTGTAACCAGATAGTGATCATAGATTTATAAAATCAAATATAGACAGTTAATATTTACCTATCCCAGAGCAAAAATCTATAGACTTGAACGACCATTTACTTATCTTCAAACAATGTAAATGCTTAGAGATTCAGATGTAAACTAAGGTTTTTCCTTATCCTGAAACAAAGTAAAGTCTTATAGACACCTATATAATCGGTCAATAATTAGCTATTCCGGAATAAGCACATATATAAACGAACATTGATTAACTACCCTCGAATTAAGCAAATACTTTACGATTCATATATAAACGGTCTTTATCCACCTGGTACGAAAGCAAATACACACATTGGGACATAAATATAAAAAGAAATATAATAATCTGTTTTCGATTTTAAATATTCCCAACAAGGGATGCTGTGTCGCAGTATCTCATGGCTTCTGCGTTTTAGTCTCCAATCCCACTTCATAGTCTGTATCAACGAAGGACAATTTCCTTTTTTCTTATTCGTTTTATTATACGAGAGAGACAGACGTATTAGCATCTATTCTAGGAGGTAGCGAAATGAAGAACTTCAGGGGAACTCTTACTCACTGATTTGCTTAGCATTTCGCCACGTGCGGGTTAGCCTCTCTAATAAATCTGGGTACGGAAAGCGTGTCGACGTTTCAGAATTCTTACCTCTTATCTGCTGACGTCGCGCCGTTTTGCTCTCATGTCTAAAGTTTAGACAAACACTTACTGTTGGAGTTCTATGACCGCGAGTTATTCTGTCCAGACGCTCGCCTTCGATGTTCTAAATGAACAAGTTGCAATGTTACAAACCCAGAAAATCAGCAAATTGATTCCTACCTATTATTCAGGCTTGAACGTCTTAATATGAAATTTGTTTAAACACCAAAGAGGTTACAAGTGTTTTATTTTATGTTTTTCTATTTTATTTACTATTGCCTCTGGTTTTTACCCACATCATTTGTCGACAATATTTTGCGAAATCGATGCAAACGCGAACAGCATATTCATCATCGCCGTCTTCATTGTAGAATTTATCGTCTGGCTTTGAGAATAAAAAAAGACTACCCTTGATATTCTCATTCATTTCCTTGTCTTTGAAGAAGTCTGGAACTGTTATTGGTTATCCGAGTTTCCATTAAGGACATTAAAGGGGCAATGAATATTCAGACATAGAATCCAAGACAATTCTTGGAGAAAATTTCAGCAGACAAGAAAATAGAAGTACAATAATGTAAAAATAAAAAGATTTTTTTTCAATTTTCTAGGCCAACGAGTAGAAAATACAGGGAAACGAAATTTGAGAAACTTTTTTCTTACTACATATTTTGTCTTTATAGATTTATATTCTACACACACACAAACACACACACATACACACACACATATATATATATATGTATGTATGTATGCATATATATATATATATATATATATATATATATATATATATATATATATATATATATATATATATATGCAGAATATACATATGTATATATATGCAGAATATATATATATGCAGAATATTTACATATGTATCTGTGTGTGTACACACGGGCATACGCACATCTCTCTCTCTCTCTCTCTATATATATATATATATATATATATATATATATATATATATATATATATATATATATATATATATATAAATGTATCTGTCTATCTATGTAACACCCTTCTTCATTTCATAGTCAGCCCATTAAGTTTTCAGGGCAAGCCAGTATATGATGAACACTCCAGTGGACATGCCACTTTCCCTCCATACGCAGATGTATGTCAGAAAACCGTACAACTATCAGATCTGTAATACGGTAAGAGACCTAATGGTTATACACACACACACACGCATACACACACGCGCACCCCCCCCCCCAAACACGAGCATACACACACGCACACACACACACACACATATATATATATATATATATACACTCTATGTTATATGTTAGAAAACAAAATAAAAAAATTGGCTCAGTTTTTCAAATACGTTTGTCTTTTCTTTACCTTCTATCTATCTATCTATCTATCTATCTATCTATCTATCTTTCCATCTATCTATCTGGTTCTATAGCCTTAGATGGCAACTGGTCTACCGCAGAAAGAAATGGCAACCTATTGCGGGAAAAATCTGCCTCATCAATCATGCTTCGAATAATTAATAATAATTGCATTGCTTCTTTAAACTTACATCTGAATGTTCAAAGTAGTTGTTCATCCTGTTGGTCAGAAAAGCCATCAATAGCTGATATATATATATGTGTGTACACACACGCAGAAACACATCTCTCTCTCTCTCACTCTCTCTCTCACTCTCTCTCTCTCTCTATATATATATATATATATATATTTCCGCTTGTACACCTATATGTATCTTGATGTCTCTTTATCTATCTATCTATCTATCTATCTATCTATCTATCTATCTATCTATCTATCTAATCTATCTATCTATCACGCTATCTATATATGTGCTTATTTTATGCATATAGAGTTATTTATTGTGAAAATATACAATAAACTAAAAAAGTAGATATTATTAAAGAATATCTGCATGCGTTTTAGGGACCTCCTATCTATCGGATTTCGGTAATGTTCAATTACCATCGGATATCCTTGAACAAAAAAAACACAAAAAACCTGAGATCAAATCAATTTAATTCTTGACAGGGGGAAAGCACACACACACGCACACACACACACACACACTCATACACGCACAAACATGCCCGTCGCTGCATACACATTCGTATAAAAAGTAGATACATACAATTCCATACATGATTTAACAAATTAAGTAAGCGTAGATTCGTACAGATCCAACTGAGGGGATAAGAAATAGGAATATCCTACTGTGTCAGACAATTCTATTAAGTGAGTATGGAGAGGTTAATTGTTTTAAAAATCGGGATTAAGTGCCTAACCATAAGTGATAAATCTGCAAGAATAAAATGTCATTACCTTAATCTTACCGCCTTAAAAATCAGCATTCATCATTCAGAATTTGACCTGAACTTGAACACTGAAAAATGGCACTAAATGAAAATACACCACCCTCTTAGCACCTTTTATAAATATAAGGATCCATAAAATTTTTTTAAAATAATCGATCTGTACAATATTTATTCAGTTATTTCCTTTTTTATATTATAAACCAAAACAAAATTCCTGTGTTGATTACCGATCAGTGTCCTGTTCGAGATTGAACAAAATTTAATAATCACCCCGGTTCCAATTAACTATAATCGAACGTTGTAAGCCCGGAGATTACACGACTGATCAATAATAGGGAGAACGCGTTCTCTATATTTTCTTTCAAACTCATTATCACGTCCACATCTAAAAAAAAGCGCTTATAAAGAATCTTTAATTAATCATGTCGATGCAGACTTAAGAGATGAAGATGTCCATTATTCAATTTTCGGTAATTTTCAACTTCTGCTTTTGGAAATTTATCACAGACTTCCAGAGCGATTTACTCAGAGGATTTCAAAACAATTGTGAAATATAAAATTCGAAATAAACAAGCAGATTTTGAAGAGATTTGGAATGGTTTGCCATGACTCCAGAACTCGTTATATTTGACAGATATCCCAATCATTTCTACCATGGAGACTATAGCAACAGGCACAAATTTTATCGCCGTATCCCCATCATCTCCGATGCCGAATTGGCCCAGGCGTAAGACGAACTTCCGAAAATACACAATTACGCATGTACAGACTGAGATAGATAGATTCTCTTAATTTGTGAATTTTATTCGTTTATTTCTCATAACTACAGGGGGCCGACACTATTTTTGGGACACTTTGAAAAGTGTGCTTAAAGGTGTTTTTGCTGCCGAGAGCTCTTGTGTAGATGAGTATGTAGTTCAGCAGTAACTGTCCATTAATGGTATGAACATTGATTGATGGGTTTGTCTTTGGTTTCATGTTTTCTTTATTTTTACTTCAACTTAGGCGACACTATTTTTCGGACATGACATAAATTCCGGGTTTTTTAATGATTTAGTCGTCGAACGTCTACAATATGCAAATTTTCTGCAGGTAAATTGTACCCTGACCATTACATTTGAGTATCTTTACCATTCACTGCGAAAACGTATTAAAATCCTGAAGAATAATGCATTCAGAAGAAGTCATAAGTTTGGTCCAAAAGAAGAGAGAAGACGGGTTCAGCATCCGAAAGATCGCCGTTGAGATGAAGATACCGAGGTAAACAGTTGAATACATGCTAAGTACAGACTATGAGCAGAAGAAGAAGAAGAGAGGACGGAAAAAAACAATTTCCAAGAGAACAGAAAAAAGAATGAAGAGGAGTGTTACGAGGTTGTTATCATCTGGAGAAAAGGTGACAGCGAAGAAAGTAAAGGAGAAGTGTGAACTTGACGTCAGTGTTCGAACTGTACAAAGAAAGCTATACGAAATTGTACTTAAGTATGCTAAAATCAAGAAAATAATTACACTAACGAGAAAACACAAGGAGGCAAGGCTGGGAAGCGCCAAAAGATGGATAACAAACCATGTTGACTTCAAGAAAGTTATATTTACTGATGAAAAACGTTTTAAGTTCGATGGACCTGACGGGTGGTGTACATGGTCTTGAAAAGGTGAAACTGTTATTCTCAACAAGAGACAGATGGGAGGAGGAGGAGTCATGGTTTGGGGTATGGTATTTCCGAATGGAAACTTGTAGCTCGAGTGGTTAAAAGGACGTCAAAATAGCTTAAGCTACAGAGAACTTTTGGAAAAGAGAGCCCTACCATTCATAGAAAAAGAAATGGGAAATAATTTCATTTTGCAGCAAGATAACTGCCGCATCCATGTGGTCAAATCAGTGAAAAATTAGACGTGTGAAGCAAATATAACTACTCTGGAATGGCCTGTAAGAAGTCCAGACTTAAATTTAATTGAAAACATATGAGAAATGCTCGCAGGGCTTTTTTACGACGGGCCAGAAATAACCAGAGACGCTGAACTGTGGCAGCGCATACAAGATGCTAAAAATAGACTGCTAGAAACACGAAGAGACGTTATTATCAATATGTATGAACATTATAAAGATAGACTGATAGAAGTCATTGAAAAAAAGGGTGCTGCCATAAACTATTAGCATTGTTTCTGCAATGTCCGAAAAATACTGTCGCTTGTGTAATGTGAAAATTTGTAAAAAAATAAAAATACTTCTAATTTGAATTCTGCTTTTCCATTTGTAGTATTAAAACAGTTTTTAAATGTTATTGCCATTACACTAAAACAGTACAGACTGCCTGTGCTACTTAAAACTTGATAAAATAAAGTGTCTGAAAAATAGTGTCGGCCCCCTGTAATTTGGTTAAATTGGGGAGGATATTATCCTCACTGCAGGTGTGTAGTTGACATATTATAAGCCCCAGCGACAGCAAAGGGAGCAATATTTTGGAAAGAATACCCAAATATTTTAACATGATTAATAAATTGATTTTTTTTAACGTGTTATCAACCTTTTGCAGGTTATTTAAAGTCAGCAAATATTTTAGATTTTAAGAATATGTTGGAGAGAATAATGATTTACGGATACACGTTTTACAATTTAACCCATATATGCGGGAGAAGACGTCTTTTATACCTTTACCAAGGGTATATGCGGGTAAGTGAATATAATGAACCTGACTGGAATTGGAACTCGGCTCTCCGACCTCCAATTCCGTTGTCCATAAAAACACCCGCATTTCCAAGCTTAGAGAAACTGGTATTCTTGAACGGTCACCCATCTAGGTAATCTCCAGGCTTGACGTTGCTTAACTTCGGTGACCGCGCCAGAGCCGGTGTTTCAACGTGATATGGCCATAAGTTAGGAAATTGAACACACGCAGGAGGGAAACAGAGTGTAACCTAATTAACTAGTTTGTCCGAATGGAATGGAGGATAAGAACCAAAAGAAATGGCCAGAGGCCAGAAGCTATTTGGAGCAGCAAAAGGCAGGGGATCTATAATCGCCAATATCCTATACTGGAGGGCCATAGTACTTAAGCGTCCCCGATATGACGATAAACTACATCCGCGTCCTGGGTAAGACGATAGACTACGTCCGATTCGAACTTGGCTCTCCGATTCCTCTATCCGAGCCGCTATCCATTACTCCACCACACATCCATAATCCTTTAAGATTTCAATGCTCTAAAATCACTCTTTTATAATCGGTCTATGATCCTTTCAGCTCCCATCATAGATAGATACATAAATAGATAATGAGCAACCTACGATAGATAGATATTTCTCGAATATCCAGGTAGTTAAATGTAATTAATACTATATAATTAAAACAGAACATTTACTCAAGTAAGTTGTATCCATAACATTAACGTATAAATAGAAAATATATTAAAATATTTATCAGATTTAATCCATGACATAAAATATGTTGTCATTGGTTATGTTAGGTTACGTTTTGGAGCAGAAATGAATTATCGAAAAAGGTTGTCGAATATGTGTGTTTATAAGCAGTAATCTGAGCTTTGCTAAACCGAGAGTTCTCTGCGGCTGAATGATTAACAGCACGTCTGGCCAAATGACGGTTTCTGAATGGAATACAAATTCGATTCCCTGTCCTGGGTATGACGATAAAATAAATCCGCGTTCTGGGTAAGACGATAAACTACAGGGTTTTGCAGCAAAATCCGACTCTTGACAAAAAAAAAAAAAAAAAAAAAAAAAAACAAACAACAAAAAAAAAAACGAAATTTCCGATAAAAACAAGATTTGTGTATGTTGATACCCGACAGTTTGACAACTAACTAATGTTTTTCTCTCTACGCTTTTCTAGGATGGAACATGAGCACAGAGCTGTGGTAGTAGCTTTTTTTCGCGTCGGGACGAAGCTTGCGGAGGTGATCCCCTGGTTTGGGTTCAAGAGGACCATAGCAATGGACATTTGGAGGAAGTGGAAGGTGTGTGAGAACAAAGACGAGTTTACTGCCAAACGAAATGGTCACAACGTTCGTTCTTCGGCCGTTAGGACCGACGAGTTCGTCGCCGCCGCCAAGGAGACAGTCGAAAATGATGGAAGCCAGAGCTACGCCAAGATCGCTGCTGACATGGGCTGTCATGAGTCGACGATCTGCCGAATGATCAAGAATGACATTGGTTACTACTCTTACAGCAAGTCCCACCGCATGCTTATCACGAATGCCTCCGAGGAGTAGAGGAATGGCAAGACGGCGTATTTGCTGAACAAGCTCAAGCACGGGTCCACCCAGATGCTTCTCTGGTGAAAAGAATTTCATCCAGGATCAGACAAGCAACAGGCAGAACGGCAAATGGATTTGTAAAGACATCGTGGAGGTTCCCGTCGTGAACCATACGAAGTTTCCCTCCTCCGTCATGGTCCTTGGCGTCATCTCCACTGTTGGGGGCGTCATACCTCCGTTCTTCTTTCAAAAGGTCCTGAGAATCAATGCTGAGATCTACAAGGAGGTGCTGAGGAGCGTGTTGAAGTCCTAGATGGACGAGATCGCCACCAGACGCCCCTACGTCTTCCAGCAGGAGTCAGCTCCTGCACACAAGGCTAAGACGACCCAGGCGTGGCTGCTCAACAATGTTCCTCACCACTGGTCGCCGGACTTGTGGCCGCTCTCCTCACCCGACTGCAACCCCCTTGTCTATTTCTTCTGGGGCGTGATCGAGTCCAAAACCAACAAGCACGCCCACAACACTGTCGACTCTCTGAAGGCTGCCATCGTGGAGGCGTTCGCCGCTATGGTCAAGGACATGTTATCCAATGCGTGTGACTAATTTCGCGCCTGCCTTGTGATGGTCGTCGCCGCAAGCGACGGGTACATTGAAAAATCCTTTACTATGTAACTCTAACTGTTGCTAAATAAACTGTCGGATCTCTGCATATACAACTTTTGTTTTTATTGCCCTTATCGTTTTCTTTTTGTCAAGTGACGGATTTTGCTGCAACACCCAGTACGTCCAACAGCAAGGACTCTGATCAGGAGGTTTTGAGAAGCATGGAACTAACTCTTAATTGTTGGTGTTCCCAGGTCCACCATGACACGGGTTGGTAGCACCTGTTCGGGTTCCAGCTATGGGACTTTATTTAAACCCCAAACTGGAGTCAAAGCACTGTGAATGCGTAAAAATAAGTTTTAATATCAGAAACACATTTTTGAAAAAAATATCACTAGAAATGAAGTTTTTGAAAAAACTATTAGCAGCAATACATTTTTAGAATATATATTTTTTTGGCATTTAAACCAAACCAAACCATTGTACTTAATGAAGAAAAACGTGAAATCTATTCTCTATAGATAAAAAGAAATGTCGGATATTTCGAAAGAATTCTGGCCTTAAAGGAAATCCCAATTCAATTAAGAATATACCAATTGCGGGTAAGATCGCAAATGTCACCGAGGACATTGCTTTGCTGCGAAAGATAAACATGGGATAAAGTTCCCTGAAAAAAAAAATATCAAGAATGATAGTGGAAGAAAATTGTAAATATGGCGTTCAATAAAATTAATGAGAAAAGAGTTTTAAATAAAGTACCATTTCATTTTTACTTAATAAGCCGAGAAAAAAAAATTACGCCATCCAATACTGCAAAGATTTTAACGGAAAAAAAACCAAAACGTTGGAAAAATGTAAGTTGATACATTGGTATCGCCTTTCTCCAATTCTGATATTTAAATATACACACATATAAAGACATTCTTATGGCACGTACATACACGCAGGCGCACAGCGCGATCGCGCACACATACACGCTTGCACAAACGCACACACGAGCGTGCCCACACACACACACACACATATATATATATATATGTGTGTGTGTGTGTTTGTGTGTGCGTGCAAATGTTCTCAGATAGAGTGTATTCGTAGAGGAGACAATATGAATAAAGAGAATCAAGATAATTGCCTTGATAAAATCCCACAGAGGACGAAACGCGTGGACTAAGAATAGATTTTCCTCTTGTCTTTTTTTATTCATATATGTGTATGTATATTGATCCTTTGCTTTCTACTAATATTCTTGACACACACACATACTTATATATATATATATATATATATATATATATATATATATATATATATATACATATATATATATATATATATATATATATATATATATATATATATATATTACGTTGGTGCAAAAATAATGAGGTAATAATGTCGTTTTTTGACGTTAAAAATACGTCAAAAAACGACATTATTACGTCATTATTTTTGCACCAACCTAATATACACACACACACACACACACACATATATATATATATATATATATATATATATATATATATATATATATATATATATATGGAGAGAGAGAGATTGATGCATATAGATGTAGAAATTAACTAAATAAAGTGATATACCCAACCATATATGTGAGCGATTACGTATCCATACAGGTGTCCAAATAACTATTTAATCAGTGGGGTAGACAAAACAGTGCTCAGTGTAGTTAAACAGAGCTATAAAGTATATTTTAATAATTAAACATCTAGAGTTCAACTCAGAGTTTCATAGTTTACCCATTCATTAGGTCCAAAAATTTATGAACCGTCCAATACGGATGTTTTAATAAATTCTGGGACTCTTTTGATCAACGTTACATTGTATATGGATCTAAAGTTCAAGACTATTATAAATATAATATAATATTGGATATAAACTCAAAATATAGAGTATAGATAGGTAGGCATCGAAAAATAAAGTAAGGTATTTAGTAAATTTACTAGATACCATTGATACGTTAATGCATATTGAGTTAATGGATAAGATTATTGTAATACGAACTAAAAAAGCTGGTAGTTACCAAATAGCGAGGGTAGACAAAAAAAATAATAAAATTTAAGGAAAAAGAAAATATGACTAAGGTAAACAAAATTTATCAGCGTGTTTCGTCCTCTGATGGCCTATATAATCAGAGTACGAAACTGGTTGGTAAAGAATAGTTTTCTATTGTCTTTATTCATGTTTTTTTTATAGATATATTTTTTAATGATATCTGATTTTTTAGACAGACACGTACAGAAACACAGACAGACAGACATGTAGAGAAACACACACACACACACACACACACACACACACACATATATATATATATATATATATATATATGCATATCAATTTTGCACACACACATATATATATATGTGTGTTAAAATTCAGATATAAATACATACATATGCATACATATAAATTTTGCACACACATACATATATATGCGTGTGTTAAAATTCAGATATAAATAAATAGATATTGCAAAAATTGTATATGTATATAGAATTAAAGTAGAGAAAAATAAGTAGCTAGCTTACCATATATATATATATATATATATATATATATATATAGATAGATAGATAGAAAGAGAGAGAGAGAGAAAGAGAGAGAGACAGAGATAGATGCCTCAAACACCCTTTTTTCTTATACTTTCACTCTCTGTAACCCCTTGCGTTGCCTGGTAGTGGCACTTCGGCCTTGCTTTGTGTGAAATGCTTAAAAAACCTTTGTCAAAATTGCACAAAAATATCTTGAAATACTGAAGACTAAATTTTTCAATAAAATCGACTTTAGCTTCAGCCACAGCCTCCAGACAACTTCGGAATCTTCTGCAACATTTCTGGACGGTCTCCTTGTTTAAGTTGGTGAATGCTACCATAACCCTTGACTTCAGTTCATCTTTGGTATTACAAGGAGTTTTGTTGGGCTCTTATTCATCTCCGCCCCACACAATAATCAATAGGATTGAAGTCTGGGGATTTAGGTGGCCAGATATAAGTGTTGATGTAGTCGCAGAAATTGTCTGGCAGCTATCACTGGTTACTCCTACTTGAGTGGCATGGTGCAGAGTCATGTTGCCATACATAGGATCTTCCAGTAGACATTGTCTTAATCCAGGCCAGCACTACCTCCTCAAAGCAATTGATATATGCTTCTGTGTTGAGTCTGAGGCCCACACCAACAAATTCGGTTGTTCTTTTCTTATCAGATCCAGCTGGGTTTTCCGAACTGACATACCTTCGTAATCACCATTAGACTCATACAACTCTTTCTTAAACCTGTGCACTGTCATCAGATTGACACCAAAGCGAACTGAAATGTTCGTATTGGAGCTTTCAGCACAAATACTAAGCAGTACAGCGTACCTTTTCCAAATTTGTGACTGAATGAATAGCGTCTTGGTGCTCTTTTCCTCAAAGACGGTGCTTGAATTCATGAAGTCTGGGAACCAGCGAATGCAGCTCCTCGGAGCAATTACCATGAAAGTATTTGTAAAAAAGACAGAGCGAGGCGACGGCGCGTCTGTGAGAAAGTGACTGTAGACGAGAAAGAGCCCTACGAGGCTGGCATCCTGCTCTCACATCTTCACTGTCGAAACTCCTAAATGTATCCGTCTCTTCTACTCTAATAGCTTCATGTCTCGCACCTCTCGCCTGTGGAACTTCCTTCCCTATTTCAATTTCCGTGTGATCTATAATTTCCAGCTATTGAAATGTAATGCCAATCGACATCTCCAGTTGCCTTGATCTATCCACTACCCTTCTCCTCATCCTTTCTTCTATCAAGCCTATCTGATCTCGCTCTATATTTTCTGTAACACCTTGCGTGCTAGTGGCTTCCCGCCTTGCTTGGGGTGAAACGCTTAAAAAAAAACAAACTACGAACCTACTAAAACTGCACAGTCGACAAAATCAAAAGTAAACAACGCGCATGCGCAAAATAAATAATGTAAAATGGCGACAATTTACTCATTACATCCTGTATATATATATATATATATATATATATATATATATATATATATATATATATATATATAATTATTTATTTAAAAATATGATTCCAATGATACATAAAAGTTCTTATGTTTCAAAACAAGAGCCGAAAACTTCAATATAATTATTTCAATTAAATTGAATTAAAGTACCAAGCTCTGTTCCATCTTCAAGCGAAATTTATTTTGGAATAACTAATTGCTGAAATATATATATATATATATATATATATATTTGTAATGATTTTTTAGCTGTCATTTTCCTTATTCCTATGATAATTACTTTTAGTTGCTGAACGTGTTTGAGTGGCTATCTCAGTTTTATTTTATTTTATTAAACAGTGAAATTAAAAACAACCGAACTGAATTGAGAATACCCCCCCCCCACAAAAAAATAGTGTCCTACAGGAATCGAACTTAGATCCGTATTTCTAATCCGGGAAACCACTTCTATCGCGGAAACATGCCGCTACGAGTACATTTTTATATCAATAAAGATTTCTATTTTTCTTCATTCATTTCTCTCTTTCTCTCTCTCTGTCTCTCTCTCTCTCTCTCTCTCTCTCTCTCTTCATCCTTTCTTTCTTTCTGTCTCAATTTCTTAATATCTATCTATCTGCTACGGGCACGTCACGTTGAAAGATCGCTCCCTGTACGATCAACAAAGTTAAGCAACGTCGATTCTATTAATTATCTAGATGGGTGACCTCGTGGGACAATCATGTGCTGTAAATTTGGACATGCGGGGGTGTAATGGATAATTGGATTTATTAATCGGTTTCACTTCCCATTGATTTCTTTATATTCACTTTTTCCCCAGCTATGGGTTAATCAGTAATACTTTTATCAGTAAACCATTGTCTCCAAGTCAATTATTACAATCTAAAAATATGTTTTTTTTATTAATTTAGAGTTCTTTTTAGAAAGCCATGGGGAGCTAATGACTTGTGGAACTTTTTGGGAGATTATTCTAGATGGAATCTCACTTTTAAAACCTAAAGCTCACTTCGTCTAAGGTCGTCTCAGCTTTTGTGCTATTGGTGGTAAAGTCAATTGTAATTAAAAGTGGATTTAGAGGTGTGTGGTGTTCTATGAACTCAAATAATAGATTTCACGCATAGCATCTATGTATGTATATATGTAGATATATATGTAATCTATTCAACATCCAATTCTTCTCTGTTCCATCTAAGAAATTCCAATCCATTTTCTGAGATCTTCTCTATGCCAATGCTTGTAAGTTGGTCATCCAAACAAAACAGAAAAATCAGACCCTGATGGAAAATCTTTCTCGTTCCTGAAAAACTATCAATCTTACTATCAGTCTGAAGAATGCGCTGGTCATGTTCCAGTATGGACATTACCTCGTTCAATAACTTTGTTATTTTCTCTTTTTCAGCAGTTTTTAGATCTTTCCCTTTACCCATGTTTCAACATATATTATAAACGAAAAGAAAAATAGTTTTTATTAGATTTCAGAAGTTTTAAGCTAATATTAGTTTAATCTGCATACTAACTCCAGTCAGTCTATTTTCGTATATTCCAAATATCTCAAAAAGTAATCGTCAAAAATGGCAGAAATTTAGTTAAATATTTTACTAAGGATAGGAATGAACGAGTTTAAAATCTGACAAATATCAGTTCAGATCTTTTGGGGTTATTAAAGTTTATTTGATTTGCATAATAACTTCAGGCTATGTCTATTTAAATCCGTTCGTATTTCTCTGTCTCTCTTTCTCTCTCTCTCTCTCTCTCTCTCTCTCTCTCTCTCTCTATATATATATATATATATATATATATATATATATATATATATATATATATATATATACTACACTCGACGCTCCCATCGAATTCGACGTATGAGGGTCAAGCAGATCAGTTCCAAGGAAACCGACAGCCGACACCAACACATGAGATTTGATTATAATGGTGAGGGTTTCGTGCAGGACCATCCACACTTTTTGAAGGCCCGAATACAGAGACCTGGTGCACTACGGGCCACAAGGTCCCCAAACGACCCTCCGCAGGCCCCCAAACGACCATCTATCTATCTATTTATCTATCTATCTCAGTCTGTTCAGTATCTATCTGTCTCAGTCTGTTCATATCTATCTATCTATCTACATTCTTATTTCTCTATATATCTAACTAGTTGATACCTATTTCTCTTCATATCTGTCTTAATCAGTTCGTATCTATTATCTGGTCATATATCTTTCTCTCCCTTTCTGTATGTCTGTCTCTCTATGTATCTCCATATATCTTCGGTTAGTTTATATCTATCTATCTATCTATCTATCTATCTATCTATCTATCTATCTATCTATCTATCTATTGTAACCTTTTAATATACCTATTCATATTTATTAGTCGTCTTGCATGTCTTCCATCTTGCCTCTTTTTCTTTAGACCGCAATTATTACAACAAAGTTAAATTTATTATTGCTGTTATTAACCATATTTTACTTTGACAAAGAGACTGAAATTAAGGTAATATAAACATGCAATACCATTATTCTATGTAGGGTTGATCAAATTCATGCCTTCTATGCTTGAAGACCGTCTACATAAACAGTCCTGTGGAATGTATATGACAAAAAAGGAGAGCTTAGTTATCATAAATAGAGATAGTTCTATAGAAGATCTGACCTGAAGTAGACTTTTTTTTCTATGTAGAGAAGAGATGAATACAGCTTAATAGAAATTCTTTACCCCCAGAACGTCAAAGTTTTTAAGAATTACCTTTAGGATTATGCTTTTTTTTTTTTTTATCACCGTGGTACAAGGAACTTGGACCATAACACCTATGGAGATTAATCGGTATGTCCTCATTCACATAAATACAGTAGTAAGTACTGTATGTTGGTCTGGAGTTGGAAATTCGTCTCCAGTTGTGCTGGTCAAACTTTCTGTTTGGGGGCAAAGAGGATCCCCAGACGAGGCTCTGTAGAAGAAATAAACGGAATCCTGTGGAGAGTCACTATCGCCTCCGTACAGAAGAAACATATTATTAATATGAGTCCGTCGTATTATTATTATTATTATTATTATTATTATTATTATTATTATTATTATTATTACTATTATTATTATTATCATCATTATTATTATTGGATTTGCGTTATTCACATAATGTCTATAATTACATTATTCCGACCATTGAACTTGTCTTTATCGCCATTTTTTTACAACGTTTCAGCCGTTGTACGCTCCGGCCTTCTTCAGGTGATGGGAATGTCGAACTGAACCATTTATTTCGCTCGCTGGGGTAGACTGTTCTAGTTCCACGTGCCATATTTAATGGATGTCAATTATCAGTTATCTCCTGTTAATTCCGCTCTCCAAGTTATCTACTGCCTTAACCGGATATTGAACTCACACTCTTTGGATCCTGTCATTGGATTTAACTAACGTCTTTATCCACTGTGCCATGTGTCCACATATGGAGAGAAAATGGAGATCACTACCCTCTGTGGGATCAGGTTGAAATCATAGACAAAGAACACCATTGGAAAATTCGTAAACTTAAGGAATCAGCACATATGTTAGACCACAAAAATCTCCTGAGCCGACCAAGCATAGAAATGAATACAATATTTGAACCAGTAATAAGGAGTGCCAGAGAAAAGCTATAACAACAACAAAAATTGCAATATGATAACTGACATTCATTAAAACATGGCACGTGGAACTAGAACATTCTACCCCAGTGAGCGAAATAAAGAGTTCAGTTCGACACCTGAAGAAGGCCGGAGCGTACAACGGCCGAAACGTTGTACTAAAAATGGTGACAAAGATGAGGACAATAGTCCGAATAATGCAATAGTGTACATAATACCTCATCTCAAAAATATAGTCAGATACATTTCAATTGGTTTTGTATTTTGTCTCCAAACACGCATTATTACTTTCCGAGCAAGCTATTCCATCGTGAGATTGCCTTTGGCCAACATTGAGTAGCAAGTTACGAAAAGTTTCGATTGGTCGGATAATGACTAAAAACTGGGGAAGTAACACATGGCATTAGACCAATTTCATTATTCAAGTCGTTTCGCTTGTCTGATTTCTTTATATCCTGACGCTTAGTAAGAAACAGCGCTAGACAATTGCTTCATTGAGGAGTGATTTTTACATTTGGAAAGCACTGGATTCTTTTCCCATTTATTGTACTACTCAAGCTGTCTCCCCTATTTTAATCGACCACCTTTGTTTATACGATAGCCATCTTGGGTTATGGTTTAAAGCGGTGCATCCAGAATGAGTTTAAAAAAAATGCCGGTATTTTTATTTTGTATAAAAAAGTGCAAACATTTTTTTAATTGCATCGTATTATGGTAACGTTTTCTTCGTAGAAAATTTTGTCCTAACTGGTGCAACAGCAAAGATAGTGTTGTAGCATACCTATTGTTATGGGAAATTACCCATAATAATAATGGACTATTCCTGACATTATAAATACTGCGCCTCTCAAGATGTATGAGGATATTGTAAGACGAGGAGAGATAATTGAGAGCATATTGTAAGGACATTGGAATAGTGATACTTGTCGAGACAACATAGTTCACTCTAACCAAATCTGATAGTCATTACTAATACTTCTACTTCTTTGTATTATATTTCTGTTGTAATATATCTTTGTATTCAATACCTGTGTTCGTGTTATTCTTTCATTGGTTCTAACCTTGGACCATCACCGTGCTACAAGAAACTTGGACCATCACCGTGCCACAAGGAACTTGGACCATAACATCTATGGACATTAATCGGTATGTCCTCATTCACATAAATACAGTAGTAAATACTGTATGTTGGTCTGGAGTTGGAAATTCGTCTCCAGTTGTGCTGGTCAAACTTTCTGTTTGGGGGCAGAGAGGATCCCCAGACGAGGCTCTGTAGAAGAAATAAACGGAATCCTGTGGAGAGTCACTATCGTACAGAAGAAACATATTATTAATATGAGTCGATCGTATTATTATTATTATTATTATTATTATTATTAATGGATTTGCGTTATTTGGATGGACGTTGTGGTTCGGAATGAGAACTCGTAGAGCCGAGTTCGAATTCCAATCGAGTTCGTTGTATTCACTAACAATCAAATACTCTGGGGATAGGTAATGATTTTCTTTGTTTCTATTTCTTCTCCTGCAGCTATGGGTTGAAAAGCAGGACAGACTGGGTTTTTTAACCTTGGGTGGCAACCAGTCTACCACAGAAAGAAATGGCAACTTACTTCCTCGTCAGCCATCCATCGAAAGATACATGACACCCTAGCATGCATCACGTGTAGCACTTAACTGACTGATTATTATTATTTTTATCATTATTTATTATTATTATTATTATTATTATTATTATTATTATTATTATTATTCCATCAGTGATGTCATTACAGAACTTGGGCTAGCATGACCCTCCTCAAATTCCTATCCTTTGTAGCTCTTGTTTGCGATTTCACTCTGCCCCTCTTTCCGTTCAGTTAGTCTTGTGAGTGTCAAATTTTCTAAGCTGTCTTTTCTCATTATGTGTGTCTTTCTGATTTTAAGTATAGACATCTGTTTTGTTTTTGTTTTCTTTAAAACGTCCTAGAATACTGAATAAAGTAGAGAATAGCGGTGCGAATAGTAATAGAGGATAGCACAGAAATAGTGATCAATTAGACACACGCTACCATATATGCGTTTCCTCTATGGTCACATGGTCTCCTTAATTCAATAATAGGATCGCCTGTGTTTGCTCATAGCCGATCTATGTTCAAACTCATGTGTCGGCAGCGACACTTTATTTCTATATAACATGTTCGATTCATACTTTGAATTCTTCTGCAGAACTGCGTTTCTGATGCCTCTAAAAGTTGTCATGCATGAGACACATACATTTTCTTCTTATTATATATACTTTTTTTCTGAATGTTTTCACATTGTGAATATTTTAATATACCAGGTATATTAACTTATCTGTCAAATCACGAGAAGGACCACAGAGAGTCAAAACTTTCATCAGAATATGCACAGTGCCCAAAAGAGACGATTTTTGAATGACCCCAATTCTTCACACTACACGCAACCCGCTAGTGGCCCGATAACGGGCTGCCGAAGGCTACCTCAGCTGTCCTCTGGTGGCAGCCACCGGTGGGTCTCTAGCGGTCCACCAGGGGTAGCATTGCTCGGACCAACCGACAGCGGGCCACCAGCGGCAAACTCTAGTGGCATGCGCCCCAGTGGCAGATTAGTGGTTTGCGTGTAGGGCAGTTGGTCAAGGAGTTACAGTTCTAAATTAGATTGATCTCAATGCGGCAATAACCACTGGAATTAAATTGGCATTCCCTTCCTTCATTCCAAAGAATCTTATCTCAATTTTCAAATCAGTGTAGTTTTTAATTTTTTTCAATTTCCTTCTTGTCCATATTTATGTCGTCAGGTGTGGCAACATCAGTTATATGACAGCTCTTTGTGCCTTTGCCAATCACAGTAGTATCGGGACGACGATAGTGATTATCCCTGTGTCTGTCTGAAAATCATGGTCACAAAATATTGCGGGCTTTTTGAGCAGGCCAAGAACGGATATGTCATCTGTAGTTATTACGTTGGTGCAATAATGTCGTTTTTTGACGTTAAAAAATACGTCAAAAAACGACATTATTACGTCATTATATAAAGAAATCTGATATAAAGAAAATCTGAGTTTAGAAACCAGTAATAATAAAATTTGCCACATACAGACAAGAAAAATTCACCATTTGTTGACCAAAGAGATAGTTACTGTCGGATAAAATTCATAAAA
>OZ010592.1:46479325-46494325 GCA_963932145.1 Acanthosepion lycidas | reverse complement strand
CTTTACTCCTTTTACTTCTCTTTCTCTACTGTCATTTTCTTTTTCTTCTTTCTTGTTCTTATTTTCCCCTCTTTTATTGTACCTTTTTCTTTCTTTCTTTTATTCTTTTTCTTTCCTTTCATTGTTCTTTCGTTTTTCTTTCTTTTATCTTCTTTCACTTTTCTTCATTGTTTCTTTTCTACTTTCTTTCTTTTTTTCCTCTTTCGTCTTCTTTTTCTTTTTTCTTTCTCTTTTCTTCTTTATTTGAACATCATCCATTTTTTTTCCTCATTCTTCTTTACTTCTTCTTTTCCCAACTTTCATTTCATTTTCTTCTTTCTTTCTTTCTTTCTTTTTTTTCATTATTTTCTTCTTTTTCTCCTCTTTCATTGTTTGTTTTCTTCTTTCTTTTTCTTCTTTTTCTTCTCTTTCATATTCTTGTTCTTATTTCTTTTTTCTTCCTTTCATTCTTTTTCTTTTCTTCTTCTTTTACCCCTGCTTCGTTTTTCTTCTTCTTCTTTTTTTTCCTTTTTGTAAACATTTTTCATTCTTCCCTCTTTTATATTTTCTCTTTTCTTTTTCTTTCTTTCCTCAATTTCGATTCTTCTTTTCTATCTCATTTTCTCGTACTTTCCTTTTTTTATTTTTCAATTTTTTTTCCTCTCTGATTTTTCTTCTTTTTTATCTTCTTCTACGCTCCTCCCCTCCCTTTCTTTCTTTCTTTCTTTCTTTCTTTTTTATCACCCCTCACTTTCGTTATTCTTCTTTTATATTAGGTCACGTGTTAAGCTTGAACGCATAATAACAATGGCCCCTTAATGCAATCCATGTTCAGAAAATATCACCAACGCAAAATAAAGAAGAAAAGTTAATGGAATCTGTGAATTGGGTTTCTTGTTCTGCAAGTGTAAATTCCTCTTGACTCTCTTCTTCATCTGACATCGTTATGATGTATCCCATTCATTCTATCTAGCAATAGTTTTTATTCCATTTTTAACAATACGCCGCGCAGATAGTCTTTTACTGATATGCTTATCACAGCCATTATTAAGTGCCAGTCTTTTGTGTCCGAGCGGTGAGGAAAAATGATAGAAGGAATTGGAGGCTTATTTACGAAACAACTTTACCATGCTCTCACCCTTGCCGTACTAAGTCATTTGGAAGTTTGACGCAACACAATCTACCTTCAATCATTCTCTTAATATAGACTTGTGTCGCACTGAATTCAGATTCGTAAAGATGAAAAGGAGGCACGGTGGAGTAATGAATAGCGGCTCGGATTAAGAGCCGAGTTCGAATTCCAGTCGAATCCATTACATACACTTACGTGCTAATACCCTTGGGAAAGGTAGGATTCCCCTTCTTCTCCCCCCAGATATGGCTAAAGAGCAGGACAGACCGGGTTCTATAGTTTTGGATGAAAGAAAGAAATGAAAACATACTGCTGGAAAAATCTGCCTCGTCAGTCATGTATCGAATGATACCTGATCGCCTAAGCGTTTATCACGCATGACACATAACTGATGATTCCTTGTATACGCCGAATTCGAATTCCAGTCGAATCCATTACATTCACTAACGTACTAATACACTTGGGAAAGGTAGGAATACCCTTCTCCCACAGTAAATAGCAAGACAGACCGGTTCTATAGCCTTGTATTGCAACTGGTCTATCGCAGAAAGAAATGGCAACCGACTGCAGGAAAAAAAATCTGCCTCGTCAGTCATGTATCGAAAGGTACATGATCGCCTAAGCGTGTGTCCCGCATGGCATATAACTGACTGAAACATGAAAATTTCGCATTCAAATACTAGTTTTCAAGCCAGTTCCCACTTGGAAGATTGGCGTAACACACTCTTTTAACTGAAATTACTTCCAATTGTGCAAAAATCGGAAATTCGAATATTTTCAAAATAGCTAAAGGCATAGAAGAACAGCGCTACATATTCTTAATTTTCCTAATTCACTGCTTGCTAAACCGTTTAACCATTCACTTTCATTGATGACCTCCTGAATACATCTTCCAATTCCATTTATCACATTGATTTACTTAAGATCATTAGTGAGGTTACTTGATGTTCCCTCTTCTCCTTTTTGCAATCAGTATGTCCATTTACTGTCAAATTCTTCAAATTTTCTTTCATCATTATGAATCCCAGAAATTTCAGAGGTCTCCTTTTCATTCTAAATATTTTTCTTGTTTTGATTTTCCCTAGAATCTCTTTAGTGCTCAGATGTTCCATCCATTCTCAGCATCCTTCTGTAGAACTCCATCTCTGCTGCTGCAAACCGTATCTTCATCGATGAAGAAATAGGCCAATATCAATTATCATATGAGAAGATTTATATTAAACAGAAGTCCAGCATGCTTTTCTTTGTTTCTAATAACATTTTTCTGTTTCTTTTTTTTTTTTAAATCAATGTTACGTTTCTTTATTCGAATGCGCCTCCCCGGTGTGAACCTTTGCCTCATGTTTTAAAACACTAACCCGATTGTTAAAATTACTTACTTGATTTTTGACATCTCAAATTCACAACATACGTCTTGGGCTACCCTTCTTTGTTGACCATGTTTGCAGTAGTCTCTGAATATGGAATCCAGTGAAGTCCGAAATGTGTTCAATATCAGAGGTTGGCCAATGAAGATTCAGAGAAAGTAGCGGCTGTTAAGTAAATCTTTAAATCTTCCATATCAGGTTGACAGTGGAGATATTTTGGGACAAAAAACAAAATGGCTGCCTTTATACACGTCGCATTGAATATTTTGAGCTTTCTGATTGGTTAACCCTTCTATTGATGAACTATAAAATGAGTCAGCTCATTTTGACTGGCTCACTAGTACATATATGTATCCAAAAAACTGTAACATTTTTGACAATAACCATACATTCTGTGTTCAAGCAATTGATAGTTTGTTCATTCTTCTCGTTTATCTAAGAGTTCTGGCCGTTTTCATTCCGTGTCTGCCGTCAGCATGGTATTATCAACGCTCACCAATATATATTGATATAGCTTACGAATCTCTTAGGATTGCCTCGTCAAATAAATTCGGTGAGAAGACGGATATTCTTTTTTGAATCATTTCACCCCAAGCAAGGCGTGTAAACCCCTTTCTATTTTTGACCACTTACTTAGTTCATTTTCTCTCCGTGTCTTGGCGGTTTGTTTCAGGCAAATGTTTCAAATTGTTCAAGCATCTTTCCTAAGTAAATGAAGTTTTCCTCGCAGTTCAAATACCGTATAAGGCGACCTATGGATAAGACGAGTCACAAAATCTGGGTAAATATTCGTGATTTTATCCGATATCAGTTGTCTAAGACGACCGAAATCGTAGGCATGCCTACGTACGGTAGTCTTGCCTTCATTGCCAGTGGCTTATCAAGATGATTCCTATGAGAATAAAATAAAGCTGATGTTATTAGAAATGTTGTGTTACGTACATTCATCTTTATCAAAACAAAAAGGATGAAATAATATAAAATATTAATATGAATCCTAAGGAAAATAGCAATAGCGATTTTATTCTTACCTGTAGATAAGACGAATACGACAGAAAACGTATTCGGTCATGAGAAATAAAGATTTTATGGCATCTTAAATGCTTTGTTGTTTATCAACGAACAAAAAAACATCGTATAATAAATGTTATTGAAAAAGTTGGACTGTTATTTAACACCACAATGATAATTAATTTTAATTAGAAATATAGATTGTATTTTATCCTAAATGTCATTTGGCACTACTATGAGAAATAATGATTGGTGCGGACGCAGACATAGCTCTACAAATTAGGAATGAAAAATTTGTTTACGTTACTTGTTACATGTCTGTGTTGCTCAGCGGAACTTTTTCAAATTGTTGTTTAATCCTTTCTTGAATATTGCATTTTGATATGAAATTAAGAAGTAAAGGTTGTTTTATTACATTTATAATGCTAGTACAGCATTATAATGTGAATTATTTTAACTAGAAATATTTACATAGGTAGTTACCATACTGAGGTAGTTGTTGGACTACCCCGATCCATGGCGCAATCATATTAGCCTACTTACCAGTACCGATGCATCATAGGATTTAAAGTTAGATTTTTGCAACTGTTGTGTTAGACGAACCTCTATTTGAGTGTGTGTGTGGGGTGTTAAGATTTAAAGGTCGCCTTAAACGTGGAAATATACGGTAATTCATTTGTGAATAAGTATTGAAAATGTCATTAAAATCCGACAATTATTTGATTTTAGCAAGAATTTCCAAAACGATGACTCTGAATTCCCTAAACTAATCTTTGGCCTACCTACTGACTCAAGAAAAACGAGAAGAATCAAAATATCATCTCTGTATGTATTAATGGGTTCAAGACAACAAGCCAACAATTACCGGATAATACCTCAAATTCGACGACCACCATCAATACAGGGTAAAAAGGGGAACGTCCGCGGCATGCAACATCGAATAAAAGTCATATGTGGCGACCCAGAGACATATGAACAAGAAATATTCAGTTTAAGCAATATTCTTCAACATAACATCTACCCTTGGAAAATGACAGCAGCGCCTACAAACTGGTATAAAAGGATACCTCATTTTTGCGGAATTTTGTAAATTGTTGTGTAATCGTCTCTGGAATGTTGCATTTTAAATGGAAATCCATTTCTTAAATATTACAATTTAATATGAAATTAAGAAATAAGAGTAGTTTTATTACACTTATAACTGTAGTACAGCATTATAATGTGAATTGTTTTTACTAGAAATATTTACATTTTAAGTTGATCGCCTACCCCGATCAATGGTGCAAGCATACTAGCCTACTTACCAGTGCCGATGCATCGCATGATTTAAGGTTAGCTTTTGCAACTGTTGTATTAAAACAGTGTTTGCCAACGTTGGCGCTAACACTCCTTTCTGGTCTCTGTTATGTGGAAAGGGGGCACAGAGAGTTGGATTTCATTTGTGGGGCGGTGAACACACTTATTCCTGGGGGCATTTATCTATTTTTCTTTAAGTTTCAAAAATTATTCAATATTGGCTGCAAAAGAAAATTTCTGAGAGGTATCAAAGATGTCGGAAGATATGAAACATTTCTTTATTGTTTTTTCAACTTCCTATATGGCTGAATGTAATTTCAAGGCAGTTACACAGCTTCTTACTAAACAAAGAAACTGACTTTAAATTACACAACCAGTAGATCTACGATTACTTCAAAGCAACATGGATACTAGAGTAAGGGCCTTAACCATCAAGTCAACCATCGTATTGAAAACATTGAGATAAGCTATCAAATAAAATTATTTTAGCATTTTAATCATTGGTATTCATAATAAAAATGAAAACAATATTAAAACTATATTTGCACTAATACTAATGAGTTATCTTGCTATCAAAGATGAATTCGGTATAATATTCAAAATTAAATTTGACAGGATAGGGGTGCTTAACAAAAAAAGCTTGTGCCGAAATAGGGCGCTGGTTGAAAAAAGGTTGGGAAACACAGTATTAGATGACCGCCTATTTGGGCGGGGGGTATTTTTTTAAAATTTAAAGGTCGCCTTATACGCTGAAATATACGGTAGAAATTTGTGCCGTAACACATCAACTGATTTTGGAAAGTGTATGAATCATAGGTAATAGTCCTACTGCATTTGTATTGTTTGCTCTGGTGTCATTCTGATATGAAAGATTACCTTTCTGGTTCCAGTGACGGTAAGGAAATCACAGCGGTTTGCCCTTTTCCCGGTGTAAATTTGTAACAGACTCTATTCATCAAAATCCGGATGTTAAGCTTAGTTATATTGCCCCCGAAGCTGACTAGCATACATTTCCATCTGGCTTCTTAAGCAGCGCTAAAAAGATGGATCTATTATAGACCTTCCGTTTTTTCACCACTGTCGTATATATAATTTATTATTTTGATAATCTTCTCTATTTCGAGATTGTCTATAGATGATAGCAGCTCGATTACTATCACTTCAGATTCTTTTGCTTTATTTCTGTTTGTCTTAGGGAGTGCCAATCCTACTTCAGACATCAGTATTTTAGGTCCTTCCATATTTTTGTATATTGAAGGTTTGTCTCTTCCGTCGCAGACAAGTTATCCAATGTATTCGTTTCATGGTTGAAGTACTTTTCATTATTTGGATTTCGATTGGTCACTCGCCATATTTATGGAACCTCCCAAGAACATTATCCTGGGATTACTTTAAATCTTTTACTCATAACTGCCAAATATATGATGCTTATTCTTTCTATCCCTGCAAAATTACGCATGAAAAACCACCATCATTTCAAATGTCAATTTTGAAGATGTCTTCTACTTTTCTTATTGGCGCAGCACAATCTTCCTTGTCCGATTATTTATTTAGTTCTTTTACTCACAACTGCCAAATATATGACGCTTATTCTTTCTATCCCTGCAAAATTACACATGAACAACCACCATCATTTCAAACGTCAACTTTGAAGGTGTCTTCTACTTTTCTTATTGGCGCAGCAGAATCTTCCGTGTGCCATTATTTATTTAATTTTTTTTACTCATGACTCCCGAATATATGATGCTTATTCTTTCTATCCCTGCAAAATTACACATGAAAACCCACCATTATTTCAATGTCAATTTTGAAGGTGTCTTCTACTTTTCTTATTGGCGCAGCACAATCTTCCTTGTCCCATTATTTATTTAATTCTTTTACTCATAACTGCCGAATATATGACGCTTATTCTTTCTATCGCCTAAAATTACACATGAAAAACCACCATCATTTCAAATGTCAATTTTGAAGGCGTCTTCTACTTTTCTTTGGCGCAGTACAATCTTCCTTCTCCCATTACTTATTTAATTCTTTTACTCGTAACTGTCAAATATATGATGCTTATTCTTTCTATCCCTGCAGAATTACACATGGAAAACCACCATTATTTTAAAAGTCAATTTTGAAGGCGTCTTCTACTTTTCTTATTGGCGCAGCACAATCTTCCTCGTCTCATTATTTATTTAATTTTTTACGCTATGAGATTCATTCTGTCTATCACTTCAAACTTTACACATGAAAAACTATTATTTCAAAAGACAGTTTTGATGACATTTTCTACTCATTTTATTGGCGCAGCACAGTCTTCTTTGCCTTGTTATTTATTTAATTCTTTTATTCTATGAGATTCAAGCTTTGTGCATGAAAAACATTATTTCAAAGGTCAATTTTGAAGAGGTATTGTATTTACAGGATTGGTACAATCTTGAATGTCCTATTACTCATTTAAGTACGCATATGAAATCAAGGAATTTCAAATGTTGCGTTTAAAGACTTTTCTATTTAGATGATGATTCTTAGTCCTATTTCTTAACATTTCTTGAGATTTTTTCCTGCTTGGTGCGACATAGTATTTACTTCACATAATAATTATTTACATTATATATACTGGAATGTCCTCAGCTTTGTTGTCGGCTTTCTGGGTAAGACGATAAACTACATCCGCGTCTTGGTAAGTCGATAAACTACTACAGAAAACCCTCTGACCAGGAGGTGTTTGAGAAGTGTTGAATCACCTCTGGATTGCTAGTGCTTCTAGATCCACATTGGCCAGGGTGGTAGCATCTGTTAGGGTCCCCGCTATAGGCAAATAGTTAACCCCAAACTGGCGTCAAAACACTATGAAAGTGTAAAAATAGAATTTAGTACTAAGTATACATTTTTGTCAAAAATTATTTCCAGCAATCAATTTTTGAAGGAACAAATTATAACCAGCAATACACCTTTGAAAAAACAAAATATTACCAACAACACATTTTTGACAAACAAATATTACCGGGAATACATTTTTGAAGGAAAAATTATTACCAGCAATACATTTTAAAAAAAATATTACCAGCAATGCATTTTTGAACAAAAATATTACCAGTAATACATTTTTTGAGAAAAAATTATTACCAGCAATATATTATTACCAGTAATACACTTTTGAAAAAACAAAATATTACCAGGAATACATTTTTGAAGGAAAAATTATTCCATGCAATACATTTTTGAAAAGAAAATATTACGATCAATACATTTTTGGAAAAACTATTACCATCAATACATTTTATTAACAAAAATATTATCAGCAATACAAATTTTGTCGGCATTAAATAACCCATTGAAGTTGGGTAAACCAAAGCAGACCAAACCTTTTTTGTCATCATCGCAACGTTATCGCGGTTATTTCCTTCGGCTTTCATCAGGCGCTTTTCGATCAGGATAACTTTCCTTGAATTTCGAACGGATTCTTTAATTTATAAGCGTCCATGTCTCGGAATATCTCGGCTTGTTCTTATTTAATATTTATCGCTCTGTTTCCACAGAGTTTTGGGAAGTTTCAATAACTACTAGATGATGTATCTGGAGTCATAGGCATTGGAATGAGATCATCCAACACACGGCAATGAAATAACGTGTTCATTCAGAAATTACCAGTCAGTCAGTATGTAAATAATGTAAATAATGATAACTCTTAATCCCCAAAATTCGGACAAAAGCCGATTAGGTGATTATAACAGCAAAGATGAGGACATTAGTCCGAGAATAAATAATATAGTGATACTTCTTAATCCTAGAAATTCGGGCAGAAGGCGACCGGGTGATAACAACAGCAAAGATAGAATTAATGATATCTCTTAATCCCAGAAATACAGATATCAGGTGATCAGATGATAATAAAAGTCATTTTGGAATTAATGATAACTCTTAATCTCAGAAATTCAGACAGCTGACAATCGGGTGATAATAACAGCCATGTTTAGTATTAATGATAACTCTTAATCTCAGAAATTCAGATATTCAACAGAAAAAATCTGTACCTTTTTAAAAATCTGTACCTTTCCGACTTAAACAAAAAATTGAAAAAACAAAAAAACAATCGAAAGTTTATTTAGATAAACAAAACCGTCAATATTACAAGAACAGGTGCAGTCTCATTAGTGGAAATGAAGAAAAATATACCGAAAAAACAAACAAAAATCCTAATATACAATTATGCTGTTTTAATGTTAATATAATGTCAACGTCGGACGTTTTGGTCTAATAGACCAACATCAGGGCATATTCATAAAATATAATTAACATTAGTCCATATTAAATTCAACATGAAAAAAGACGATGGACATAAGAGCAACACCAATCCAAACAGATAACTGAAATCTTTCATAAGATTATTATTATATTAACATTAAAACAGCATAATTTCATATCAGGATTTCTGTTTGTTTTTTCCATATATTTTTCTACATACTGTCGGATCTATATCCATATATTTGCTTACATATATATATATATATATATATATATATATATATATATATATATATATATATATATATATTCTACTTTCCTACGTCAGTAATGTAGTTTCTCTGTGTCGTTTCTATAAATATGTTCAATGTAATTGTTCTACTTTCCTGTTTATTACCTAGATATTTTGAATTTAAGGGCAGATTTACTAGGCTGTATGTTACAGATTTACTATCAGTATGTTACAGATGAAAGGAGTAGATTTAAACGCAGGTTCCTTAAAAACAGTTTCTTCTCTCGCTTGTAGAACTCCCTTATGGTGCCTGCTTTCCAGTAAACTTCAACCTTGAAATATTTAAATGCAATGTTAATCAGTATTTTCTGTCTTCTTAATTCCTCTATTTTTTTTTTCATTTGCTCGTATTTTCCCCCCACTCAGTAGCCGTCTTTATTACCTTGCTGGAGGTGAAATTATTAATATATATATATATATATATATATATATATATATATATATATATATATATATATACGCATTAAGAAATGGACAAAGTCCGACAATTTATTTATTAAAGACATTTTTCATGTTTAACGTTCTTTTTATAGATACAAGTATTTAAGTAAATGCTCTGTTTATAATAAACAGTATTAAATAACATTTACCGGCCTGAATGTCCGAGAAATTTTCATAGACAATATTCGTCATTTGACAGGATTCGAACCTGTATCCTATACGGAACCGCCATTTAGCCCGGCGTGCCTAACCGCTCGGCCACATTGTGAAGGTTCGAATCCTGTCAAAGGACGAATATTTTCTATTTTCTTATTACAAACAGAGCATTTACTTAAATACTTGTATCTATAAAAAGAACGTTAAACATATAAAATGTCTTTAATATATATATATATATATATATATATATATATATATATATATATATATATATATATATATATATATATATATATATATATATATATATATATATATATATAAAAATGCAGTCCTCGGTGTGTGTAGACAAGCCAGGACTAAAACCCGACTGATTTGGCCTCAGTCAGATATCTTACGTCTAGGCCATCGTCGCACGGCATAAAAACAGGGAATTTTAACGTTATATATATATATATATATATATATATATATATATATATATATATATATATATATATATATATATATATATATATATATATAAAAGGTTCAAACACTAATATTACATGGTTATAATTTAATTGTTTTCCGATTTCTTTTGGAATTTGTAGGTTTGATGAATTGGATCGTGATTACGATTCCAATGTAATAATTTATAACCATGGAATATTAGTGTTTGAGCCTTTTTTTATTTTATTCTTACTCTGTCCTGGACATTGAGTTCTACCTCGATTCTATCCTCTTGGAAATTTACACACGCACACGCACACACGCACAGACAGACACACACATATATATACATATATATAAATAGACCACTAATATCATCTATCTCTATAAATATAGACACACACACACACACACACACACATATATATATATATATATATATATATTTATATATATATTCTTCATACTGTCGGAACTATATACATATATTTGTTTACATAAGTGGATATGTGATATTTCTGCTCAGATATCAGAGGAATCAATATAAATGCAAAATGATATATGTCTATGTTTTATAGATTATGCAAAATTGTTTGTTAAAGAGCGTCACAGAGAGCAGTTGGAACTGCGGAGTAAACATGACAAATTTCGGAAGAAATTTACAAAATTCTTAACTCATACTGGGAGCAAATCGCCTGCATAAGAACAGAAAATGATTTGAGCCCATATACAAAATTAGAAAGGGGTACAAGATAAGATTTGTTTTCTCACCAGACCTATTCTAGCTTTACAATGACGAAATCCCGAGAGAAGTAGAGAGTCTTACGAGGATTCATTAATGGTCGCCCCAAGGTTAACAATATTAAACGTGCAGATGGTACAGTGAGAATATCAGATACAGGAAAAGTCTAAGCATTAATTGTAAGGACAGAATGCATGATTGTTAACATAACCAACGGGCAAATAGCTTATTACAAATGAAGCAAGCTTAAAAATTTAAATATATAGGATATATATATATATATATATATATATATATATATATATATATATATATATATATATATATGAATTGAATTCTATCCGACAATAATCTCTATCTATAAAAGGCAGGGTGTGTGTGTGTGTGTGTGTGTGTGTGTGTGTGTGTGTGTGTGTGTAAGGAATGCACGGCCGCAATTTTTGACGGATTTGCGCCAAAATTTCCAAGCACATGCTCCAAGTTAGCGAAAGTCCAAGACCCACTTTGCATTTCCCAACTCCCATCGATAGTGGAAATAATCGAATTTTCATGCTTCTACGGCAGTTTTCATGTAGTTTGCGGCCATTTGTACTGGCCAGAGTGAGGGTCAATAGCTGGCTGTCACGAATAGGCAGGAGGATTCTATTGGCCACCGTGAGAGCCAACAGCTGACTGACACGAATGTTAACTAGCATGCTAGCATGCAAAAAAATAGATAGCTGCATTCGTCACAAGTGGGAAAAATTTAAATCTGCATGGATCCAATTGGCTCATTCGCTTGTTTAAACTCAACGTTGATTCCGATTCCGCAGGACTGGGTTAAGTCTGAAAAAGCATTTGTTGTTAACATTCTTTTTTCATTCAGTTTTTCCAGTTACGAGTCCTTTTTTAAAGCTGATCGTTTTGTGTTCATTTTGTTTAGTTCTGTTTTCATAACAGATTTAATGTTTAGTATAGAGCTTAGAAAAAATTTGCAGTGTGAGATAGGCAAGAAGTAAGGCATGTAGCAACATCAGCACGGCAAGGGCACACTTTTAAAGGCAAGGAAGGGCAAAAATATTTTAAGTCAAGTGATAGCGATTGCTGTATGAGTCGTACGATTTTTGAATCAAGCACGGGCAACGCCGGGCCATGCTGCTAGTTTTGATATATTTTCTGTTTATACGTTATTTTCATGGATACAAATAAGTTATATCCATAAAATAAAGTGTAAACAGAATATATATATATATATATATATATATATATATGTGTGTGTGTGTGTGTGTGTGTGTGTGTGTGTATGTGTGTATCTAAGTGTGAGCCATAGACAGTACTGTTTCGATGTTTCACAGCTCTTCAGTGCGACTAGACAACCGAATGCCTCAAGACTAGATCGAAACCCAACCGATTTGGTGTCAGTCAGAGCTTCTTATATATATATATATATATATATATATATATATATATATATATATATATACGAACGAGCGAAAGAACAGATGAAGTAAAACTACACTGTTCGTAGCATTTCCTTTTTAAAAAATTCTCAATACAAAGTAGATCAATATATTATTATTATTATTATTATTATTATTTATTATAATAAAAACATGTTGAAATGGTTACTCAAAAGATTTCATGTTTCAATACTTTGATTGTACTTCTTCAGGCTGAAGCAACAGTCTGCTGACGGAGGATTCAGCAGGCCCTTCTATATGGGGAACTGAACGCTATCAAGATGGTAGGAGGATAGCCTCTTCTTCTTTTCAAGGATGCTTCCTTTCAAGTAACTGTTCATTAAATAATTTAAACAACAACGACAAAGAAAATCAAAACAAAAAAACAAAGTGTTACCTTTTTAAAGGGGTGGGGGACATAAGTTCAGAATTAAAGATAGACTTGTGGATATATCTTGATTAAATAATTAAATGTCAGATCTGCGCTAAATAGAAAATTAAACTATGAGGGTAGAGGTGTGTGAGTTATTTGTTCATGCCATGACAAACCGGAATAGACAGGCCATCATTAACAATTGCGGAAAACACGTAAGCGTCAAATATATCGTGATTGTAGACAAATATGACATGTTCAATTGCTTGAAAAGGCGTTGAAGGGAGGGGTAGGATAATCAAACCGGAATAATAAAAAAATTATATATTATATTATAAAAATAAAATTTTAAATCTATATAAAACCTGATTAATAATAGTCATTCCAAAGCGAAATACGCATATATTACGAAAAGGTGTAATTGTAGAAATTCTGACGAATGTTATTGGAAAACCGATGTCAAAGAGACTCTCTTGTTTACGTAAGCACTATTCTACAATAGAAAATCCAACAGTTAAATGATTTTATATCAGGAGTACCAAGAATGATCCTACCCCGCCCTACTTGAGATCTACCTTTCCCTTGCACCACATCGGTAGCGTGGTGAGGGGAGACGTATTGCATGGGTAACCGCCGATCTGTCATAAAACACTGGTTGGACCTTCACGCCGGTGAATACAATCCAACGTCGGCTTATCGCGATGGCAAAAGAGGGGATGAAACAGTCTGCTGGCCGAGGATTCCGAAAGTCCTTCTGTATGGGGAACTGAACACTATCAAGACGGCAGGAGGATAGCCTCTTCTTTTCAAGAACGTCAGAAAAAGTGACATTAATGCAATGGATATGGACATCGGGAGGTGAGAAAACGTCGCCAACGATGGCTCACTCTAAAGACGTGATTTACACCAAGGTCTAAGGCGAGTAGAGAAGAAAGAAAAAACTTGCAGCCGGGCGAAGCATGCTCGAATTAAAAAAAATAACCCGGCAACAACAGGGGAGAGGGACTTCCCATGCATTCATTACTCGGCACAGATCCATGGCCTCTCGAGCCTGACAGATGCTATCTATCTATCTATCTATCTATCTATCTATCTATCTATCTATTAGGTTGGTGCAAAAATAATGTCGTTTTCTCACATATGTTACTCTGTGACATTATTTTTGCACCAACCTAATATATATATATATATATATATATATATATATAAAGAAACAAGGAAAGCAAATGAACAATAAAGTGTGTATAAATGTGTGTGTGTGTATATATATATATATATATATATATATATATATATATATATATATATATATTTAGACAGCATATTTTCCTTCAAGCATATTTGGTTAAATAATTTAGGCATATTATGACTATTTATTTTAGTTTTAATTTTTTTCAAGTCCACGAATTAATTTTTGTGTGGCTGTAGAAAATTGATAAAGAAAAAATCAAAATGTTCTCTATTATCTTACAATAAGAAAGAGGTAATTGACATTTCTACAACACATAATTAAGAAAAAGGGCATGGAAAATTTAACACTGACAAGTCTTGAAGAGATAAGACACATTAGAAAAATGACTGGATGGCATAATAAGGACAAATTGTCATGATAGAGGGTCAAAGTGGAAAATATAACGGTCAAATGTTGTAGAACAGCAAAATAAGGATGATATGGAGAGCCATGATCAGCTACGTCTAGAAGAGTTGACTGGATGGCAGAACATGCACAACTTGTTATGAAGAGGGTCAAAGTGGCAATATAAAGGGTCAACTGTTAAGAGCAAAAATGGAAGATATGGAGAGTCTTGATCGACCACGTCTTGAAAAGACGACAGATAAGATGAGGACAAATTGTCATGATGAAGAGTCAAATTGTAAGCGGTCAAATATTCCTCATTACGTGACGCAGATATTTCAACTGCCTCTTCTGATACTAAGTAAAAGTTTCCGTCTTGTTTCCATTTTCTCCAAAGCCTCATCGGAAAAAGAAGAGAAGATGTGGATAGCCATGATCTCCTATATATTCCTAGGGTAGTTTGTTGATGGCAGCGAGGGAGATAAGAGAAATCTTGCCTCGCCTTGACATTGCCCAGAAGTGAGA
>OZ010592.1:46470514-46479125 GCA_963932145.1 Acanthosepion lycidas | reverse complement strand
TCAACAAGACTCCTCCCTTCCTGAACATTGGTTTTCATGCTGTCAGCATCATCAGCTCTTGTTCTTTCATCCGAAATTTTATCGACGTTGCTTTTTAGATTATTTCTCATTTTTTAATCGTCTGCTTTTTCCCAACAAGATCAGTTTTTTTTTTTTTCTTCAACGTTCATCTTTTCCGTGCCAGTCTTTTCGTTTTCGAAAGCAGATGCTTTTTTTTTTGTTTTATTTTTATTTCTTGTTTCTTCTTTGTTTTTCTTTCTTTCGTTGAGATTTCTACTTTTTAACACACCCTCCTGCTTGTTCCTGACTTTGCTATCCTCTACTTCCTTTTTTATTAGAATGTTTTAGTTTTGGTTTGTTTTTCTCCATCTTTGCCGAGTTCACCGTATTTATCGGCATAGAAGTAGCACACACTTAATAGACACACCCGTCTTTCAGTAGTTTATATTCGTTTAAAAATGTTTTTCGCGCAAATTAAGCAAGTGATATGGTAATATTAGCCGTTTCCTTATAAGGAAACAATCGGTAGCTATTGACCGTACAGCCGATGCTACTTTTAGCTAAAATTTAGAATTTTTTTCTATTAAAACGTTATTTTCAGGAAAATAGTTTTTTCATGTCCAGTAACTATTATAGCTCGTTTTCTTAATCATTTCCCCAAAGAAAGGCGATAATGCCACTGAGACGTAAAGGGTTATTAAGAGAGAGAAAGAGAGAGAGAGAGAAAGTCGACAGAAAATTCAGAGAGAGAGAGAGAGAGTTACAGAGAGAGTGGGGAGAGAGTGAAGGAATGACAATAGAATATCAGGATTAATGGAGACAGAAGATGACGATTGGCATTGCATCTAAATATTTGAAAATTGTAGTTTGCAGGAAAACGGGAAAGGGAAGATAGTTCCAGAAGCGAAAAATGCGAGAGAAATAACTGCTTTCATAATTTCACTGCTGTCATAGATTCAACAGTGAACAATTACCACAAAAAATATTTATTCAAAGAGCACAGGGAAGCTACGTTACGACGCTGGAAAAATAAGTTAAACTGAGATGCAAGGTGAGGACTGACAACGTGGCAGATTTCTTCTTCGGACCCCTTCTAAACTTTTGTTTGATTTAGGGTGTAACAGTTAACATCTTGATTATGTTATTATTTTTTTCTTAGAGGCATGTGTCCGATTCATTTTATTTGTTTACTGTTGTTGAAAGCCCGCAAGTGAAGTGTTTTCTCATATACAGTTCTTCATTTGTGATTTTGTAGCGCCTCTCGACGAGGTTCTAAGATTGATGGTCCCCGCTAAGACCTACAAGTTTTCTTAGTCACTCGAAGCCACTTTTAATCATTGATCTGAGAAATCGGTAGTGTGGAGCTGACAGTTTAGATATTTCTGAACGAATTTGGCGCCATGCATGACATAGATGTGAAAGTCTCCATCTGACGAGGTTATTTAAAAACATAATGATGTAACTATCCTCTGAGACATGCCAATTCATAGCGACAGCGAAATAAAAACCATCGGACCTTATAGTATCATAAAAGAAAATTACCAAGCAAACAGACCTGATATTATCATAAAAGACAAGAAATTCAGGAAGTGTATGCTTATTGACACAGAGGTACCATCTGCGAGAAACACCTCCATGAATATTATCGAGAAATTGTCCAAATGGACTTGGAGATCGAGAGTGACAGAATGAGGGAAATGAAGACTGAGACTGTACCATAGTTTTGACACGGCTCCACAGGAGACAAAGCAGGAAACATAACATAGACAAATGATGATGATGAAGATAATAATAATGATAATGGCAACTGATCTGCATTGGAGCCTATGTAGAAAGTATGAACTTGAAGTCGAACAGGAATGGTAACGTCACAAACCAGGGAAAGTGATCGAAAACGGCCACGTCAAGATCTTATTTTATCCAGACAGACACCAACTTCGAGGCCAACACAACAGAAATTACGGTCGTAAACAAGTATCTCCTCAATTCGTGGTGTCTTTAATATCAAGGTCAAAGAAATCGAAAAACTTAAACAGTACACCGACCTCCGGAATGAAGTTCACAGAATGTAGGGCGTTCAGGACACTACTGACCCATTTATCTTTGGTGCATTGCGGGTCTGTATATACAAACTTAAAGACCTACATTTAGAAAATCGAAATAAAGCGTAGCAATAAATCGCTTCAGAAGGCTGCGTTACTTGGCACTGCAAATATTCTGCTAAGTTGAAGTTGAAATTTGAGGTCTTATGATTCGATGGGAACGTTCATAATTCACGATTGCCGGTCGAAACCGAAAAACCGTGCTAATGAAGAGAAGATAATAATAATAATAATAATAATAATAATAATAATAATAATAATAACTAGAAATTACCATGCACACATACTGAAAAATTGTGTTGACCTCAAATGCAGATTCTGTGATAAATATACAGAAACAATTGACTATTTTGTATCAGGTTGCACACTGTTAGCCCCAACTGAATATAAAGCTGGACATGATAGAGTGGGCCAATATCTGCACTGGAAAATATGCAACTTTTCAGCAAGTAACTGGTATGAAGATCACCCAGAGCCGGCTACAGAGATAGGACTTGTTGATTGTTCTGTATGTGTGTATTACAATACACACATACAAAACAATCAATGTTAATCGCCCAGCTATTGTGAACAATGACCACAAGAACAAAAAGTGCTTTCTTATTCACATATGCAGTCTCGGAAAATTTTAATGTATCTTTGAAGATCCTAAAAAAACCTATCAAAGTACAAGGGTGTTGAAGTGGAAATCTCCAAAATGTTTCACATGAAGGCAGCAATAATCCCAGTTGTAGTTGGAGCCGTCAGATTGATTCGAAAAGTTTCCGATAGACACATTGAAGGGTTTCCTGGTAGCCTATGCCTCCAAGAAATACAAAAAAATGTACTCACAAGTACAGCTCATAAATTATCAAGAGCTTTATATATATAATGTGTATGTGATCCTAGTTTTTTGGGGTTATATTTTAATTCTCATGAAGCTATTTGTGACCTAAATTTTTTGGTTGGCACCCAGGAATGTGTATGCAACGGAAAACCAAGGAAACAATAACAACAACAACAACAACAACAACAACAACAATAATAATAATAATAATAATAATAATAATAATAATAATAATAATAATAATAAATGTCATCAGACATGGCTTTTATGGCTCCTGACTATAGTTAATTGAAAATGTCACCATATATGTGTTTTACCGAGATGCATTAAGATAACCTTCTGGTGAGACAGTTCCTGCTGTTTGTTACGCTTTTTTCTACTTCAGCTTTTTCTGTTCAACACTCGCTGTTATTTTTTCCTTCTTTATTAATGGCACCCATGGCGTATTTATCATTATGCTAGGCCTACTACGGAAGCCCTCAAACACTATCATGTGTACACATCCTTTCAAACTACCCGTTCTTTCTAGTATTTTTACTTAATTTCAACGGAGTCGAGTAGCTGTCTACCACCCCAAACGAAACTCTGCCCTTCGGCATAGCCTCGTCTAGGTTCCTCTCCGCCATAAGGCAGAGAGTTCAACCAGCTTAGCTGGAGACAAATCTCCAACTAATTCCCAAAGACAGTCCACAGGTATATCATGTGCTCACTATATATAGCTACTGATATAGTCAGTCCACATAGGGAGTGCGGGACATTACAACTAAATATCTTTTGAACGGAATTGTATGCGTTCAATTATAGATAAAACCCATTAACTATAAAAAGGTATTTTTGTTCAGTTTTCTATAAATAGGTACTGTTGGTAAATTTACTATATTTAAATATATTTCTGATATTTTTGATATAAAATGTATTTGTATATTTTCATATTTTTGTGGGGGGTTCATTATTTGTTCATAGATAGGGCCATTAACAGATTATATCACTCCGGGTCAGCGTGAACCTAGACAAAACAGAAATTAAGAAATGCTTCCGAGCGCCTCAAAACCACTCGACCAGAGGCCTTGGTACCGGTTGTAGTCTATCATCATACCTAAGACGCTTTTTGTGATTGTATGGAAATGCATAGAAATTCAACATCACGATCTTCGATTAAAGGAAATATGATTCCATGTATTAATTCTAGATCTCTAAAAGGCTGATGCCTGTGACGTCTTTGGACATTCTCCTGGGGATATGAAATTGCTGATGAACAGCCTTTCTGCAGTTTGTAAACGGTTTGTCTTGACAATGTTTTTAAAGAAAAAAAAATCAGTTGCAATGTTTCAACCAGCGCCCGATAAATTGTATGTGTAGTTTAAAATCTGTGTTAACGTGAAGCTGACAGAAGCTGGTAGGATTTTCTTACTTTGCGTTTGATTTAAACTTTCATAACACTTTAGAGGATGAGATTAATCCTCTCCTGCGGAAAGCTACTCAGGCTTTCGCATCACTTGATGCTCGTGTTTGGTTTCAAAGAAGCCTATCATTTAAGCCTAAATTAGCAGGCTACAATATCTGAGTTATTTCAAAGCTCATATATTTCTACGAAATAAAACAGTGTGAAAGAGTTGTAATGGTTAAGTGATTCAAACGAGAAAACGTGCGACGTTCGATTTCTGGTTGAGTTCGTTTCATTCACATTCGCGCATATGGGTTATTTTTACTTATCAGGAAACATTTGGCATTCGTTGACCGACAGTCAGTACTACTACCAGCTGAATTTTACAAAATATTTCCCCTAAAAAAATTTTACAGGATAAAATGCATTTCTCTTGTCCGGTAGCTGTTATCGCTCTTTCCAGTAATAATGGTCATTTCCTTCCTAACCCTTTGTTTGTAATAGTGTGGAATATCAACATCTTGATTATGTACATTATTTACATTCTTCGGGACGTTGTCGTCATCTTTATTGCCATATTCACAACGTTTCTGACGTTCTACGCTCCAGCCTTCTTCAAGTGATTAAAATTTCGAACTAACCCGCGAAGATTGTTCTAGTTCAACTTGCCACACCTCTTCCTGATATCTGAGTTATCTCCTTATAACTCAACTTTCCAAGTTTTTTATCCCCTGCGCCAAGTTTTATGAAAAACACATGTCCCAGTTCTTGTACTTTGTTAAGTTATAGTCACATTACACATGTCATTATTATACCTGAACCCATCCTCATATCACAACTGCTCTGTACTACAGGCACAAAGTCCCTGCATTAGTTTAAACACGAAAACCTTAGAAATTAGATATTTTTGTATTTTCTTCAGTAAAATGATTAAATTTCAGCAAATACAGTGTATTTGTTTCTATTTTTAAAAAAATTCTCCAGGTTCCTATGAAACTTCTAAGAAATGTTGCCTGAGTTCTAGCTTCTTCACTACATGGAACATTTGTGGTTCAAATTTGGATTCGTTTTTGTGATTGTCATATGACAGTGTTGTATAATACATTTTATATAGTTAAGCGATAAAATATTTATCAGAATAAAAGGTAATACACTATAATTACTAAAATTTCATCTCTTACTTTAAAGAAAATACAAAAATCTCGCATTTTTAAGCTGACTTTTAGGGAGACTTAGTGTGCCACAGCACACAAAACCTTTTTCCCGCATTATATATATATATATATATATATATATATATATATATATATATATATAAAAGTAAACATAGAAGTCAACACTCAGACGCAATGGTCTGGCCGCGAGTGTAGGATTTTTTCTCGACTATTTATATATATGGATCATTGATGCATTGTGGGTAATCCATTCTAGCGATTATTTTGACGGGAGTGGTTTGTTTATTCATTTATTTATTTACTTGTTTTTTCTTATTTTCATTTTTTATTCTATACATACATAGATACATATATATATATATATATATATATATATATATATATATATATATAGTGTTAGGGTATGGTATATTTATAGGTTAAAGTTGTTTATAGAAATAGTTTATATTTACATAAGTTCTATCAGGGATAGAACTTATGTAAATAAAAATGTGGATATTAAGGTCAAAGCACATAGACGACAGTCTGTTTCAAACTAAACGCAGCCCTCTGGGCATTTTTCCTGAAACACACTCTCTCCTCTGGGTGCTTACTTCAATATATATATATATATATATATATATATATATATATATATATGAAGAAAAATCAATTCTTCTATATGGCAGTGAACACTGAACAATCTCCAAGTAATAGAAATATGGTTCTACAGAAGTATGCTGAGAATGCCAGTAACCGAACAGGTGAGCAAAGACGACATTTTTAGAGAAAATTAAAGCAAAAAAGACACTTACAGTTAACATCACTAAGAAAAAAAGTTATAATTTCAAGGACACATAATGAGGAAGAAATGCTTGGAAAATTCGATACTCGCAGGACAGATTGAAGGCCAGCGGGCCAAAGGAAAACAGCGCATAACCTACCTAACGAGGTTGTGTAAATGGATGGCAGGACAGAGATTAGATACCAAAAAGAGATAATTTTTTAAGAGCAACAAAGGGCAGGAAATTGTGGAGAGCCATTATCGCCAACGCCCAAATAGGATAAGGCACAGAGACGAAAATTAATTGATTTGTTTTTTTTTTAATGGTTTATCAAGAGTTTTGAGAGTTATTTAGAGTTAAAACATTTTTTGAGTTGCAAGATTGTTTTCATGATTGAATATGACATTAAATGTTTTTGGAGAATACCAATGATTTTTCCAGGTACAAGCTCTACTATTTAACACGCGGCTTGGAGCATAAGAAGAGGGGGAGAAGAAGAAGAAGAAGAGGGGTTGGAGGAAGAAGAAGAGGAGGAGGAGAACAGAATGAAGACGAAGAACACGAGGAGGAGGAGGAAGAAGAAGAGGGGTTAGAGGAAGAAGAAGAAGAGGAGGAGGAGGAGAACAGAAAAAAGAAGAAGAACACGAGGAGGCGGACGAAGAAGAAGAAGAAGAGGGGGAGGAAGAAGAAGAGGAGGAGGAGAACAGAATGAAGACGAAGAACACAAGGAGGAGGAGGAAGAAGAAGAAGGGTTAGAGGAAGAAGAAGAAGAGGAGGAGGAGGAGAACAGAAAAAAAGAAGAAGAACACGAGGAGGCGGACGAAGAAGAAGAAGAAGAGGGGGAGGAAGAAGAAGAGGAAGAGGAGAACAAGAAGAAGAAGAACACTAAGAGGAGGAGGATGAGGGGGAGGAGTAAGAAGAAGAAGAAGAAGAAGAATAAGAAGAGGAAGAAGAAGAGGAAGAGGTGAAGGAGGGGGAGGCGTAAGAAGAAGAAGAAGAAGAGGAAGAGGTGAAGGAGGAGGTGGAGGAGTAGGAGTAGGAGGAGAACAGTAAGAAGAAGAAGAGCACGCGAGGAGGAGGAGGAGGAGGAAGAAGAAGAAGAAGAGGAAGAAGAAGAAGGGGAACGGCAAAAAATAAGAAGAATACGAAGTAGAGGAATAATAATAATAATAATAATAATAATAATAATAATAATAATTTTTTTTTTTTTTTTTGTCAGTGAAAAGTGTCATGATGCCATTTCTAACCTTAGGTCCCTGGGTGGGACCCGGAAAGAAATGTGTAAACGCCAGAAAGCAAAGAAAATAAAAATGATAATAATAATATTAATAATAATAATAATAATAATAATAATAATAATAAGAAGAAGAAGAAGAAGAAGAAGAAATGTAAGGAGACTCGTCAGTCTAAGATGTCCATTAACAGCAATTCCACATCTCACAGCTGTAGACAGAATTTGCCTTGGCAATATATCAGTATCTAAATATCTCTTTTCTAACTGAATTTGTTTGCAGAAATCAACAAATCTAACACTTTAAAATTTTATCCAATCAAATTATTGAATCACCCAGGGTCATAAATCTACCTGAATAATGTTCGTTTTTACCCGCAGCAATATTTCTTATTCGACTTTTCATTTTCTGTCTCTCCACTTTTTCTCATAATTTAACAGCAAGGTCTCAATCGGATTTAAAAAAAACAAAAAAAACGTTATATTTTTATATGATACTAGCTGAATTAACCGCGCCTTGGTGCGCTTCACACATCTTTTGTAAGAAAATGATGATTGATCCTAAATCATTGATATAATTTGTCGAGAAAGATGATGCATTTCAGTATTAATCAATGATCTTGCCGATGTGACCTCCATCTTCTGGCTTTCTCCTTCTATATTTTGGAAAGGAGTCATTCCTTTGTTCAAATTTAAATTTAATTTAGATCAAACGGAAAAAAATAAGTGCTCTGGGGTGCACCCCGAGGACCCCTCTTTGATCTAAATGAATTACACCTATCCAAGTACACTGGGTAATGTAGTTTCAGTATATATATGGTTAGGAGGCTCTATCTCCAAAACACTAAGTTCGATAACAAATAGACAGAAGCTACAAATTTATATATATAGATACGTCTTCAAAGATGGGCACAATCTACGGCTCAAGCGAACCATTCAGAAGGTAGTCTTGGACTGGTTACTATGAGATGCTGTTGATTGCCCAAGAGAATCCTCGCGAAAGGACAGAGTTAAGTGCGAGAATTCTGATTTTTAATATTTCTCTCATCTTCAATCTTTTCAGGGCACTTCGACGTGGTCCGTTGGTTAGCAATCATGTCTCGCTAAATCATTTACGATTAAATAGTGA
>OZ010592.1:46450514-46460514 GCA_963932145.1 Acanthosepion lycidas | reverse complement strand
ATCCACAATCTTGACTTATTATCCTTTAAGCTACACCCACAGGTTTACGGCAGAATCACGTTGAAACAACGATTCCCGTAAATCACCGAATTTAAGCCCAACTGACCAGTATCTAGATGGGTGACCTCTTGGAAATACTGGGTGCTGTAAGCTTGAATGTGCGGTTGAAGGTAATGGATAATGACTCGAAATTGTTATTCAGAGAACCGAGTTTCAATTTCAGTTGAGTTAGCTATATTTACTTACGCGCAAATACCATTGGAAAGTTATGACTCCATCTCTTCTATCCACAAGTATGGGTTAATTTAATTGGTAAGACTTGTAACACTAAATCATTATTATCTCGCCCCTCCAAAAAATATCTTACGATCTAAAATATTTTCTGGCTTTAAATAACCTTCAAAATCGTAGAAAATGACTCGACCTAAAATAAATAATAATTGTTCACCCAGAATATTATGTGTGTGTAGTGTTCAAATTTTTGTTATAATGGTTTGCTACCGGTGTATGTTAGGTTTTCAAGTTAAAGTGATGATTTTCTTTACTACATTTTAACAAATGCCGCCCCCCCTCTCCTGCCGGTACTTTGGAAGTCAATTTTTGCTAGACAAGAGAACATAGCAAAATTGTCTACAACATTCGCTTTACAATATTCTCGTCTATTGATTAGTAGATGAGACATTCTATGCGTTATTTAAAAAAAAAGAAAAAAGGTGGAATATCATTTTTTTCTATCAAATTCACGTGAATAATTAATAAAATAAAATGGAAGAGAAAAGAAAAATTTTGAAAACTACAAACACTATATTTTTGTTAACTTATAGCAAAATATTTTTTTTTCTTTTGATGATGCAAATTTTTGATGGATAGATGGAGATGGTTGTGTTAAAATCGGTCAATGGAATAAAAACATGTTGACGTCTTAAATGATTAAATGAGACAAGATGGCGAAAAGTATATATATATATATATATATATATATATATATGTTTATAATGATATATATAAAATTATATATATATATATGTTTATAATGATATATATAAAATTATATATATATATATATATATGTGTATATGTTAATAATATATATTATATATATAATTATATATATATATATATATATATATATATATATATATATATATATATGGAGAGATAGAGAGATAAAGACAGATAGATTAAAATGTAAGTAAGTAAGAAAGAAAGAAAGAAAGAAAGAAAGAAAGAAAGAAAGAAAGAAAGAATTGATCAACATAAAATTGAAGAACATATGCAGAAAAGGAGTGAAGCGAAAGAAAGAAAGAGGGAATGAAAGAAAAAACAACGAAAGAAAGAAATTCAGAATTCACCAACGGGAAACTGAAGAAACGATACAAGAAACAAAGAAAGAAAGAAAGAAGGAAAGAAAGAAAGAAAGAAGGAAAAAAGAAAGAAAGAAAGAAGGAAAGAAAGAAAAAAGAAAGAAAGAGAGAATGAAAGAAAAAGAAAGTTTACAAACAGAACGAAACATATTAGGTTGGTGCAAAAATAATGTCGGTTTTTGACGTATTTTTAACGTCATAAAACCGACATTATTTTTGCACCAACCTAATAGAATGCAATGGGGGGGGGGAAACAAGTTGAAAGAAGGAGAAACAAAAGTAAAAAAAAAAAAGAAAGAAAATATTAGGGAAGACAAAATATAAAATTTCGAGCAAAGCAGAAAGAAAGAAACAAACAAACAAAGAAAGGATGAAAGAAAGAAAGAAAGAATGAAAGAAAGAAAGAATGAAAGAAAAAAGGAAAGAATGAAAGAAAGAAAAAAGAAAGAAAGAAAGAAAGAAAGAAAAAAGAAAGATAGAATTAAAAAAAGAAAAAAATAAATCTGTGTGCTCAAGGAAAACATTTTAATATCCGATATAAGTCAACCTGTCTTGATCAAATAGCGTAAAGAATTATCAATTTCAATGTTAATATGAACATTATGCGAACAAATCCCAAAATAAATAAACAAATAAGTAAAAATAAGATTTCACTTCTGTCTACTTAAAGTGCGTACCCAACCGAGAACTAAAAATATATGCGATGGAAATGACTAATATTAAAAAAAAGCATAAAAGACAAGAATTTCAGGAAGTGTGTGCTTATTGACATAGCAGTACCATCTGAGAGAAACAGCTCCATGAAAATTATCGAGAAATTATCCAAATAAAAGGACCTGGAGGTCGCGATTAACAAAATGAAAACTAAGAATAAAAAGTAATCAGAGTTCTGAGCCCTGTGAGAAAAGGAATGGACAATTTTTCTAACAGTGTCGCAGGTAACATCAACATACAAATTGCCCAAAAGATCGCCTTACGAGGACCATCGCATCTATATCTATAATTCTCAAAATGTGTGTACGTATGTATGTGTGTGTGTTTTTCTGTGTGATCGGGTGTTGTTTCCACAGCTTTCATCCAATTTCGATGAAATGTTTTTGTTCAACAGATTATTCTTCAGTGTCGGTTTTGAGTCCAAATTGACTGGAAAAAATTACAACCTTGAAGGTGCAAGATCGAAAAAAATGATTGTTTATAGTTTGCGCAAAAAATCAAAGGCAAAATTTAATGTCTGTAAAAACAGCGTACAATCAATTTACAGAGTTAAAATCTAACGCAAAAGATTATTATAATTATAAAAAAAAATATATTATGAATAAAAATTATCATATATTATTATGACGGTCCATGGAAGAGGTTCTTTCCTTGCAAGACTGAGAACGCAAAACGGCCCTCCCCGTTCAAATGTTTAGTCACTCAATTTGGGGATGTGCCTCAGTTGCATCCAATTGTTGTTACTAATATTGATTTTTGGGTGGGCTAACTTTAAACTTAAACTGCTCCATCTGAACGGCAAAAAATTCCATTAATGAAAGACCAGGTTGAAGACGGGTTATACTATTAGTATGCTATAAAAATGCTACAAATTAAATGACAAGTCTCCTATAGAATCTAAGGACAATAATTTGGACCCGGCTCTACAGGATACAAAGCAGGAAACATAATAATAATAATAATAATAATAATAATAATAATAATAATAATAATAATAATAATAATTATGAATAATAATAATAATAATAATGAATAATAATAATAATAATAATAATAATTATGAATAATAATAATAATAATAATAATAATAATTATGAATAATAATAATAATAATAATTATGAATAATAATAATAATAATAATAATAATTATGAATAATAATAATAATAATAATAATGAATAATAATAATAATAATAATAATTATGAATAATAATAATAATAATTATGAATAATAATAATAATAATAATAATAATAATAATAATAATAATAATAATAATAATAATAATAATAATAATAATAATAATTCACACTGACAGAACAATCAAGGCCAACCGCCCAGATATTGTTATTAAAGACCACAAACAAATACGGTGCCTCCTTATTGATATGGCAGTCCCTGCTGACTGCAATGTATCTTTGAAGATATTCAAAAAGCTGTCAAAATACAAGGACCTTGAAATAGAAGTCTCGAAAATGTGGCATATGGGAACATCAACAATCCCTGTTGTAGTTGGAGCCCTAGGACTGGTTGGAAAAGATTGCAGTAGACTAATTGCAGGGATTCCTGGAAGCCCATGCCTCAAGGAGATACAAACGATTGTTCTGACAAGTACAGCCCACACTTTAAGAAGGGCTTTATGTATGTAATTTTTATTTTTTTTTTATTTTTTTAATTTTTTTTTTGTCAGTGAAAAGTGTCATGATGCCATTTCTAACCTTAGGTCCCTGGGTGGGACCCGGAAAGAAATGTGTAAACGCCAGAAAGCAAAGAAAATAATAATAATAATAATAATAATATTAATAATAATAATAATAATAATAATAATAATAATAATAATAATAATATGGAATTTCAAACGGGAGAAGAAATGGAAATAAAGCATAATACACGGACTGCAGTTGCAAAATAGTTAAAAAAAAAAAAAAAAGAAAGCAGAGAAAAATGCAAATGACCAGATACAGAAACGATGGCAAGATAAACCGCTTCATAGTCAATATTCTACTCGTACAAAACAAGCTGATGTAGACAAACTCCGTATCCATCAGTGTCTACGTAGTGCAGGGTTAAAATTTGAAACCGAATGTGTTATTCTTGTTGCACAGGTTCAATGTTTGCTAACGAGAAATTACCAAGCACACATACTGAAAAACTGTGTTGACCCCAAATGCGTTCACAGATGCTCTCCCCACCTTTTCGCCTTGTGTTATTCTTGTTGCACAGGTTCAATGTTTGCTAACGAGAAATTACCAAGCACACATACTGAAAAACTGTGTTGACCCCAAATGCGTTCACAGATGCTCTCCCCACCTTTTCGCCTTGTTATTTATTCGCTATCAATTCCTATATAGAATGTCAGGTCACTCCTCAAATGTGACTAATACCATGTAAAACGGTACTATTTGCCGCATGGTCGGGTCATTGTCGACTGACAGAGTTCCCGCACCAATATTTTCTCGTAAGAGGGTGGCTAAACATTCAGCAGGGTTAAAAACAAAACCTCACGGATGATGGGTGAACATTCTTGTATGGTCAACGGCCATCTAGCACAATTGGTTAGACTGTACATTTGAACAACTCTACATGCAACCAATATGATAACACGTGGTACAGCCGAGAGCGTGACCAAGTGGATGTTTCAAGGTGGAAGATATCGGCAGTAGTTTGAACAGAAGTTGGATGATTTTCGCCAGGTCTACTTACCGGAGACACGCAAATGAATAAATATCTCTCTGTTTTTCAAACCTGATATGGGGAGGGAACTGGTCTGGTGATCAGTTGAGCAAAAACCATATGATCACTCTTGATCGTTGGGCTGATTTTGATTCTGATATAGGTTTCCATATCATATTTTTCATATTGCCGAATAAAATTCTTTTACTCTATACACTTCTACAGCGGAACATTTTCGTCTAATTTGATTCTATAGAAAAAAAGGAACTTTCATCATACTTTTGAAGATTTTCTACCGATTATCCAACAACCAAATGATCCGGTGTCGTTTTTAATTCGGACGAAATTACGAGTAAGTATGTGAATGTCACGTGATTGCCAGACTTATTCACTGAGCAGCCACAGGTGGCGTTGTATAAAAATATAAGCTTTTAAAAGGCAATGCTACGGAAGAGATTCGCGCAATGTCTAATGGATTAAAGGGCTTTTATTGAATTTTTATCATTTGGCTTCTCTTTATCATTTATTCAGTTAGTACAGCTGAGGTCACCAGTCTCCCCCATCTCCGAATTGTGTTTCATGGTGGTACTCAAGGCATAAGAGTGTCAATGATGGCCAGTTCCTCTTTCAACACATTTATTTTTTTATTATTTAGAAATATAAAAACAATGTATATTTTGTTGAGGTTACTCCGTCCATCCTATTCGAATTTAGAGAGAGAGAGAGAGAGCGAGAGAGAGAGAGAGAGCGCAGGTGGTTTTCCTTCTCCAAGGCCGGTTGTTATAGGGCTAATAGATGGATTAATACCTTTCCTAAGCATATTAGCACGTACGTGAATGTCATAAACATGACTGGAATTCGAAATCGGCTCTCCGATTCCTCAATCCTTGATGCTGTCCAGTCACCACCATGTCACGTGTAAGTGAAGGAGCGAGTGAGTGAGTGAGCGAACGAGTGAGTCAGGGAGTGAGTGAGGGAACGAGTGCGTGAGGGAGTGAGTGAGTGAGTGAGCGAGCAAGCGAGCAAGCGAGCGCGTAAGTGAGTCAGTGACGGAGCGAGTGAGTGAGTGAGTGAGGGAGGGAAGGAGGGAGGGAGTGTGCGAGCGCGTGAGTGAGCGAGCGAGCGAGTGAGTGAGTGAGTGATTGAGTGAGTGAGTGAGTGAGTGAGCGAGTGAGTGTGTGTGTGTGTGAGTGAGTGAGTGAGTGAGCTAGCGAGCGAGTGAGCGCGTGAGTGAGTGAGTTAGTGAGTGAGTGAGGGAGTGAGTGAGTGAGTGAGTGAGGGAGGGAGGGAGGGAGTGAGTGAGTGTGTGAGTCAGTGAGTGAGTGAGTCAGTGAGTGAGTGAGTCAGTGAGTGAGTGTGTGAGTCAGTGAGTCAGTGAGTGAGTGAGTGAGCAGGCGAGTGCGGATGTATTTATTTGTTGAACGGCATATAAACTCCTTATGGATCATTCAATGGCGAAATTTAATTTTTTTGAAGTAATAAAAATATGATATATGATATTCTGCCTTCACAGTTGAATACATGGCAGATGATACTCAGCTTTTGAGCATATACGTGTTTGTGTGTACACAATTACTAGAGGCTGTGTGTTTTATGTTATAGTTTTGTTGAAATTATATTTTAGAATACAGTTTGATTTTTTTTAAGAAATTGTAGGATAATATATAGATTAATGCTACGAAAGTGTTCTTTCATATTGACTGATGTATTGCATTTTTTTTTTCTAAAAAAATGTACTGATGGTATTTTTATTATAAAAATGTATTTTAATACTTTCATAGCCGAGACCCTAACAGGTGCTACCACTCCATGTCATGGATGGTGGACGTGGACACACCAGTAAATAAGAGGTGGTACAACACTCATCAAAACCTTCAATATTCTGATCAAAGGCTGTTGCCCGATGTAGTTTATTGTCATACCCAGGACTAAATAAGTAAGTAATGAAACGAAAATAAATCCCTTGATTTTAAATAGAATTGTTGGAATAAAACGGATGACTGGAAGTTTAAACATATTTTCTAGAATAATTTGCAGTAATGAAACGCTTTCCCCTAGGATCCTTGTCATTTCTGGGATATTTCATAAAATGAAGGGTTGTATAAAAAGTCCCAAGTGAACTTTATGTAAAAAAGAATGATAGTTCCAAACCGTCAATTTGAAAACTCCAAAGTAATCCGACTCGGTTCTGGAACCAACGATATGCGAAAATCCTTGGTTACCAATATTAGAAAAACTAATTATTTCATTTTTAAATGTTTAAAGCAGCGTTTCTCAACAGGGGTTCCCCGGAACCCTAAGATTCCGCAAAAGGCACCCAAGTGTTCCACGAGAAGATGTGAGATAAGCTACTGCAATTTTCATTTTTTATTTAATTTCATTTAATTAATATATTGTTGCAGTTTTTAACGTCTTACATGTGTGAGCAAACATTTTCTTAACAAGTATCAAGAGCAAAGACAGAAATTGTCTCATCTCAGTTAAGAAAATCTGTGTGTGTTTATCTAAGGTTCAACCTCGATTTAAGTATTTGAGTAGCAAAAGACAGTCACAGGCTTCATATTAGAGAAGCATCTTTCACTTTATCAAATGGCTCTGAAAGTAACATTTTCTTAGTCCATTTATTGGTTCACAGGACATTTTTTTTTATTTACTTTATGTCTTTTCAACATTGCCAATAAAGGATAAAAAAATGAGGCAGCAATTATCTATTTTTGTTCTGTTTACATTTATATTATAGATACATGATATTGGTTACTTATGTTTATTTTTTACGTCTGAGTTTAGAATTTTTTTGTGTGCGAATGAAAACTCCCTGATGAAGTTTTATAAACGAACAGTATTAATTTTATTTAGCATTATCGAAAAATTTGACAAAGAAGTATTAATTTTTTCTTACACCAGTTATTCAAAAATATATATACTATGGTATTTACCACGTGAACTACGATGAAAATAAAATGAGAAAGATATGGTATTTAATTTTGTTTTTGCTCCTTGAGAAATGTAATTTATTTTTTAGGGTATAAAGGTTGAGAAAATCTGGTCTAATCCATTTACTTAGGGATTCTCAAATGTTTTCCTCCCGCGTACCATTTTGTCATTGTTTGACTCTGTTGCCGTAATTTCTGCGATGAATATCGTATATATATCTAATGTTATAATTCGAATCGGTTACATTCAACTCGTGTTCATGATTTTATTTAATATTTTGATACATACATATTTATTTTAAGGGTTACGCAAGGGTAAAAAGGCTGGTTTAAAGGATAGACGGAATGATTAAACATCAATTACAAAAAGAACAATTCTATTTAAAATCAAGGGATTTATTTTCGTTTCATTACTTACTTATTTAGTCCTGGGTATTACAAAAAGACAGAATACATAGATGTCGGCAAAATGAGCTGACATGAAAATGACAATTTGGAGATGCCAAAATCAAGCGGGTACAACAATTTAAAACCTGGGAAGTGTTTTAACAGGAACAGAAAGTGAGGCACCCAAATCCGAAGGTGCATTGGGATAGAGAAAGATGTCTTTCAAAAGCTAAGCAAAGTGTTAAGAAACAAGAAAATTTAGAAACAAGGAAATGATTACTCAACTATCCTTCTATATGCCGGTCAATGCTGAACAACCTCGGCACAGATAAAGAAGAAACTTGAGGCGATACAAATGTCGTTCTACAGAAGGATGCTGAGAATACCATGGACTGAACCTGTTACCAACGACGACGTTTTAGAGAAAATGGAAACTAAATGGACAATTATATTTAACAACAGAAAGAGGCATTTGAAATTTCTAGGATACATAATGAGGAAGGACTGCTTGGAAAATCTGACACTCACAGGTTTATATAGAAGGTAAGAGCGGCAGGAGAAAGCAAAGCATATCCTTCTTAACGAGCTTGTGTAAATGGATATCAGAACCGGACAATGGGGGATAATAAGAGAAAAATGACAGGAAGTTGTGGAGACCCATAATCGTCAAAGTCCTGATTTAACCTTTACATGTGATTGTTTTTTGTTTGGATTTATCTCTTTGCCAATATGGAAACGTAGATTTAAAAGTACATAATATTTACTCAATTTTTTTTGATCCGGTCAGGAATGTTCTTAATTTAGTCATGGAGTCGGCCTGATTTCAAAATAGTATAATATGTTAGGCTACGGCCTCTAGGAATGAATTTTAAGTGTTGGCATATTGATATTCGCATTTATTATATAGATGATGCATTATGATGAGAAAAATTGTCTTGCACAAAACAGTAAACAAACTTTAATAGCAGTATTTTTTAAAATAAATAAACAAATTAGCGTTTGAATAAATCTGAATAAACCGATTAAATCAATGGAGAAGACTGCCTTGAATGGTGTTAGCGGACATTTTGTTTTTTTAATTATACATGCAGTCCACAATGGTGGATAATTAATACTCAGTGCTAATCAAATTCAATAAGATCTGATTTTAATGCTGTTAGCATCAACATTACGCCCAGTATTTTGGGGCGTTTGGGTGCGTAGCTGATATCAGCGTCATGTGTAAATCGAATCACGTAACGCAATCAAAATATAATGCCGTCGGCAACTGCGGACGAGAGACTGATTCGATTTATTCGACATAGTTATCCTATATTGTCTTTATGAATTTTCGCGCCAAAAATTAAATATGCATCCGTAAATTATGACTATATCGGCGACCACAAAAATACAACTTGAAGTTATGCTTAAGAAACAACAGAAAAATGAAAAGAAATCGACAGAAATTAATATTAAAAAAGAATGCATCAATAATTTAATTCCTTTCTTCATAAATGTGGAAAGGGAGACTCGGTCCAGACAGTTTCTTTAAAAAAAAGAAATTTTTTTTGTATTAACAATCGTGTGTTTTTGCTTTTGCTGTACGTTTAAATCAATAGTCTCTTCAACATTTCTAAAACACTGTAAACTTGTGATATATGCATTAATGTATGTCTGGATTCATGGGGATGAAGAGCTATCATTATTTAAACTGTCACCACGCGGACTATTGTTGAAGAACTGATGAAAATCAGATGACGCACCGGGTTAGGGAAAAATAGCACAACAGTCCAAAAGAAAAGATTCTCTCCTTTTTCTTCCTTCCTCCTCCTCTCTCCTCCTTCCACCACCTCCTCCTCCTCCTCTTCTTCTTCTTCGACCTCCTCCTCTTCTTCTTCCACACTCCTCCTCCTCTTCTTCTTCTTCTTCCAAATCCTTCTTTTCCTCCCTC
>OZ010592.1:46415162-46450314 GCA_963932145.1 Acanthosepion lycidas | reverse complement strand
ATCAGCCATCCATTCACACAAGCCCTTCAGATAAATAGTTCGCTGGCTTCCCTTTACACTCCTGCCTTCGATACTCCATCCTTCAAATCTACAAATCAACCATTCCTCCTTGCATAGAATACTGCTGCCATACATGGTCTGGTTCGTCCTCTGTACGTCTGGAAGTCCAAAACAAAATTCAGAAACGGATATACAGCGTGGTTGATCCTGATCTGGCATCTCGTCTACAGTTACTTTCTCACAGACCTACTGTGGCTTCCCTCTGTCTTTTCTACAAGTATTTTCATGGCAACTGCTCCGACGAGCTACTTCCACTGGTTCCCAAACTGCATGAATTTAAGCGTGCTACTAGGTTGGCATTTCGGTCCCGCCCTCTCACTGTCGAAACGGCTAAATGTAACCATCTCTTCTACTTCAACAGCTTCTTATCTCCCACCCCACCCGTCAGTGGAACTGCCTACGTATCATTTGCTGCCTGATAGATATAATCTTCAAATATCAAATATAATGTCAATCGACATCCTCTGATGCCTTGACCTTGATCCCTGTCTTTCTCTTTATCCCTTTCCCCAAAACTCCTCTTTACTCTCTGTAACCCCTTGCGTGCTACTGGCACTCCTGCCTTGCTTGGGGTCTTCCTTGGGGCCTTCCTTGGGGCCTTCCTTGGGACCTTGCTTGGAGCGAATTGCTAAAAAATGTTCTGTTAGGGTTAAGTTTCCAAGCGTTCCTTCCTGATTATTTGTCCAAGTAATTTAAGCTGTCTTTTCCTTTTTCTGAGTATAAGTTCTTTCTGAAAACATTTTCTTGAAGACTTCCTAGTTGTTTACTCGCTTCATCCATAGAATTTTCAACATCCTTCTAGAACCATATTTCGGCTGCCTCCACCTTTCTCCTCATCCGTGGGGAGATGGTCCATTATTCAAAGAAATATATATACCACTCTATAGAGTGGTTCGATATCACATAGCACTTTATCTCCTTTTTCTTTCTAACATTTTTTTTCGTTTCTCAGCCCCTTCTTTAGCTTTTCGATTGCTTCTTTCGCTCGTCCAATGCGTGTTCCGATCTCGGAGCCACATTTTTCATTGAGTTACTCAATTATCCGGATTTTTGAATAACCCGAATATATTATTTTGAATCTATATCCCAAGGTGTCAGGATAACTGAGGTAGTATAATCCAATTCGTTAGTCGCATACTAAGTGTCTTTTTATGACTGTTACTTGCTCGGCCTTTTTTTTTTAAATTAAATTATAAAAAGTTGGTTTACTAGTACATTTTCTTGCATGTCTCTTCATGACATATTTCTTAGGTTGGTGCAAAAATAATGACGTAATAATGTCGTTTTTTGACGTATTTTTTAACGTCAAAAAACGACATTATTACGTCATTATTTTTGCACCAACCTAATAATTTCTTTTTATTATTTGTAAATTACCATAACTGCCTCATGATCGGGACATAAGCAAATAAACCGATTCCCCCAGAAGGTTTTTAAACTGAGGATGGTGCCCATGATCAAGACAAATTATAAGACTGTTTTAAATATTGGGTGTGTTCTTGACTTGAGCAAGGATAGTCTCCGGTAGTTTTGCTTTCCCAAGTGTATTATTAAATACCTCTCTGGATTTCAAGTTTCTTGACTCTGTCAACAAACCTGGCCAGAGAACTGATGATGATGAATGATAATTTTCACCGAATACAACAGTGAAAAGTCACGCAAAGAAATGGTTACCAAATGTGTTGTGTGATACATATGAAAGAGTTGGGTTAGAGAGTGAAGATTACGAGCTTATGGAGGATAGATAACGATTGACGATTGACTTGAGAAGGTTAAGAATGCGGTGATCAGAGGAGCCCCCACGCGTGACTGTTACAGAAAGCACCAGTTCTTGGTAACAAAAAAAAAAAAAAAGAAAAAAAAGCGGAGTGGAACTCCCTCCTTACAAATGGAATGAAATGGTTGATTCGGCTCCGTAGAACTAGTACATCGTTTCCTAGCTATCATTTTCTCAGATGGTGGTCTTCAAGAATTGAGATAGCGATAGAGAAACGATAAAAATAACCTTAAGATATCCTGTGGGAAAATAGTGGAGTAATGTCTCGTTGCTGTCTCCACAGTTAAGAGAATTAGTAGAGTTGCTGCGACCGAATTCTAAAGGGACTATGCAACTTTGATACTTCCATTCTTGCTTTTCCAGTGTCGGCGTCTAACGTCGATTTTCAGGAAGTTAAGACACAAGGCAACAACAGTCACAACCCCGGGATTAACGGATTAGCATTTACTCGACGAGAGATATCCATAATTTGTTGAGTTTAGCTTTATTTTAAACAGAGCAACTGTAGTGTGGTATCAGGCCAGGTTCCTTACCAAATACCTCATTACAGTCGCCACGTTTAAAATAAACTCAACAAATCACAGATGTCTCTAGTCGAGCAAATATTAGGTTGGTGCAAAAATAATGACGTAATAATGTCGTTTTTTGACGTTAAAAAATACGTCAAAAAACGATATTATTACGTCATTATTTTTGCACCAACCTAATACTAATCAGGTAGCGTAGCATCGTGATTTGTTGAGTTTATTTTAAACATGGCGACTGTAGTACGGTATTTGGCAAGGATCGAACTTACCAGTTCGTTTATGATTCGCTAGAAACGCTCGTTTTCTTATCAGCCTGAGGCAGAATTAAAACATCGATGTTTAATAAGCTTAGCTTAATGAGTCAGAAGTTCGCACTAGTTTAGTATCAGTACGTGATCGATCATGGGTCTCCACAACTTCATATCCTTTTCATCACTTAGTAATATTTATTTATTTATTTTTTTACTATGACACCCATTCCCGATTTGCATTCCCCTCACATAAGCTCATCAGGTAGAGGCGCCCAACCACTACATGTCGCTTTTGCTTTTAATATATCCTTTGAGTGTTAGATTTTCAAGTCATCATGTTCAACACAAGATTGCTAATCGAATAGACACTAGTGTTTTACTGAGCATTGGCTATATATATATATATATATATATATATATATATATATATATATATATATATATATATATATATATAATTTCGCTAACATCAGGGGAAGAAAATTGGCCTTTCTTTGAGAAAGAAATTCGCTGCGCTAGGAGTTGTTTGATATACGAGTTAGCTCGTCATCGCTTCACGACAGGCACGTGGAACTAGAACAGTCTACGCCAGTGAGCGAAATAAAGGGTGAAGTTCGACATTCCAACCACCTGAAGAAGGCCGGAGCGTACAACGAACGAAACGTTGTAATAAATATGGCGACAAAGATGAGGACAATACTCCGAATAATGTAAATAGTATATATATATATATATATATATATATATATATATATATATATATATATATATATATAAGAGAAAGAGGTTGTAGTGGTTCCAACGAAAGAAAAGTATGTATATTAAGAGACGTGCCGCAAACGTTTTTGGTTGTAATGTGGATTTACTTACTAAATATTATGCTTGGTTTTCCATAATTTTACTACACGTGTTTCTGGTCTCGCGACCGTCTTCGGGTAAATATATATATACGATAACCACAAGTTTGCAATAGCTAAGGATCTCACTGTAAGATAAGCAGTCCGTTTAGATTATATTACTAACCTACGATATCGGAGCATACTTAGAAGGTTCGCTTTCTGACCATGAAACTCAATTTCATGTCGCACCATGGTCGATTTATCAAGAAGGTGAATTCTTGATGTTATGTGTCTGCACCTTTGGAAAGTACGTAAAAAACATATCCCGAGTTGATCCAAGCCCTGTTGGGGTCGGCGGATTATACCAGCATGCGGCTTTTTTGGAAAGCGCCTGAAAACAATAGTACGAATTGATCCAAGCCTGGTGAGTTGAAAATGGGCAGATGGATCTCTTCGTGTCCGTCGAGGTTTGCGCTTGCAGAAATTCTTAAGTCAATATGACCGAAAGTTTGATGGTTTTAGTTTTGGTTTGGTTTATTTTACGGTATACCAACCTCAATGGGTTATTTAATGCCGACAAAATTTTTATTGATAGTAATATTTTTTATCTATCTATCTATCTATCTATCTATCTATCTATCTATCTATCTATCTATCTATCTATCTATCTCAGTATATATTGGTTTGGTTTGGTTTATTTTACGGTATACCATCCTCAATGGGTTATTTAATGCTGACAAAATTTTTATTGATAGTATATTATCTATCTATCTATCTATCTATCTATCTATCTATCTATCTATCTATCTATCTATCTATTGGTTTGTTTTTTTGTTTTTTTTTACGGCATATCAACCTCAATGGTTTATTTAATACCGAAATTTTTTTTTGGTAGTAATATTTTTTATCTATCTATCTATCTATCTATCTATCTATCTATCTATCTATCTATCTATCTATCTATCTATTAGGTTGGTGCAAAAATAAAGACGTAATAATGTCATTTTTTGACGTTAAAAAATACGTCAAAAAACGACATTATTACGTCATTATTTTTGCACCAACCTAATATCTATCTATCTATCTATCTATCTATCTATCTATCTATCTATCTATCTGTCTCAGTATATATTGGTTTGGTTTAGTTTGTTTTACGGTATATCAACCTCAATGGGTTATTTAATGCCGACAAAATTTTTATTGTTGGTAATATTTTTGCATTCAACAGGGCTTGCCCTAGTAGACCGATATGTTTGTAAACGAGTAGCCGTCTATTGCTAAGCTACGCACTACGGTCACATCACATGTGTCTCGTAACCAATGAGGGCCATAGGGTTACCATATGTGTAGAACCTCCTTAAAGATTTGTAGAAAATGCAATAGATTTAAGTACTTCACTGGAAACCCTTTTTTCGGTAAAAACCCGGTTCACACAGGAAGTGGACATATTTTTGTATGCTCCGATTTTAATTTCTATATTCGCATATATTAATCAATCATTTGTTATTCGTAAAAGAGCTGAGATCTTTCAAATTCCAGACGACTATATTTATTGTATGCTATGAAATTTTGTAGGATCACAATAAGTGATGTATCTTGACGCACAATGTGTTTGATTGTGTTTCTTCTTTCTTATATAATAAAAAAATTGCATTACATTTTTTACCCAAACTCTTATTTTATTTTTTTAAACATCATTTTTCTTTTTTACGCTTAGGCGATAGATTTCTAATTGTATCTATTAACAATCTGAAACATTTCAAAATATTCTCCTTTATTTTTGTTTAAATCATTGTATTCAACGACGGATGTTTACCTAATTCTGGAGTTTATTTCAAGGGGGGATATCGCATTTAAAACCTGTAGAATCTGGAGAGGAGATTGGCGCTAAGTTAGCTACAAACTCAGCGAAAAGATTATGAAGCAAGCGAAGCAAAATATAACTCTGCCGGTTAAAACCAATGAGATTGTGCGGAAGAGGGTTGGAAATACTGTGAGCCTCTTCTAGCCACTGTCAAACGGAGAAAAATGGCGTGGTTTGGACACGTTATAAGGCAAGACAGTTTTTGCAAGACCATCACGCAAGGCACCGTTGAAAGTGGATATCGGAGGGGACGCCAACGCAAAAACTGGTTGGACAATGTCAAACAGTTGACAAGTATGACTATAACAGAATTGATGATGTCTGCCGTTGATAAACTGTTAGAGGGGAGATTCAATATGGCTTCTGAGTTCGGATCCGCCCCTCCGATTACATAAGTCAAGGGATGATTATGATGGTGATAATGATGACAATGATGGTGGTGATGATAATGATGATGATAGTGGTGGTGGTTGTGATGATGATGATGATGAACCTGTTTGGGATAAAACGAAGACGGAACATAGAAAATTAGTAAGAGTTTGCATGATTAAAACCATTAACGTTAGATAAACTCATAAATATTCATATTTAGAATTAACTGGAATTAATTTCATTGAATTCTTCGCGATAACAATTTGATGAAATATCCTTTAAAGTTCAGTATTTTAAGCGGGAAAAATCTATAGGAGAATAGCGCGAAATAAAATTTATCAAATTATTCTTTAGAACAGATATACCAACAAACTCGAAATCGAACGGTGATTAGCTTCTCTTGTATTTTATTCAAATATTTGTAATGTATCTCTTTAAAAAAATGATCAAAGCAGAGGCGCTCTTTTTTTTTTGGCAATTTATGACAGAAAAGCCAATCAAGACTCAGAGCTTCTCTTAGCGAAGGAATATCAGTGAGCGAAATAAAGGGTTCAGTTTGACATTCCAACCACCTGAAGAAGGCCGGAGTTTACAACGGCCGAAACGTTGTAATAATAAATATGGCGAAAAAGATGAGGACAGAAGTCCGAATAATGTAAATAGTGTACATAATACCTCATCTCAGAAATATAGACAGATATTGAAAGGCCGAAACTTTGTGATAAACCTGTGCGACAAAGATGAGGACAATGGTCCGAATAATGTAAATAATGTACATAATACCTCATCTCAGAAATATAGACAGATACTGAATTGCCGAAACGTTGTGATAAACATGACAAAGATGAGGATATAATACCCAGTAATTGATACAGAGATTTCCTCAAGATCCAGTGACTGGACTCAAAGAGTGTGAGTTCAATACCTGGTTAAGGCGGTGGAGAACTTGGAGAGGGGAATTAACAGGAGATAACTGATAACTGACATCCATTAGACATGGCACGTGGAACTAGAACAGTCTACCCCAGAGAGCGAAATAAAGGGTTCAGTTCGACATTCCAACCACTGGAAGAAGGCTGGAGCGTACAACGGCCGAAACGTTGTAATAAATATAGCGACAAAGATGAGGACAATAGTTCGAATAATGTAAATAGTACACACACAACACACACACACACATGTATATATATATATATATATATATATGTGTGTGTGTGTGTGTGTTTATTATGCAGTGTTACATTAAAACGTGCACATAACCACTACAAAACTGTACATCTTGTTTCAACGTTAAAAAACCGAAAACATTTATTAACGTTTCATCAGGTGGGGAATATATACATATATATATATATATATATATATATATATATATATATATATATATATATATATATATAACAAGATGTACAGTTTTGTAGTGGGTATGCGCATAGTTTAATGTAACACTGCATAATAAACACACACACAGAGACACAGACGCGCACACACACACACACACACATATATATATATATATATATATATATATATATATATATATATATATATATATATATATATTGCCCACCTGATGAAACGTTAAAAAACATTTTCGGATATATATATATATATATATATATATAATCCTTGCCCTCATGTCAATTTTTTTTTTCTTAAGTGAATATGAGGCCGGATAAAAAAAACAAACTCTAATTTAAAACCCCACCGTTAATCTTAAGATACGATCGTCTCTCTATCCTCCCTTACATTTAAGGTACATATTTCCTTTTCTTCATTACTGTATACATTTACAATACACTTGCATTCCCGCTTCTTTTCTTTCCTCCACGCTTCTATTTTTTTTTTTACTTTTTCTTTCTTCCCCATAACCCCTTCCTTTCTATTACAGTCAATGTCATGTTTTTCGATCGTCATGCGCCTCTTAATTTATTTTTGAAAAATAATCATATAGCGTTCTTTGTGGTTTTTTTTTAATTAAAGCGTTATGGTGGTCAATTTTAAAAATATCTCCCGAAGAGACCGACAGGTCGAAACCAAGTCGCGTATTTTAATTGACCTCCTAATTTTTTAAGTATATATATATATATATATATATATATATATATATATATATATATATATATATATATATATATATATATATATATATATATATATAAATAAGAGAGTGAACACTGAGCTGAACACAGAGAACATACACCTCTCTTTTTTTCCTGGTTGCTTGTCTTTCTCTCAACCGGTTACCGGCGCTGAGAGGAGAATCGACAGGCTGAATTTAATTTTCGTCTGAGTTGTATTGGCACAAACATTTTTGGCAACACAATCAACACAATGATCCTTACATATATATATATATATATATATATATATATATATATATATATATATATATATATATATATACGAGGGTAAGTCAAAAATTATCCGGTCTTTCGCTATAATATATCTTTAGGTTTGTCATACTGCACTCTGCACATGCGTGCTTATAGTTGATACTATTGTGGTCACGTGATAGAAGTTTGAGCGTGATCGTGCCAGTTTTCTCGCCGCTGTTACAGTATAAATATGGCCCCTCTGCTTGCAAAGTGCACCGAAGTGGAACAAACGTACAAACAGAAAATATATTAAAAATAAATACATATCTACATATACATACATATATATTCTTCGATATATTCTCTGACGTCTTCATATACAAGAAACTTGAATCGGGCTCTGGGCAATGTCTGACAGAGAACTGGAACAAAATAATCATTTTCCAAACATAATCACTTATTATTTCTTTATGGCTAAGTGTACGTTGAGATTTGAGAGTGAGTTGCAGCAGAAGAAAGATCGAAGTCATTGATAGATGCTCGTCGTGAGCTATCGATCGATCACAAAAGTTTGAATGGCTTCCATGAAATTGGCCAGCTACCAACCGAGGGGAAATCTCTTGTCGGTAACATCAATAAACCCAACTGGCACCAGTAAAAACGGTACATGACTGAAGTACATCTTACAAATCGCAGAGTCTTCCTGAAGACCAATAGATCGTTACGATTCCGTTGTGAAATTTTGTGGTACTGATGGGACAAACTAGGCGGGTACAATCAGGCGTATGTGTTGTGAAAATACTGACCTTCTATTTCAATGATAGATAGATGGATAGCTATAACTAGACTGATAAATATATATATATATATATATATATATATATATATATATATATATATATATAGAGAGAGAGAGAGAGAGAGAGAGAGAGAGAGAGAAGAGAGAGAGAGGGTGACATAGATAGATAAGGGCTTTATCGAAATGGATAGAGAGATAGCTATTAGGTTGGTGCAAAAATAATGACGTAATAATGTCGTTTTTTGACGTATTTTTTAACGTCAAAAAACGACATCAATACGTCATTATTTTTGCACCAACCTAATAGATAGCTGGCAACATAGATATGAACTGATTGAGATAGATATGAAGTGACCGAGATAGATAGATACATAGATAGATAGATAGAATCAGACTGATATATACGTATATATATATATATATATATATATATATATATATATATATATATATATATATATATATTGTTACTTCCGCTATGTAGATGATACGTTCGCATCATTTTCTAATAGTGCAATAGCGGAAGTGTTCTTTTCATCATTAAATAATCTCCATCCTGCACTTAAATTTACAATGGAGGTTGAAGAGAACAACTGTTGACTTTTTCTTGATTTCTTTGTGGGGAGAACTCCCTCGGGTTTCTTAACGAGCGTGTACCGGAAGCCCACTTTTACAGGACTTTATTTGGCCTGGGATTCCTTTGCTCCCAGAGCCAGAAAGGTTAACCTTATAAGTTGTCTTACCCATAGGGCATTGAAGATTTGTTCTGAGTGTAGACTTGATGCCGAATTGAGAACAATTAAGGAATTGTTTCTTAAGAACGGTTACCCCGAATTAGTTATTAAAACTGTCATTGAACGTAAGATCAGGAAGTTCAATGAAATTAAGAAATACGGGCCTTCCAAATGTCCTATATATGTCAGGCTCCCTTGGATTGGTCCTGAGAGTCAGACATATGCCGATAAGATCTCTTCATCCATTAAACGGTGTTACAATGCCGTTACAGTCAGGAACATATTTACTACTAGGAGGGCTTTCCCACCTTGCCGTAAGGATGTTTTGCCTACCTACCATAATAATTTAGTTATTTATCAATTTAAATGTCGATGCGGGCTCAACTATGTGGGCAAAACTATCCAGAGGCTTGAGGTTAGAATCGCCCAACATGTCCCGGGCTGTGTGCGCAGGCATGAGCTTGTGACATCCGGGTGTTCGCAGACTCACGCCTCTGCTATCGGTGAACATCTATTAAATTCGGGTGTTTGTAGGACTGAGTATTCTCCCCATTTCTTTTCGGTATTGCACAGGGCTAGGAACAGACTACTGTTAGTACTCCGTTTTAGATCACCGACGATTGTGTTTGAAAATGTGTCGGTCGAAAGGTACCTTACATTTTAAACGTGGATATTATTGTATCTTATGTTTAATATGATCCCATATTTTTTATTCCTCAGATGTTTGATTAGATTTGGCAGTACTAGAAATCTGTTTATATACATATATATATATATGTGTGTGTGTGTATAGAGTGAGAGAGAGAGAGAGTAAATAAATAGATAAGGAACATATCGGAATAGATAGATATGAACATGAGATAGATAGTTATAACCAGACTGATGTATATATATATATGAATATATATATATATGTATATATATATATATATATATATATATATATATATATATATATATATATATATATACAGATTTATATATATATATATATATATATATATATATATATATATATATACGTGTCTGTGATTAGTACGTATTTCCAGTTTGCTTGGTGCTAAATCTCATGTAAGAGCCCGGTTTTTAAAAGTTCATTCAAAGTACCAACTGTGCCCAATATGTAAGACTCAAGCATCTCTTCAACTTTATGTTATTGACCAACAGATATCTCGATGCTATGGAGCGGTATGAAAACGGTATTGTTCAACGTCATCACAAAGATCATAAAACCACTAACAGAACTGTTGGCAAATAAAGTCGTTGCACTTTTTCTTCTGAGAGACGTCCCGCTCAATACTTTGCATCCATGACTTTTTACATGTCAGTATGTATATTACAAGATGGAGTCTTATTGGCACAATAGAAAATGACCTTGACTGATTCCACTTTTAACGGACCCGCAATGAAAGATAAAAACACGAAAGAAAATCTCATATAATTATTCAGTGACAGAGAGATAGATAGATAGATAGATAGAAAGAAAGAAAGAAAGAAAGAAAGAAAGAAAAAAGAAAAAAGAAAGAAAGAAAAAAGAAAGAAAGAAAAAAAAAAGAAAGAATAGCGATCAGTAAGGTGTCTGTGAGTAAAACGTATTTGCATTCGGTGTCAGAGGGTGGTGTTCAATCTCGGATAAAAAAAAGGGATTTTAAAAGCTGACTTTAGCTAAACGCGTACAACATTGTCTACTAAACAATTCTCTTGTTATTATTTGAACAGTCTGGGGTAAATATAGATAATTTAGAAAGTATATGAATTGGAAAGTATACACACAGACACACACACACACACACACACATATATATATATATATATATATATATATATATATATATATATGATACAAAACAATGATCCAAACAATGCTGATGACATAGGTATTCATGGTTGGGATAAGATTGACCTTGAAAAAGGAACCAATAATTTCTAACAAATCTTCAAAGAAATAGGACTCAATGTTTACAGAAAAGATAAAACTATGATCTGACATCTAATGAAAGATATGATATCATCTACGGAATCCATCTTATGATGGACACTAATGGAGCGGATTTATCCAACCCTAAAAAGCTGACTAAAAAGCTGACGTACCTTGGTGTATGGATCAGTTATAACAAATTTAGAACAGCTAAGATACAGAAGAGATAAGGAAATTGAGCAAGGAAGACTGCGATAGGGATAGTTTTGCTCAACACCGCAAATTGCTACATAACCAAAACCTGAAACCGAGTCATGTTCTTAAATAAACTAGTCAGACACTTGTATTGGGTGGGGTATGCATGGCTGCAAACCTGTTCAGAAATATCTAAACTCTCAGTTGTATACAACTGCTTTTTAAGATCAATTGTTAAAAAAAAAGAAGTTTTATGCTGACTGAAACCTATGAGTCTTGGTGAAGTCCACACTTCTTCCATCTTTGTGGACTGACGCTACAGAATCACAAAGAAAATTGCCAATAACAGAAATCATACCACTTGAGGACATTCAGCAGCAGCAATAATTAAAATTGATATTGAAAAGATTCTAATGACATATTCAATATTTTGACATTCCACACTTCTTGAAATAAAAGGTTAGGAAAGAACCCGCCATCTGTCACCAGCTGCTGGACTCGAGGAATATATATATATATATATATATATATATATATATATATATATATATATATATATATATATATATATTGTATTCCCCCTAGTAAAATCGAGAAAATCGGAGTGTTTAGCGATTTCGAAATGCTCTTTCCGAGGCTAGAAAAAAAACATCTGACTAATTCTGATGAGGACTTGAATGGTCATAAAGCACGTGTAAAGATCTAGTTCATAATTCTGTAAATTCGCCTATATATTTTCATGGGAAATCTTGGCAGAGGAACTATTACCAAACGGCCAAATAACTAAGATCTAACACACACACAGATATATATATACTTATTTTTTTTTTTAACAATAAAAAATATTAAAAAATAAAAATCTTCAGGCACACTGGGTTGTAGATTAATATTCTTTCGTTTTTGTAATTATTTCATTTAGATTCCTCTACTAGTTTCGGCCAAAATGGTCATCATCAAGACAAGAAATATTTCTGGTAGCAGTGAACTATATATATATATATATATATATATATATATATATATATATATATATATATATATATATATATAACCATACCTGAAAAATGTTCAGTTGTGGTCATATTAAATTATTCCGATTGCGTAAATAAAATGTCGTACATTTTGGACGACACAAGTAATTTTCGGAAACTAGGTGACGTTACTTGTGACAATAACATGAAGACGTAAATCATAATACAGAAGAGATTATTAGAACCTCATAAAAAATATCTTCCTATACAAATTGGCCTGTTGGTTCCCACCGTCCAAGGATGTACGGATTACCAAAAGTTCATAAAGTCGACATTCCACTTAGGTCTATTTGTTCACGATGGGTTCCACACAGCGCGGATTGTCTAAGTGGTTTATTGATGTTCCGGATCAGGCATTAGTTTTCTATTTGAAGTAATTGTGTGCCTGACTCCTTCCATTTTGAGGCATATATACGAAAACCCAGTATTGACATTGAGTATTTCAAGTCTTTTGATATATCTATTTTCTTTACAAAAGTTCCATTTGATGAAACCATTGATATTTGTGTAGAATCTTTATATAGTGGCCCCGTAAAGCTTCCATCGTTTCCTGGGATTCTCTTTGTTGAGTTAATGGAAATGGTTACCAAGTATGTCTCCTTTAGTTTTAACAATTGCATGTACCGACAGATAGATGGAGTTGCGATGGGTATTCCATTGGGACCTCTCCTGGCTAACTTATTTGTTTTCATGGGAGACAATTATTTGATAAAAGTTCTAAGTTCATTGTCATTTCTGTTATGTTCAGTATAAGTTTACACCGTTCTCTTCATGTAATCAAGCGGACAAATTCTTTCGATATTTAAATAATCTCCACCCCTCAATATCTGTCTATATTTCTGAGATCAGGTATTATGTACATTATTTACATAATTCGGACATTTTTCCTCAGCCGAAAGTATGGGACTCCTACTCAGGATCGAACTCACTACTCAGTCGTAATTGTTCTAGCGAGACAAACTTGCTAACCATTACACCACCTGGAGGTGCCCTAGAGATTTTCCAAGCGTAGCTTGGATGTGGTACAAGGCCGAAAGTAGGGGCACCCAGTGAGGATTGAACTCACTACTCAGTCGAGACAAGCTTGCTAACCATTACACCACCTCAAGGTGTCCCTTACTAGTGTTTATAGGAAACCCATCTTTTCAGGGCTATAACGTAGTCGAGACTATTGCTCCCCTAATACAGGAAAATCAGTCTTGTCAATAACCTAACTCGTCGTTTTTTCATGTTATGTTCGGTGTTCAAGCTTGACACCGAGCTTAGAAAGATTAAACAGCTCTTCCTGGTGAATGCTTACCCTGAATGTGTCATTACAACTATCATTGGACGTAACATTGCTAAGTTTAATGGAGTTAAATGTTTTTCTTCCACCTAGGTGCCCTGTATATATGTGACTATCGGGGACTGGTCTCGCTAGTCAGGTAGACACCGATAAAATATCTTCTTTAGTCAGGTGGTGTTTTTATTCTGTATTGGTCCAGAACATTTTCTCTGCCAGAAGAGCTTTTTCCTCTGTCTGTAAGGATGTCTTGCCTGGCCATCAGGAGGGGTTCGTTGTTTATCAATACAAATGTGGGTGTGAGACTGATTTTGTGGGCAAGACTATTCAACGGTCGGAGGCTAGAATCGACCAGTATGTCCCGGGCCAACGATGCAGACATGTGCCTTTGACATCCACGTGCTCATAGACTCATGAGTCCGCTATCGGCGAGCACTTATTGTATTTAGTTGCTTGCAGGACGGACTACACTCCGGATGTCTTCTCTATTTTGCACAGAGCATGGACTAAACACCGCCCTGATATCTTCGAGTCTATTTTTATTAATAAATAACGTCCGCCCCTGTATAGGGAGTGATAATTAAAACAACAATTAGCACTTTTCAGCGCCAATACTTGGCCAATCTTGGGAAAGTATTTTTTTTATTCCTCTCCCTGCTGTCGATGTTATTTTAAAATCAGTTGTCGAATTTCTTTTTCTTTTCATCAATTTTGTTTTATGCCTAACATATATTTCTGAAGATGGGTTGTATTTGCGTCATTTTTAGTAATAAATTATGATCCCTTTCATAATCCTGTCTTGTGCCTACAAAAACTTGATTATATATATACATACATACATATATATATATATATATATATATATATATATATATATATATATATATATATATATATATATATATATTCTGGCAGATAGGATCATAGAAACAGATATGGACAGCAATTATATATATATATATATATATATATATATATATATATATATATATATACGCACACACACACACATATATACACACACACACACACACACATATATATATATGTAGCTACATACTATGGACATAGTAAACATACTGATATATATATATATATATATATATATATATATATATATGTATATATATCAATCTATTTATATATATTATCTATCTATGAATATATACATATATATATATATATATATATATATATATATATATATATATATAGATAGATAGATAGATAGATAGATAGATACAGATACAAATATAGCTTTGGAGAGAGATAACCACACTGATATATATATATATATGTATGTGTGTGTGTGTGTGGGGGGGGTGTGCGTGTGTTTAGAAATTGAGAAAGAAGAGTGTGAGAACGTTGGCCAGAATCTGCTAGACAAAAATCGGACAGATACATATTAAAGTAGTAACAAAATATGGTTTCAAAAATAAATGCGAAAATATTTCCGAGTGATTTACTGTAAAATAACACTGGTTTTCCTCTTACTGTCTGTCTGTAATTCAGGCGAGAATTGACAAAATAAATGGTAAATATTTTCGGATTCTATTCACTAGTTCCATTCCAAAGTAACATAATTTTTACGACTGGGAAGGAATTTTTAGTGACGGCTTCCTAAAATATGTTCTTTATGCCATACACAAGGATGATTTATTAAACTATTATGGGGTTGGCCTACAAATCACGAGGAAACAGAAATTATTGAGTTCTTGATCAAATATCAAAGGTATTCATAAGATCGAGCCAAACCCCAAAAATATACGTTAAAATTCTCATTTCGCTATTAATTTCCGAAGATATACGCTTACATCAAAGAAGGCAACGATGCAAACAATTTATTTAAGCACCCCGCCGTTAAATAATGATTTATGTACTCATCTCATATTCCGGTAGATGCTTGCCTTACACACACACATATATATATATATATATATATATATATATATATATATATATATATATATATATATATATATATATACTAGTGTAGTAGTGGAAATCACAACTAAAACAGGGCCCAGTGAACCGCTTAATTTATTTGTACTCTATATTTTTATACGGTTAATCGTATCTATTGCATCTGGCATAATATAAATTGCTTTCTGCTGAATATCTCTTCATTTTAAAATATGGTTTGTCGAATAAAACAATGAATGGATATGGAAAAAAACCTCTCGAAAGGAAAAGAACAACATTCTGGCCAATCTAGTTTTATATGAGTTCCACTTGACGCCATTGCAAAGTTTCTAGCTCGGTGTATAGAGGTATTGAAAGTTATAAGCACCTTATTGTCTCTATTGGCTTTTAGAGGTAGTTCTGAAGAGCGATCAGCTGCCAGTTTTTTTACCGAGCATTTGTAGTATCGATGAAGTGTTGCGGGTGGCTCTTTCAAGATAGTAGGCGCTTCTCTTATGACTTTTGGCACGTCATTGTATATTACTAGATATCTAAGAATTAAGTCGTATTCTCTCAAACGACAATTATGTCGACAGCTTCATCTAACGTAAAAAAAAACCCACCCCAGCTGAATGTCACACACGCATACACACACAAACAGAAGAAATTCTCGGATAAAAGAATTATAGGTCCTTACGTTTTTGGTGCTTGACCAAAACATAAAAGTTGATAACGTCCACTGCACTGGTTGATTTAATTACTGGGAGTTGGTTTGTTTTTTTAATTGAATAACGATTGCCAGGAAGAGGTCAACAACGACAAAATGGTCCGGAGAAGAAGCGTTGCTGATGGATTAGTGTCATTTTGGAAGCGTAGATTTGACTCCTTGGAACAAATTCCTAGCATTGATGTCAGATTTCAGAATTAATCTCCAAAGAGATTTTTTTAACGCTCAGTCAACGTCGGAAGTATCAATCAAAGAAAAGTGGAAAGAAGGTCACTAGTATCTATCTATCTATCTATCTATGGTCTACTTTCTTTTCTATCTATCTATCTATCTATCTATCTATCTATCTATCTATCTATCTATCTATCTATCTATCTATCTATGTCATTTGTGTTTCTATATATGTATATATGTATCGTTCTATCTAACTCATTTCTCTGCCTATGTATGTATGTATATATCTTTCTTTCTATCTATCTATTTACATCTATCTCAGTTTGTGAATTATCTGTTTATGTATGTATGTATGTATGTTTGTATCTATCTATCTATCTATCTATCTATCTATCTATCTATCTATCTATGTCATTTGTCTGCCTATGTATGTATCTTTCTATCTATCTATTTACATTTATCTCAGTTTGTGAATTATCTATCTGTTCAGGTACGTATGCATGTATGTCTATCTATCTATCTATCTATCTATCTATCTATCTATCTATCTATCTAACTATCTATCTATGTACGCGTATGTATGTATCTCTCTCTCTCTCTCTCTCTCTCTATAAATATATATATATATATATATATATATATATATATATACTCTCTATGTATGTATGCATGTAGGTGTATGTATGTATGTATGCATGGATGTATCTATGTATGTATGTATCTATATATATATATATACATACACACACTGTATCTTTGTCCATCGGTGACTGTGAATTATCTATCTATCATTCTATCTATCTATCTATCTATGCTTTTCATTTTTGTAATCTCAATTAAACAATACATCTGTTTAAGTCTCTTTATCATTCTCTCTTTCAGTCCGTCCATCTATTTGTCTTTCTCTATCTATCTATCTATCTATCTATCTATCTGGCAAATGTATTACATTCCTAAAAATCTGATGCATACCAAAATACCACCACATTAAGAGACCGATATCTGATTTAGTAAATATTAGTACATTTCTCCGACATATATATATATATATATATATATATATATATATATATATATATATATATATATATATATATATATATATAATTCCATGCATGGGTTATTGTGAGTTTGGCGCTTGCATGAAAACCTCAGTACCGAAGCTGTTTATTCATCCGTTCATGATTCTGTCCAGTTTTTGTTCATGCATTAAAAAATCCTCAATCACTCAAGCAGACATGCCAACATATCTCACTTCCGCTTCCTTTATTTTCTTTTCAAAATTTGCCGCACCTCATGTACCGTCTTCATCGACTTAAACAGAAAGGTTTCTTGCAACGTATCATACGTCCTGCTGCGAGTAGAGCTGCAACTATATCGATTAGTGTTCGAATTCAGTAGAACACCAGTTCGCTAATCGATTTAACATATACGAAATAATACCAATAGACTTTCTTTCCAGGAATTCCATGTTGTATCTTTGAAATTTAGATCGTTAGTTACTGTCAGGGTTAGCAAGAGAAATTGGCGAGCCGTTTTCTAACTCCGACCGAGTTCGATATGCTCTCTTGGAAAATGTATGGCACCATCACATCTCCCTCCATATATGGGTTAAATAATGGGGCTGAGTGGCATTATATTGATAAAAAAATTGAATTCAAATTGGCTGTGCAATTTATCTTTCCTTCGACGATCCATTACTGTTAATGGACGTTAATAGACAAGCTTGTCTCGCTAGATCAATTACGACTGAATAGTGAGTTCGATCCTCACTGCGTGCCCCTAATTTCAGCCCTGTGCTACATCTAAGCTACACTTAGAAAATCACCAGGCACTTTGATGTAATGGTTAGCAAGATTGTGTCGCTAGATCAGTTACAACTGAATAGTGAGTCCGATCCTCATTGGGTGCTCTTACTTGTGCCACATACCTGGTACACTTAGAAAATCAGGCACTTCGATGTAATGGCTAGCAACATTGTTTTGCTAGATTAGTTACGACTGAAGACTGAGTCCGATCCTCACTGGGTGCCCCCTATTTTGGGCCTTGTGCTACATCTAAGCTACACTTAGAAATCACCAGGCACTTCGATGCAATGGTTAAGCAAGCTTGTCTCGATAGATCAATTACGAATCAATAGCGAGTTCGATCCTCTCTGTATATCCTATCAACTTTTTGTCATATTTAAGCTATGCTTAGAAAACCACACTTACTATTAATAGGGTCCCAAGAATCGTGACGCGACGATTTTTGGCAGTTACTTATATAACCGTATATAATTAATGTTCAAATCTATTCTCGAATATCAGAATTTGTGACGTAAAGCGTTAATTGTTGTATAACCAACATGGTTGTCATACTAGTATCATTCATTGTTTCTGTCATACACTGTATATTTCTCATTTCAGTATTTTTTTTATTTAACCTTAATCTTTTCTTTTACGAGATATGATTAATTTAAAATCTCGTCGGCTATTGTATTGTTTTCTTCTACATAAGAATTGCGTATTTCATTGTCGCCGTGTCATACTTTTTCAACTAAAAGGGACACAAACTCTCTAACATCAATAACTCATTTCAAATTAAAAAAAATAAATGTTCAAAAAAATTACAGTGTCTCAAATTAAAATTGTCCGGGTTTTGAACTTTGCTCCTAGAGGCCGTAGCCCAACATATCACACCATTTTGGAATCAGGCCAAATCCGTAATCAAATTAAAAAATATTTCGTGTGGTCGCAATCCTGAAAATTGAGAAAAATCGAAATTAATTTCGAAATCCAGCGAAAGTCAACCATGAAATAAAAATAATTGTTTATACGGAAAGTAAGGACCTACGTTCATCAAATTTTCTTTAAATTAAGTGGCCACAGAAGAATTATTGTTGAACTTTTAAAAGGTAAGCTTAAATATTTATGCAATACTCAAATACAGCGATCCATTTTGAGTTCTTCTGTAGTTTATTTTTACCTATCATATCTATTCTTACCTGTAGTTTATTGTTACCTATCATCTACTCTTACCTAACTATTGTGATGAAGGCTCAATCAACAGCCCTCCGCACCAGCTAGCTTAAACGCCAACTGATAGGGTGGCTTTTAATCTAGTTTAATATATTGTCTGTTTTAATCTATCTATCTATCTATCTATCTATCTATCTATCTATCTATCTATCTATCTATCTCGCTAGCTAGCTCCGTTTGTTTATATATATATATATATATATATATATATATATATATATATATATATATATATATATCGTATCCGAGGATGCCTGTCTACTATGGCGTCTAGCTAATCTCTATTGCAGACATCTGCTCATACACATTTTGTTCAATATCCACAGAGCACTACTGCGATCTGTGGTACTACATTGCTTGTTATACATTCTTGGGGAGAAAGCATTATTTGGTGTGATCAATAGTCTGAACAAGGCCGGCACGCACAAACTCTCAGCCCCGATGACTTGTGACTTTGGGCTAGCACAACCATCGGCGGCTCCCAAATAGTTCCGTTTACCCAATTTCACTCACAAAGCATTTTCCAAATCGACCATGATGTCATTCGATCCCGGGGCTCATGGTCGGAAAGTGAACGTTCTAATCACTTAAACACGTGCGCTATAATGAATTAACCTGCATTTAAGAGGAATTTTTTCTCTAATGTCCAACTGATAGTCAAAAAATTTAAACTCAACACTTTGTCGTCAATATTTTTTAACGAAACTTCTATAAAAGAGGGATTTCTATCCAAAAACACAATTATATATATATATATATATATATATATATATATATATATATAGTGAATGTAACAATTCCGTTGGTATATGATCACAATGGATCCTAGTAATATATATTAAAACTGATCCACAAAAAGAAATCAGTGTATTTATTTTTGAAGAGCACATAATAAACAATAAAATCCCAAATCACCTCATATGGGGAATAATCTAATTCGGCAGACTAAGATATCGGTCGTCATTTTTATCGACTGTTAGGGTTAAATTTCTACTTCTGACACGAACTCTGACGCACCGGTGTTGATAAGACAGACAACAGATATCTTCGTTTGCCGAAATAGTCTATTCTACTTATGAGGTGATTTGGGATTTTATTGTTTATTATATATATATATATATATATATATATATATATATGAAAGTAATAAACACGAATATCCCATGGTTTTAATTTATTACATTGGAATTGTAATCACGATCCAATTCATCAGACCTACAAATTCAAAAAGAAAGCAGAAAATTTTCAGGTTTCTTTTTGAATTTGTAGGTCTGATGAATTGGATCATGATTACGATTCCAATATAATAAATTATAACCATTGAATATTATTGTTTGTGTCTTTTATATTATATTCTTACTCTGTCCTGGACATTGTGTTCTAACTCTTGGAATTATATATATATATATATATATATATATATATATATATATATATATATATATATATATATATATACTTATTATAAAACACAGATTGTGTGTGTGTGTGTCTGTTCGTTTATATATTGGATCGGATTTCCTACATTCAGCCGATTTCAATAAAACTTCACAGGACTACGTAAAATTACCTTGCGGTGTTTCTGACAGCGCCAAAAAATGGGAAAAACACAATTGTTTTTGCACGAAATCAATTTGAAAACACGATTAAGAGGCATCGTTGTTGCGAGAATGAAAGAGGGACAACTCATATCGAGTTATACTAATTATAAAAACCAGGTTATTTGTGTGTGTGTGTTCGTTTATATATGGGATCGGATTTCCTACATTTTTCAACAGATTCCAACAAAACTTCACTCTTTTTTTGGCAGGTAATGTTTCTTATTGTCTTGCACACTTTTTTTCTATATTTTTACATTCAGAATGCTTTAAAAATTCCATTTACAAGACAATTGTTTATAATAAAATTCTATTCAATTGGTAGACTCATAACGATTGAAAACAATGTTTTTGTTTGAGTTTGGGTTTGACCAATTCGTAAAAACAAAAAAAAAACAAAAAAAAACAATTTAAGACATGCGTGTCTGTCAACCTTAAACAATAATCTTTGTCAATTTTATTTTTCAGTCTTTATGATGGTCGATACTTGATCTATCTCCTACTGTTACATCCCTCGGCAACGCCGGGCTCTACTGATAGTATATATATATATATATATATATATATATATATATATATATATATATATATATATATATATCAGTATATATATATATATATATCAGTGCGTGTATGTGCAAGTTTCGTTTAAAAGGACAGACAAGCTACTGAAGTTAGTTTTGAGATTATCAATGTCCTTTTTTTTGTCTTCAGCTAAAATAAAAAATATAATTTACATAACGAACTTTTATTTTAGGTTGAATGACTTTTTAAAATGCTTTGTTTTAACCATGAGACACGTATTAGTTTGAGAAACACAGTCCAACTGGATTTCTCAATATAACTCCGTTAATTTAGATACAAATATTATCAGTATGGTCATAGAAGAGGACTTTATATTTAAACTCGTACAAACTTATTAAAACCAGGCGACGAGTCTGTTTAAGTTTCTTGTTTTTTACTTTTTCAATTTTCTAAGAAGATGTTGCGTATTGGGATCGAAATTATGAATAAACTGTCCGAATTTCATATTTGTTCTGTTAATTTTGATTAACAACATTCAGCCGTCCCAGACATTTTCAAGCGTCATGTGTTGTGAATTTTCTAGGCAAGATTCTCTTGGCTACATTCCAGTATTTTATAGAAAGCTTGACAACACGTGATTTGTTAACTACGGATACGTCACATACCAACCAGCACACCACGAACGACCAAAGTACAACTTCCAACATGAGACAAATATTAGTGAATAATACCAGAATACACTATAGCATCCAATACATAATATCTGTGATACTATTTCACAAAATTTCACTTTCAACCATTTATCCCTAATTTCGATCTTTCTATGCAACAAACAGAATTGGAAAATTCAATACAAAAATAAACAGGTATTGGCGGGTGAATTTACGTACATATAATTTAGAAACAAGTAATTTAAACGCCAGAAATTTCAGAGCTGGCGCCCAGAAAAATATCATTAACACTAGTATTTTATGCAACTGTAGAAGTAAGAATAGATGTTCGTTAGATGGAGCTTGTAAAATCGAATCTATAAAGCAGAAGTAACAGATATTAATGGCCAGAATAAAACGTACATAGAATGTACTGAACGTACTTTCAAACGTTGATGGTACAATCATAGGTCTTCATTCAAGCTAGTAAGTCATGAGTGCTGTACCAAACTAGCTACCATGTGAAGAATTTAAAAGAAAAAATGACAGCAGGGATCCGATTGTAAGCTGGAAAATTTTAAAAAGGGCGAAATGTTACAACAACCTCCCCAATATGTGTAACCTCTGCCAATAGGAAAAATTAGCAATGATATTTCCGGATCTCAAGAATATTTTGAACCAGAAACCGAAGTCATGAACCCTTGCATACATACTAAAAAATTCTTTTAAGCACATATGAGGTTGGATAAAACAAATATACATTTCAATTAACCCCCTACCGATTATTTATTGACCTTTTCTCTTCTTCTTGTTCCTCTTCTTCTTGTTCTTGTTGTTCGTCTTGTTCTTGTTCGTCTTCTTCTTCTTGTTCCTCTTCTTCTTGTTCTTCGTCTTGTTCTTGTTCTTCTTCTTGTTCGTCTTGTTCTTCTTGTTCTTTTTTCTCTTCTCCTTATTCTTGTTGTTGTTCGTCTTCTTCTTGTTCTTGTTCTTCTTCCTCTTCTTGTTCTTCTTCCTCTTCTTGTTCTTGTTCTTCTTCTTGTTCGTCCTCTTCTTCTTCTTCTTCTTCTTCGTCTTCTTCTTCTTGTTCTTGTTCTTCTTGTTCTTTTTCCTCTTCTCCTTGTTCTTGTTGTTGTTCGTCTTCTTGTTCTTGTTCTTCTTCCTCTTCTTGTTCTTGTACTTCTTGTTCTTGTTCGTCCACTTCTTCTTCTTCTTCTTGTTCTTGTTATTCTTCCTCTTCTTGTTCTTGTTCTTGTTCGTCTTCTTCTTGTACTTCTTCCTCTTCTTCTTGTTCGTCGACTTCTTGTTCTTGTTCTTCTTTTTCTTCTTCTTCTTCACATCCTCCTCCTCCCTTTCTATCATACCCAACGTCGTGTGTTTGTTTATGATTTTTTTAAAAATTTAATAAAGCGTTCGGTAATTAAATTATTTTTTTTTAAAAAAAGCTCTCTTTAGCTTCCTCCTCTTAGACTAAAAAAAGAAAAACCTGTTTGTGAGGAAAATGCCTCGGAACCTCTGAAGATAAGTGGGAACTATGCATCAAATTAATTACATAACCTTGTCACCTCCAATTTCCTGAGAGTCTGTTGTGTCTGTCGGCTTGTTTGGTTTATCTATATTAGAACTTTTGATGTTGTTAATTTTAAATCAGTCCCTCGAAACACAGAGACGTATTCATCTTCAATAAATTTTGCCTTGCTTTTTCAGGAAGACAAAGAGAGAAGACGCTTTCGGTGAAACGTGTTAATATATTTTCCACTTTGTCTCCTCAATATATATATATATATATATATATATATTAGGTTGGTGTAAAAATAATGACGTAATAATGTCGTTTTTTGACGTTAAAAATACGTCAAAAAACGACATTAATACGTCATTATTTTTGCACCAACCTAATATATATATATATATATATATATATATATATATATATATATATATAATAGCTGGCCACTCGTATTCGAGGATACACGTCTACTAGGGCAGCTAGCCAATCCCTATTGCACACCCTCGCTCAGGCACATTTGTGTTTGCTCATAACCCACAGAGCTCACCAGTGTTTTATACTACAACTATGTTGAGCAGTTTCTGGGAGAGAGCTTGGTATCTAGCGTGATCACCAATTTGAACACGGCCGGCACGCTCAAGCCCTCTGTCACGATGACTTGCGACTTTGTGCTAGCACAGTTATCGACGGAGCCCATGTGTTCTTTCTACTCAATTTCACTCACAAGGCTTGGGTCAACCCGTGGTATGGTTTGTAGGAACTTTCCAAGGGTGCCGCACCCACACGCTGGGATCGACCACCTCTAGATTAGACCGATTAGGAAGTCACCTTGCTGACAAACCGACCATGGTGAGATTCGAACCTTGGTCTCATTGTTAGAAAATGAGTCACCCATATATATATATATATATATATATATATATATATATATATATATATATATATATATAGGGTGCCCCAACACACTTTGATATATATATATATATATATATATATATATATATATATATATACACACACACACACATATATATATATGTGCGTGTGTGTGTGTGCGTACAGGGTGTCCCAACACACTTTGAATCGTTATAACTTATTTAATTTATGTATTTTGACTTGTAAATTAGTGCGAGAGAAATAATACACATTTAAAGAATTTGGGAGTAAAATATACAAAAACAGAAAATTAATTTTAATAAGATAAAAGCTACTTGGAGCAATGGCAGAATCTTCAGATAATGATGAGTTCACATCAAATGCTCAAACTGATTGCCGTTCTGTTCAATACACTTTTCATATCTCAATTCCTACTTTCTTTTCAGCAATTGTTTCAGGTTTCCTTTGTCTTTTAGAAACCTCCACGAAAAGAAATCCATCGATGTAAAATCTGATGATCTAGGTGGCTATTCAACTGTCCCTTTTCTTCCAATCCATTTATTTTGCATATTCTCACATCACGGTAATGTATTATTAACTATTAATATTTAAAGAGTGTATACATTATTTTGGGACACCCTGTATATATAAGGCGTATCAAAAATACTTTTACAGAATTTGGAGGCGGGTTTCACACAACCAAACAAGGACAAAAGTCCATATAAACTTACGTCCACAAATCTCTCCTTTTTTTAATTAAGTTTAAAGAAAGTTTACGATATATGTCGCTGTGTTGCCATCTAGTGTAGGTTGTCTTTGTGATTTGTGTATAGTTGAGGCTAGTGTCTCCTCAACGCTTAACGTGTGTTGTAGTGAGTTAACCGAGAAGTGTTCTGTTTAACAATGGCAGGATATCCATATCGTGAGCAGATATGATTTTTACATACGACCGCGTGAATTGTAAAGGAAGCGAATTTTTACTGCTCTGCGGCTATATCAGATTGCGTTTCCAGACCGAAGGCAGCCAAGTCATCCAAGCTTTGCTGCTGTTTATTGTGGCGTTGCTGAAACAGGATCTGTGGCACTACAAACTATGAATCGAGGAGGACCGAGATCCGTTCGTACGCCTGCCCACAAAGAATACATTCTACATGGCCTTTTGGACATATGTTTATAAGGACATTTTAACATCTTTTGGTGTCAGGAACCCGCCGTAATGTTTCTAAAAGTATATATATATATATATATATATATATATATATATATATATATATATATATATATTGGGAAAATCTTCGACAGATATGTTGGGAAAATCTTCAACAGAGATTTAGTGCCTCCTTTCGACTTTTCCATGAATGAATAAGCAGAAACAATTCTCACATGAAGAGAGAATTTTTTTCTTTCTTTCGGCCTTTCTTTTGAAATTTTTCTTCCTCTTTTTTGTCCTCCCACAAAGCTAAGAGACATTACAAATGTCGTCTTTAATGGTAGACTGACGATATTAACACGGCTTTCATATTGCCACACTGAAATAAATACATTTTCGAGGAAGGATGAAAGGAAGGACAGAAAGTTGGTGGCGAATGAAAAATGCCGGCTCCATTCTAAGTGACTTGGCGCGCGTCATGTGACAAATGGCTGACGAAAAAGACAATCGGAGTTGTTAAGAGAGAAAATCACTCACGAAGAGGAGAATTTCTTGAAATGGTATACTTGCCCAAACATCAGTATACGCTCTGTTTTTTGTTGTTTCTTTTTTTTTATTTTAATAATTTCTTTCTTCAGAGAAATGATCTTTTCTCAAGTCAGCGTATTTATGTATGACCATAAAAAACACATTTAAAATAGAGAGGAAAATAGTTAATTTATTGTACCTTCTTTAAAAAATAGCGATAATATTAAATCACATTCATTTAGAAAGATGCCAAAATTTCATCACTTGGAATCCTCAATATTTTTATCCTTTCAGAGCGCGAGAGATTATTGAATATATTTAAGAATACTGTCAATTTTAACGTACATAATCATTTATTTTCTACAGGATCCTGAGAAATTGCCGTTAAATTTTACTCGTGTCATCTCGTTTATTATATTTGTACGCACACAGACACTCACACTTATATATATATATATATATATATATATATATATATATATATATATATATATATATATATATATACATGTATGTATGTATATATATATATATCTTTCTATAAAAGGCAGGATGTGTGTGTGTGTGTGTGTCTGTGTCTGTGTGTGTCTGTGTGTGTGTAACGAACGCACGGCCGCAATTTTCGACGGATTTGCACCAAAATTTACATGCACATGCTCCAAGTTAGCGGGAAGACCAACACCGACTTTGCATTTCCCAACTCCCAACGATAGTGGAAATAACCGATTTTTTCACGCTTCTACGGCAGTTTTCATGCAGTTTGCGGCCATTTTCAACTGGCCACGAATAGGCAGGAAGATTCTATTGGCCAGCGTGAGAGCCAACAGCTGACTGACACGAATGTTAACTAGAATGCAAGCATGCAAAAAAAAAAAAAAAAAAATCGATAGCTGCATTTGTCACAAGTGGGAAAGATTTAAACCTGCATGGCAATTGGCTCATTCGCTTGCAGAACTGGCTTGGGTGTGAGAAAGTATTTGTTGTTAACATTCTTTTTTCATTCGGTTTTTCCAGTTACGAGTCCTTTTTTAAAGCTGATTGTTTTGTGTTCATTTTGTTTAGTTCTTTTTTCATAACAGATTTAATGTTCAGTATAGAGCTTAGAAAAAATTCGCAGTGTGAGATAGGCAAGAAGTAAGGCATGTAGCAACATCAGCACGTCAAAGGGCACTCCTTTAAAGGCAAGGAAGGGAAAAAATCTTTTAAGTCAAGTGATAGCAATGACTGTATGAGTCGTACGATTTTTGAATCAAGCACGGTCAACGCCGGGCCATGCTTCTAGTATATATATATATATATATATATATATATATATATATATATATATATATATATATATATATATATATATAATTTCATCCCAAACAAGTCAATACACCCATTAATACGCAAACAGTTATGTTTATGTGAAAAATATGAGACTAAAAAACATTATTAAAGAGAGATAATAAAATATTTTTATATATATAAAATGTAGAAAGTCCGACAATTATTTTCATATACTTAACTGTTATACGTTATTTACATACACACAAATATTTAAGTAAATGTTCTGTTTATAATAAACAGTACTAACAATATATACCGGCCTGAAAGTCCGAGAAATTTCATAGAAAATATACGTCTTCCGACAGGATTCGAACCTGTATCCTATATGGAACCGTCATATAGTTTGATGTACTACACGAGTTTAGCTACGAAGAAAGCGTTTGGGGGGTTGGATGGAATTACTGCTTTTTAAATCATGAATAATCAAGAGAAGTTTGTAGTTATATTTTCTATGAGATTTCTCGGAAATTCCGGCCGGTAAATATTGTTAATACTGTTTATTATAAACAGAGCATTTACTTAAATAACATATAAAAATAATATATATGTGCATGTATATATATGTATATCCTTATGTGTATTTATATATATATACACGCACACATACAGACACACACACAGACATATACTTATTGTGTGTATTTAGGCAGAATTTTTTAATTAATGCATGTTTCATTAAATAATATAAACAAGTTTTATCTATTTATTTTAGGCAAATTCCTTTCATATCGCCTGATAAGCTTAATAACATTATCATTGAAAGACAAAAGAAAAAAAGCCTGAATGATCTTTTTGCTCTCGCCATTGCTCAGTTGGGAAGATAAAGTGGGTCTGACACAAAACGATTTTAACCTGTTCTCTTTCTAGCTGATTAACTCAAAGGGTTTTTCAGTGATTCTTACGACAGACGAATCAAGATGGTTAAACGTCTTATCTGAAAACCTGGAAGAAAGAAACACAATTAGTTTTGTGTTTTTTATTTATATACTTTTTTTTTAGATATTTAACATTTTGTTGGATGGCCATTTATGGTGTAACACGATGTTGCCAACTTTGCTGCTACACCCGATATATATATATATATATATATATATATATATATATATATATATATATATATATATATATCATACTTCGTGTCGTGGATTGATTTCCTGTTCCTTTCTCCAATCTTTGAATTCATATATGTCCTTTTATCTAATTCTATTATAAATTACTATAGTGGTAGGAGGAGATAAAATGGATTCATGCTTTTCCCATGTCCAATAGTACGAAGTGAATGCAAGTGATTTGACTGGAACTAAAAATTTACTTTCTGATTATTTCTATTTTTTGTGTGGTGGGGGTGATAACCTTTCCGCTATTTACTTCCTCGTACGCATTATTTTATTTTGTTTAATTAAACATAATTAGTTTAGTGATTTTTTAGATGTCAAACATTTTGTGTGATGGACAATTATCCCACGCTGTTACACAATTTGGACAATTTTGCTGTTCCCGATATATATATATATATATATATATATATATATATATATATATATATATATATATATATATATCGGAGAGTGTAGCAGAAATGTTGGTATTTTTTGTAAGGTTAAGGATGGTTTCACAGTTATGGAATAAAACCGTCTGCGTGAATTTTCTGACTAATGTCTTTTAAAATCTGATGATTTAGAAAATTTTTCTGTTGTTCCTCTTGTGATATGTATACGTTTAAATCAATTTTATCTTGCCAATAATTTTCTCTTCCGGCTATCTGCCTTCATTTGGTTCCTTTTGCGACGTTTGTCGATACGATATTTATCTAAAGTCAATGACCCGTGGGATTAAAATCGCTACCAAATTCGTACAAAGCTGATGATTTATACGCCTGCACGAAACTGTAAATTAGGACAAGCAATGTGCCCTATATGCAGCTTGTGGTACATCGCAAATTAAATGTGCATTTGAAGTGGGTAAATTATGCTATATGAAAACATAATTGTTTTGGCCTTTATTCCAAAGCTCATTTTATCTGCACACTAGCAGCATGGTCCGGCGTTACCCATGCATGATTCAAAAATCGTACGACTCATACAGATATCGCTATCACTTGACTTAAAATATTTTTGCCCTTCCTTGCCTTTGAAGGAGTGTCCTTTGCTAAACAAAATGAACACAAAACGGTCAGCTTTAAAAAAGGACTCGTAACTGGAAAAAACAAATGAAAAAAGAATGTTAACAACAAATACTTTTTCACACCCAACCCAGTTCTGCGGAATCAGAATCAGAGTTGAGTTTAAGCAAGCGAATGACCCAATTGGAGTAAAGTGCCATGCAGATTTAAATTTTTCCCACTTGTGACAAATGCAGTTATCGAATTTTTTTGCATGCTGTTAATATTTAGTTAATATTCGTGTCAGTCAGCTGTTGGCTCTCATGCTGACCAATAGAATCTTCCTGCCTATTCGTATCAGCTAGCTATAGGCTCTCACTCTGGCTAGTAGAAAATGGCCGCAAACTACATGAAAACTGCCGTAGGAGCATGACAAAATCGATTATTTCCACTATCGGTGAGAATTGTGAAATGCAAAGTGGGTCTTGACCTTTCCGCTAACTTGGAGCATGTGCATGTAAATTTTGGTGCAAATCCTTCGAAAATTTCGGCCTTTCATTCATTAAACACACACACACACACACACACACACACACATCCTGCCTTTTATAGATAGAGATGCAGACCTACAACGCGACCATCGTCCCGTCTTTCCACCTACCAGCTAACGATCACCAGACGTTGTATTCCGATTCGCAATCTCGTCGGTGACCTCCGAAAACTGGGAAAGGGTGCGATGCACGCTCACAAGGAATGACGATGAAAGACGTCGAGAAATATGTACGAGAACTCCGGTTCCGGTATTATATGTAGATGTTTTATTCAGGGTTCCGCCTGTTCGTCCTGATGCGTAGGTAGGCGATACTTGGGACAACAACTTCTACGCCTACCAACTCCTAGCCCATCTACTCATACCAACATGGTGGCTGGCAATACGAAAGTCGGCGTCAGAATCGCTCAACGTAAGTGTTCGTCTCTTGCCAAGGGCGGACCATACCTATCCTCCACCCCAAACATGGCTGTTAATATGGACCAGCACCCGGATAGTCCCTATTATCCTGTTCTGTTGCCAATTAATCTCCGAAAATCACTTTACTCCTGATTTCCCTTCAAAAGGAACCATCCGCTGGTCTACCAAACAAAAGTACTTGAAATCGAAATGAAAAAAAAAAAAAACACCCTCTCCTTTTTCTACGCGGGTGTGTATAGTATCCGATAAGTATAAAATCTTACCATGAGACAAGATGCCTCCATAACAACTGATGGCTAGTCATATTTAAGGATAACAACCAGTGCGCCTGTTTACAAATTAAGTGTGTTTGAATATATATATATATATATATATATATATATATATATATATATAACGTTAAAATTCCCTGTTTTTTTTTTTGCCGTGCGACGATGACCTAGAGGTAAGATATCTGACTGATGCCAAATCAGTCGGATTTTGGTCCTGGCTTGTCTACACACACCGGGGACTGCATATATATATATATATATATATATATATATATATATTTATTTATTAAAGACATTTTTTATGTTTAACGTTCTTTTTATAGATACACGTATTTAAGTAAATGCTCTGTTTAGAATAAACAGTATTAAATAACATTTACCGGTCTGAATGTCCGAGAAATTTTCATAAAAAATATTTGTCCTTTGAAAGGATTCGAACCTGCATCCTACACGGAACCGCCATTTAGCCCGGCGTGCCTAACCGCTCGGCCACATTGTTTCCTCTATCACTCCTATCTGATCTTGCTCCAAATCCTCTGTAAACCCTTACGTGCTAGTAGCTTCCCGTCTTCCTAGGGGTGATATGCTTAAAAAAAAGAAAAAAAAAAGAAAAAAAGAAAAACAGTATATTTCTCTCCACGGAATTATTGTCGAGAAAAAAGCCTGGGATTCAGAATGTTGATTTTTAAGCATATCTTTATCACTTGAAATGTTAGCGCAAAACGATCTTCTTTAAACTATCTTTTCTCATGTTTCTCAGGTACTATTTGCATAAATATCGAGGTCAGATGAAAGCAACCATTTGAAATGATGTGCAAAACAGGTTTTCTCAACTGTGAAAAATTGGCGCAACGCAATCTTCGTCGCTGTATTTTCTCGTCTTTTTTCTTCTGCTGTACTAGTCGCAAAATATTAAATATCAATACCCCAGGAAAATCTCATAGGAAATAAACAAAAATCAGTGAAGAGAAAAAGATAATAACACGTCTAAATTGTATCGTTTCAGCCTGAACTAACGCGACATTTTATAAGCGCTAAGTGATTTATAACCAGATTCATCGAAAAGGCTAAAACAAATCGTCAGAGATGAATGGAAAAATTAAAGGAAGGCTAGGTCGTTTCAGTTCCAGCAAATCGTTTCGTGTTTTGTCAGTGCCTGTAATCTTAATTGATGATCGATACGCGTATAAGAAGACATTGGAACCGAAGTCATATTGGTGGCTATTAGACAAAAGAGAAAAGGCGTGCGCATGCGTGAGGAACTATTAGGTTGGTGCAAAAATAATGACGTAATAATGTCGGTTTTTGACGTATTTTTTAACGTCAAAAAACGACATTATTACGTCATTATTTTTGCACCAACCTAATAGTTGCAGTTTTTAAAAGATAAACTGACGTGTCAAAATATTTCGAATCCTAGCCATCATTTTGTAATATTCACGTTTTTACGATTTATTCTGTACAGTCAAATATTTTTTATTAATATTCAAACAATTGTTTCAACAAGAAAAACAGCAACAGTAGAAACCGTCGGGAGAGCGCATTTTATTCTTTTATAAGATTTCTTGAATATCAAGGACGATAGACGAAATTAAATATAATGTTTTATAAATTATGCACCTGGATTCCCTTGGCGGTCAGGTGTGAACTTGTGGTTTGGCCTATTACAACATAATACCACTTGCAGGAACGAAGAGGATGATCATATAAGCTAGTCACATGGCCTATATTTTATATCAATAGATAATAGTAGATTTAGTTTATTGAAATTTTTGAAGAAGAAAAAAATCTTAGAACTACTGACTGGAGGATAAACCAGTCAGAATATGATAAATAGGACTGAAACGAGGAAATTGTTAAAAAAAATACATATTAGTAAAAAAAACAAAACAAAAAAAAAACAACAAAAAAACACATATTTACCTTAAGACTGTCAGATGAAGAATACTCGTCTTTATATGTGATAAAGACGCGAAAGCAAGTAAACTGGTGCCATTGAATCAGTACCATAGTACACGGTTAGTCAGACCAAATAAAAAAAAATCCGCTGTAATTGTTGCCTTAAAGGCAGAGCATAGTGATTCAAAGATTGCATCACGGTTCGAGTCGTCAAAGTTCCCAAAGAGCTAAAAGCCGCTGGCCCGGATTCTACGACAGTGAAGAAACGTAAAAAGCCTGCTAAATGTCTTAGTACCATTAGAACAGTCAAATATCTACGAAAGGTGGATGACATTATCGGTAAGACAGTCAATTAATGCCATTGCTAAGGAGCTCAAGTTTTTAAGGTACTCTATTGGACGATTGGTGCATGAAGACCTTAGATACAAGTTCTATGTAAGACGAGGACGACAAGTCATGTTTGTAAAGACAAAAGACAACCCTTAGATCCACGCAAAGCATTTGTTGAACAAGATGAAACATCAAAAGCCTAGAATAATTGTTTTTTTTCTGAAAAATCTGAACCAAAAGGTCAACCAAAACAAGGACTGCTCGTTATGCAGCGGCCATAAGGACGTTCTAGTGGTCATGTACATAGTTTTCGGTCACTGTGTATGTTATTATTTTCAGAGTATGACGATAACTACACCCGGTAGCAAGGACTCTGATCAGGAGATTGGAAATTTCGAGGAGCGTGGAACCACCTTTTAATTGCTGTTTTTTCCAGGTATACTCTGACACATGTTAGAGTCCCATCTTTAGGCAAATAGTGGATCCCCAAAAAAGACAAATCTGTGAAAGTGCCAAATACATTTTTATAGTAAAATTATCAACAATAGATTTTATAGCAGGATAATCATCAATAAATTTTATCAGTAGTTGAAGGAATGGAATTTCGTTCAAAATATTTAGCTAAGGCATAAAATTGCGTTCAAAATGTGTAGATTTCGGTATTAAATAAACCATAGTGATATGCCGCTAAATAAAATCAACGACACAACCAACATGAATGAAGTTTCATGACATTAATCCATATAATATACTACAATTTCTTAAATATATTCCAAAATATAACTTCAAAAAAAGTGCAACATAAAACGCATCACCGACTCTGGTAATCATGGCCACAAGCACAAGTACCTGCAGAAAAGTTTACACTATAGGTACTATCTATTTAGACTTGTTGCGACTACTGGAAGTGCGTAAGTGATGTGGGGTATTTTATCTGGCGAAGTTGAAGAAACCGTTGATAACTGTCTGGCAGAGACAGAATTTTTATTTTTTTGGTTGGATGAATACGTAATACACAACAACAAAAAAAATGTTTGGGGAATTTAACACTTCCAAGACATTGAAAGCAAACGAAGCAGTGAGTAACTTTGTTTTATTTGGTTTGTTTGTTTTACAGCATATCAACTTATGCATAATTTAAATGTTGAAATTCTATTTTGATGTTGCTTTAATATGATATCCACCGAGGCATTTACGACTTACCGTTTATATAGTTTACAAATATTGAAATCACTATTTAATGATTTTTAATTTTTTTTTTTATAAAATACTGTTATTGAGTTTTAATACGTAACAAGTACACTATTGATTGAATTTAATCGTAACTCTAACCGTAACATTTTTCATACTTCCTACAGTTAGTAAAGATATCGTAGAAAATGAATAGTATATACCGTACAATAGTAGAAAATGGATGGTAGATATCATACTATAGTAGAAATATGGATGGCAGATATCATACTGTAGTAGAAAAATGGATGGTACATATCATAATATAGAAGAAAATGAATAGTATATATCCTAATATTATAGAAAATGGATGGTAGATACACTAAAGTAGAAAATGGATGGTAGATATCATACTATAGTAGAAAATGGATGGTAGATATCATACTATAGTAGAAAA
>OZ010592.1:46387662-46410162 GCA_963932145.1 Acanthosepion lycidas | reverse complement strand
TTATTTTTATTTATTTTATTTTTATTTCTTATTTTATATATTTATTTTATGTTATTTTTTTATTTTTATTTTAATCAATGTTTTTATTAACGTAGTAAAAATTTGTTTATATCGCTTATTTAATAGTTTTGTCTGGGAAGATAAAGATATATATTCAATTTTGGGGTTGATTATTGTAGTTTATTCTAACTATTATTTTGGCGGGAACAGTTTTTAAACTTTATATATATATATATATATATATATATATATATATAAAATCAATAAAAAATATGAACTGGAAAAAAGATCACCAGCTACAGAGAATGGCATCGATCAACAGATCAATATAGGTTGCGATTGATAAATTGTCGTCTAAATTGCGCAAAAATGAAAATAACACTGAAATCTCATTTTAACAGATATATTTACCAAAATTACACAAAAATAACTTAAATACTAAACAGGAAATTTATTCAATAAAATCGCAATTGTCTTCAACAACGAATTTGCATATGCACCCAATGTAACAGCAAAATTGTCTAAATTGTCTCTAACTACATTGGATAATTGTTCATCCCAGAAAATGTTTAATATCTAAAAAACACTGAAACACTAATTCAGTATCTTTTTTCCAGGCTTTCAGATAAATCGTTTAAACATCTTGACACTATTCGTCGTAACAATCACAGAAAATACCTTTGAGTTATTCAGGTAGAAAGAGAACAGGTAAAAATCGTTTTGTTTCAGCCCTACTATGCCTTCTCAACTGAGCAATGGTGAGAGGAAAAAGATCTTTCAGACCTTCAGTAATAGTATCAACATTCATACTCCAGCTTCCATCTTCAACGTGCGTTCAAGAACCTTCACGAAAACGGTGAATAAGTATAAAAAAGAGGGAACAGTAGAGAGGAAAAATGGATGAGGGGTTCACAACAAGAAGAAGGGACTATATTTTCAAATTAGTGGTAAATACATTCTTATTTCGCAAAGTAGTGTTATAGTCTTCCTAAACCAGATCTTCTGATTCATGTTATACAAATTTCCACCACTGGCCGAATGTGAACGCTCCGAATCCGCGTTGTGCCCAATTTCATAAGGAACCTTTACAAGGTACACGCAGATTTATCCGATACCCACCATCGATTCCATTTTTAACAAGATAAGCCAGGGAAACAAATACTTTTCATGCCTTGATCTCCGTATTTGATACTGGAAAATTCCCATAGTCGAACATGGCTGCCACAAAACTGCATTCACCTGAAAGGGTCGATGTTACCAATATACACGCTTAGTCTTCCGTCTAACATCTGCTGGTCAAATATTTTCTCGATGCATAGCCGAGGCATTGAACACCGTCAATTTACGGGATAATATCTTGTCATGCATTGACGACAACGTCGTCCACGCCGAAACCTTTCATGATTACATCATCGCGCTGGAACAGATATTCATCGGTCTTCAAAAATTCGGACTGAAACTCAACCCCGAGAAATGCAACTTTTTCGATTCAGAAGCCAAATTTCTCGGTCGCATTGTTGACAGCGAAGGATTAAAAACCGACCCAGAATACATTCGTGCCATTGTCGAGATGAAGCCACCCACTACAAGAAAGGAGCGACAAAGTCTCATAGGACGTCTCGTCTGGAAACGGCAATTTCTAGAGACTCGTCTTTACGAACGGATCAAGACGATTACATGTTCCCACTTGATGGCTCCTTTACATGAACTCATCAGGACCAACAAGGCGTTCGTCTGGACAGAAAAGACAGATAAGGTTTTTGAAAAAAAATAAGAAACGCTTATCATCACCACCAGTGATCTCATTTCCAGCTTTTACTGAATACTTTACATTCACTACAGACGTTAGTGACGTCGTGTGTGCTGCCATCTTTATGCAGGAAGCTGACAAAGGACGAAAAAAGATCATAACCGTCGCTTCCCACAACTTCAGCCCAACAGAACAGAACTTGTTCACTACTGAACGTGAAGCGTTAACAATAAAATGGGTCATATTCAAATTTGATTACTTTATGCGCAGCGGCCCATTCATTATTTTCACTGACTACCGTTGACTGACATACATCGACCAGCGTGAATTCAATAACGCAAAAATTCGACGATGGCAGGAAGAAATATCCAGCTATAAATTCGTCTTAGGACACATAGAGGGCGACTCCAATGTTTGGGATGACATGCTCAGCAGAGGGCACGGCTTAAAGAAGACCAACCCACTGGCCAATCCGACCGCAGACAGCAAAACTTTCAGACTTCAAAACTCAGAACGTCATATCTTCGTCCCGTCGTGGTGTCTGGGAGAAATCAATGGTACACAACTACTCCTTGTAACACACACGCCACAGAACCTCAAACTTTACAGACAGGTCGCCGACGCATTTTTTTCCTGTCGCACCACCTCAACCATCCTCACAGAGGAAGTATGCGACCACATTAAAATCGCAACTGAACAAGTTCCGCTGATTTACTGGCAATGACCTTCAAGGGCTTACAAGCGGTGAACTCATGTGAAGCATCTACACTCAACATCACAATTGATCCCAGTGACCAACGGGCAGCAATCTATCAAAACCACCTAAAACAGTTCTTTCTTGAACCGGGGGCATCTGTCCTGATGCTAAAAGACTCCCAAAATACGCCCAAACTCGTTTTACCTTACAAGCTACGAGCCAAATACTTACAGCAAGCCCATGACTGCATCAACCACTCTGGTATCACTCGGATGCGCACCCACTTATCAAACTATTGGTTGGAGCTTAAAAATTGCGACCTCACGGCATACGTCGAATTATACAATAATTGTGCGAGACGCAAGGGGAATTACGACAAGCGCCTAAACTGGCCCAGCGGACATTGCAAGCGAGGCAAAAGTTCCTTCGAGGTCGTATACACAGACTTCGTCATGATGCCACCTTCAAAGGGCAAACTCTACATCCTAACGATTTTGGATAGCTTTAGTCGACACCTCACAGCCATTCCCTGTGCCAGAGACCGCTCGATCGACGCGGCTCGCTGTCTCTACCAATTCTTCCTCCGCCACCGGGAGATACCCTGTATCATATATTTCGACCGTGGTACCCATTCCAGAAGAGAAGTGTATAAGAATTGTCGGCACCCCAACATCAGTTTGTCCAAACGACCCAACCGGAACATTTCGAATGGCGACCCTGGTCCTTACGACATCCTGATAAACGCTTTGCCGCGATAGTTTCACCAACACGTCGTCCTAGCAAATAATGAGGCCGACCACAAGACGAACAAACAACTGAATCAGCTCATCTGTAAAGATCCGATACGGGTCGGAGACAAGGTCTTTATCCACAGACCTCATTCAGTCACAGCCCACATATCACATCTGCCTTGGACAGGTAGTTACCAAGTTATCAAGACGAACGACATGATACTCCAAATGACAAACAGCCATGGTGAAACTAGTTGGGTCCATCGCGCACACGTAAGTGTCCTTGTACCTCGGCATGGCCACCATATTTATACGAACTTGTCTCCTCTTCTACAAACTCTCCAAGCGACACCCAACTCGACACATCATCCCTTGTCTGATTATCATGTAAACAATGAGGACCCCAGATTTAGCGATCTTGCACTGTCAGCCGTCCCGATTTTCCAAAGAAATCTCAAAAGACACACAAGTAGTCAGCTACCGAAACATTTTGAAAACTTCATTATGCAATAAAAACATACAAACAAAAAAGACAGCATACCATACATATAACATATCAACCCGAGCATTACCATACCACACATACAACGCACCAAACCATCCGTGAATCAGAATAAGATCTAGGGGAGCTGTTATCATCTTCCTCAACCAGATCTTCTTCTGATTCATGTTATACAAATTTCCACCACTGGTCGGATGTGAACGTTCCGAATTGCAAGACCGAATTAAAAATCCCAACAAACACACATCGGCTCCACACACATCTTCCGCTTTCCTCATCCCCCACCACCAAAAAAAAAAAATACAATCCAATTTTTTACCCACTAGCACCCACGTCCAAAGCGAAATAGGAAATGGAACCGATCTGAGCCTACTAAAGGGTTTAAAAGCCCATCAAAGAGACAACTTCAGCGGTCGGTTGGCACAGCAGCTAGGGTTCATACGCTCGTCAGAACGCCATCTCCACACCCAAAGACAACTGGCCTCACATCTCCAAACACAACACGCCAAAGCCCATCGCTGCAATAAGTCACGACTCACCGTGCGTCTCCTACTATAAAGCCACTGCAGACGGCTTTACTTACTTCTTTCTTTCAATGAAAGACTTTCACACCAATTCCCCATTCGTTGTATTTTTTTGTTAATACAATTATTTATTTCTTAAACTTCTGCTGTTTCTTGTTTCTTCTACCATACACTTAATATAACAATAGTTTTCTAAAAAGAACTATTAGGTTGGTGCAAAAATAATATCATTTTTTTGACGTTAAAAATACGTCAAAAATAGACATTATTTTTGCACCAACCTAATAAGAAGAATTGCAGTAAGATATTTTAATCATTGCTAAAATAAAACGTTTCAGACCTCAATATAAGAGTTTTGCTATTATACGATTTGGACAATTTTGGTGTTACGCCCGTTATACATATATATATATATATATATATATATATGTGAAAAGTGTGTGTATATAAATATAAATAAATATATATATGTGTATAATTATTTATATATTATATGTGTGGTACTTATTAGAAAGCGCTCAATATCAGAGATAGAGCTAACATATACAAGCTCACATCTATGCAACCATATATGTTAGACAAGCTCACATCTATCCAACCATATATATATATATATATATATATATTAAACGTATATATATATATATATATATATATATATATATATATATGATTCATGAATGAAAGCTGTAATGATATAAATATAAGTTAGAAGAATGCGTCAGATAGAGCCAGATATATTTCCTGTTGAAGTCGGAAGTCGAGTTTTCATCGTCAAATCGTCTTCGCCAAAGCTGACAAAATTTGGTTCCAGGTCTGAAAAACGGAAATATAGTAAGAGGCCCTTAGCTTGAGTCGAGGATGCGTCTGCATGATTCTGGCAGAACCAGACTGAATGAAAACCAAAAAAAGCTTGTATTGATTGTTTTACTTCTGTTACTACAATGTTGTGTTTCCACAAAGTTGCACTAATTTTCTTTTGGGAAAAAGGAAAAGACAAAATCAGACTATTCATTATTGAATGACGTTTGCAGGTTTGAAAGCATACACAAATAGCAGGCACGACAAGTGAGGAAGATCTATATAGGATGAACCTTGCAAATAACATAAAAAATTATATCAACGCATAACAAGGATTTATCTTGGGGGAAAAAGAGTTCGGGAAATATCAGAGGTTTCTTCTAGTTCGAGAAGAATTGCTTATCAAAGTAAATAGAATGAATATAATTTTTTTATCTACGATAATCTTTTGACGATCGTAATTTGATTATAGTGGTGAAGGTACATATATATATATACATACATACATACATATATATATATATATATATATATATATATATATATATATATATATATATGTATACATATAAATATATATATACACACATACACACACACACACACACACACATATATATATATATATATATATATATATATATATATATATATATATATATATATATTGACCTCATCTTTAAAAAAGCTGGAAAAATGTAATTACTGTTGTAATTTAATTTTAAAACTTAGCATTCCTGGTTTGATTTTTACTGTTGTAACTCATTAAAGGCATAAAAAGACATGGCGATAGATTTTCTTTTCCTGGCATTAGTTCTTTTGCAAAAAAGAGGTGCAAATATTCCCAGGTGGTTAGTGAATTTTTATGAAAAAGCTGCATTTGATTTTAATTCCATAAACAGATAGGTGACTAAGGTTAATGATAATCGTTTAAATAAAGGAGAAACTGATCTTAATGGCATGACTGCAGCTGTTGTGAATGCAGCTTATGTTCTCATTACATTTGACAAAAGGATTATTATTTCAAAACGGTGAAGGCGATACGGCAATGCATGCGTTTCAGTGAAGCCTCTAGTTCTCTTTCAAAGATTTTCAAATATTCCCAGGAGATGAATGTATTTTTATGGAAAAGCCGCACTTGATTTAAATTCCATAAATAGAAGAGTAAATAAAATTAATGACAATTTAGATAAAGGAGAAACTGATCTTAATCCCAGGTCACTCAGTGGCAGGGCTGCAGCTGTTTTGAATGAAGATGAGGCTGATGTTCTCATTACAGTTGAAAAATGATTAGTATTTCAAAACGGCAAAGGCCTTCAGTTGCGATACGGAAGTGCCGGTAGTTTAATGCAGTCTCTTGGCTACACCTTGGCATGTGCAATATGGATTACTATGCTGCTGATAGAATACATTAAGCTTGCAGAAGATTAGTGCTGCTCAAGGTGTTCCGTAGATGCACAAAAACGTACTTGGTCCATGAAGAAAGAAATTACGAGGTCGACGATTCTCTAGTGATAGTGGGTTGAAAGAGGTAAAACGCATATAGCTAAAAAAGCCGACAATAATCTTTGAAAGGTACAATGCTATGATTGGGAAGAGAAGACACTATGTCTCTAATTTCTGTTTGAATTTTTAGGATCTGTGCTTCTCAGTATATCCATTATTAATCTGTAAGCAATTGTTTTAATCCTTGTTATCATCACGACCTTTCAGCCGATGTACTCCCCGGTCTTCATAAGGTGCTTGTCGATCATAGTAACCGTTAAAGAATTTCAAGTTCTCGTTCCGCTGACCTCGTTTAGGGATATCTCACGTAGTTTTTTTTTTAATTTTATCACAGCACAGTTATTGTTTACCATGTTTCCGTATAGTCTGCCCGGCTCAAGGATTGAACTCACATTGGCTATGTCACCAAATTCGAAAAACTATATCTTTAATTTACTAGGCTATCAAGAAACAACTGATGATGAATGGAAGGCAGAACGGTCGAAGCGTTGTGGTAATAACAATAAAGATGAGGATAACAGTCAGTATGTAGATAATGTAAATAATTTGGAAACCATTTTTGACAGGTTCGAGCATTCACGATAGCTTCATAAATTTAACAAATATATATTTTTAACGTTTGAGTTGTATATGTCTGTTTCTTTAGAACATCCAATTATAATATGATGAACTGATTTGCTTTTGACCACCGGAGTTAAGCAACGTTGATCCCGGTCTGTACCTTGATGGGTGATCGCTTGGCAATACTAGGCGCTGAAGCTTGGGTGTGTGGGTTGTGTAATGGATAAGGACTTGGCTCTTGTTAGTCGGAAAACCGAGTTTCAATTCCAGTTGGGTTCGTTATATTCGCTTAAGCGCAAATACTATTTGGAAAGGTATGAATCCGCCTCCTCTTCTCACCAGGTATGGGTTAATTAGTAGGATTTATGTCACTAAACCGTCATTATCCCCAAAGGTAAAATAAAATTGTGTACAAAACATGATATGCCTCTAAACAAAAACATAATAGATTGAAGATCAATTTTAGAAATGAACATAAATAAATCTAAACGTTTCTAAAGCCAACTAAAGACAGACAAATGACAACTCGTAACGTAAATGCCTTGTAACTGTCAGTAATCTTTTTGGCGAGTAGTGTAGAGAAATTAATACAAGAAAACACGTGTTGTTCCGAAGTTGAGAGTTCTCAAATTGATTGTGATAAGTATTTTATACTTATATACGTAAGGAAATATAGTTAAATTCCCAGATCAGTTCTGTGGACAAGACAGATTGGTATAAAAAGACGAAACGCGTCGGGAAAATCTAAGATTTTTTTTCCAATTGTCATTTTATACCAACTTTAGGAAATACTTAAATAGACAATGATAAATATATTTGAAACGGACAAGATTTCTTCTTGGTACGTTTTATAACCATTTCAAAATCAGATTTCAGTAGCTGATGATTGCGTGGGGTATGAAACTCCGAGTCGTATCGTCAGGGTATTATGTATATTCATGGAAATATGTTTAATAGCTCTGTTATTTTACATTGAGCACTGTTTTACTTACACCAATGCATATATATGTGTGTGTGTGTGTGTGTGTGTGTATTTGTATGCGAACACTACCATGTACATTTATTTATATATATATATATATATATATATATATATATATATATAAAGTGTATATATATATATATATATATATATATATATATATATATATATATATATATATATATATATATGGGTCCTTACGTATAACCACAGAATGAACTCTTCCTTACACTATGTATACTACGCCTCTCAAAAGAGAGAGGGACGAATCGAACCGTTAGTAGTTCACTCCAAACTAGACTGACAGTCATACTAACACCTTCCACCTCTTGTATTTCGTTACTCCTACTCTTGTGTTCGTGTTGTTCTTCCTTGGTCTTAATCTGGACCATAACACACACACACAGACATATATATATATTCTTATATATTATATATATATATATTCTTATATATATATATATATATATATATATATATATATATATATATATATAAAAAGAATAACCAAAACCGTTGATGAAACCAACAGACAACTTACCAAAACCTAAAACCTTTATCCAGAAGCCCTATGGCCCAAGTCTTAACCCGAGTTTCAAGCACACCAATTAGACCTGAGCAGATGCTAACTTAAAAGTCTGCACGCGATCTTCAGACGACTTGAACGCAAATGAAAGAAGTGAGGGACGAGCTTTTTTATACACTGTGACCATAAAACAGCGGGTTATAGAAAGCTCGTTTCCCTCTTCTTTCATTTGTGTTCAAGTCATCTGAAGATCGCGTGCAGACTTTTAAGTTAGCACCTGCTCAGGTCTAATTTGGCCCCCAGCTCAAAACGAAAGGGATCTCTGGTTCAGCTTAGAAAACAGCAAAGAAAATTTTGAAGAAATAACTTTGAATTCCTCACTTCAGTCCATTGAATTTCAAAAAAATCAATTTAACCCGTATTAGGTCTGGGTGAATTCCGACCAAAAACCGATTTGGGGCGAAATTCTAATTAAAACCGAAAATCGAGTTCTTCAAATCGCAAACTCCATGGAACTTTAATTGTGTTGTGTTCTTCGAATAACAAACACTGTAGAATTTCAACAATTTCATTTTATCTCTGATTCATTGGAATTTTGAAAAAATATAATTGATCCACTCAGTTTATAAAATTAGGGAGATATTTTAAATAGAATTTAAAACAAACTTTTTAAGTTCACAATTTTTTTTCTACTTAAAACTCTTACTTGAAATCACTAATTTTTTCAGTTGCTTTGAAATTTTAATATTCAACCACCCCCTCCTTGTCCGAACACAAATGCTAATATAGATATTCAAGCACCAGATGAATGGCAGATTTTCAATTTTGGGGTCATCCTGATTCTAAAAAAGTATAATATAACTATATGTGGCTTGAGTTATAGGAGTTTCAGACATACGGATGGATAAACATAATTTGCCTTTTATTTATTTATTTATAGATTTGAATTTTTAACCGTGACCTCCTCATCTGGAAACAAATGTTAATGCTGGATGTTCAAGCACCAGATAAACGGTCAATTTTCAAACCCGGGATCATCCTGATACCAAAAATTTATAATATATCTATGTAGAGCAAGTTTGGCCAGGTTGCAGACACTCGAACGGACAAACAGAATATACCATTAATATATTTAGAATTTAAGTCCTCTCAGTGAACATGAGATGATGCTTCGATCACTCGAACCATAACCATTTTTGACGAATATGTTACTGCAGACGAAACTTGACCTATGCTTTGTAAATAATGGATATATTTAGTTTAGCAGGCTGCAAAAGAAACTAGAAATATCTGAAAATTAAAAAAAAAAAAGTATATTTTGTCAGAGAACGGGACAGGCGTTGAAAAACAAAACTTTCATTTCAATCCGCCATTTTAATTTCAGGTTTAACTCTCCCAAAAGCTTTGTAATAAGATCAAAAGAATTGGGATTTCAGTTAAGAAATTAAACTATACACACAGCAGCATTCAAAATCGAATGTTATCATTGCTCGAGAAGTGAAGAGACTTGCTATCACTTGACCTATAAAGAAATCTGCCAGATCTAATCGAGGTGACAATTGCTCGCAGAGAAAATACGACTGAAAAACATTGGAAACTATTCAAAATACAAGCGACTTAATTCTATAACAATTCAATAATTATTACAAGTGACGAAACTAATCGACCCGGAAAAAGGACAAAAAATAAACATTGACATTTCTCTTGATCTTGGGCAATCCGGGCACTTGGAACATGTGAAGCACTACTCCAATTAAGTGTGATATTGTCCGCTCGGGGGCGACATATTGACGCCATTTCCGGCAACTCTCTCACCTAAACTTCCGCTATGTTTCCGTTTTTTTTTTCTTTAAATCTTGTTCGTTGGTTTTGGCAGACGTTTTTCGGGAGTTATTTTTCAGCGATTTTCTTTCTTTCTTTCTTTCTTTCTTTCTTTCAAATATAATGTTCTTTCTTTCTTTCTTTCTTTCTATTCATATTTTACTATCTTTCTTTTTTTTAATATATTTTCTTCTTTTTTTTAATCAATTTATCCGAAGCAGCGTGATAATGCGACTAAGACGCATCGGGTTGCTGGTTGTGAAAGAATGAGATGATTTAGTTGAAAAGGGAAATTCACCCTAAAAAGGATACAATTTACCCATCGCACCCTGTAGATAAAGTATTTGCTCTTTAATTATTTACCCTATTTAATTTCGAACTGTTAAGTAAGGCAACAATGCAACTAAGACGCAAGGTGGGTACAGGGTGTGAAAGACAATGAGATGATTTTAAAAAGATCCGCAAACCCTATCCTGAACAGGAAACAAGTGATAAATCTTTACTCTTGAGGAAGGAGTTTAAACCGGGCGATAGACGAATCTATCTACTCCTATCCTCATCATTGTAGGCCGTTTTGCCCTCCAATATTCATCATGATGTAGGTCAAACGGCACAGCGTCGAAATGTAATATATAAAACGATGACTCCTCATCACAATTAGACAACAAATTTAGGCAAAAATATAGTTCCTTAATAAATAGCTTTTTTTTTCTGTATAAGAATTTTTTTATCGGTTTCATCTCGTGCAAGTCAGTAAAGCTATTAAGGCACAAGGAGTTACACGGTCTGGACGAATTAGGAACGAAAACATTAATAACGAGCCGGAAGAGAAAAGAGTAATCAGAGAGTAGATAGCGACTGACATTGCATTTAAATTTTTGCAGATTAAATTTGGCTGGTAAGCTTGGAGTGGAAGGGAGTTTCACAAGCGAAAAGTGCAAGAAAAGAAACTGTTAGCATAGAATTTAAGGTTATATCTAGCTAGCTCAGCTGTAAATTGATGAAATCTTGATGCTAGTCTAGTACTGCGCTTAAATTCAAAAAAGTCTAGGTAACTTAGCGAAGAGCAATATTTATTCTGTTATCTACAGAAATGTGGCACAAGGCCGAAAAGGGGATTGGGTCTTCTTCTGTCTTAACTATAACTTAGCTAGCCGCAAACACTGACCCAATCGTACAAAACAATATTCCTTACACCAAAACAACACATTCATGTGTACCTTTCTTACTACAACCACCATAATACCTCTTTGTCTCTATGAAAATACTAACTAGTCCCCATATTTACAATTCGTTGTCTGTGGGGGGGGGAATAAAATAACAATTCTAAAACTTAACCCCAATGAGTATTACAATATGAATACAAAAAGCTATTTACAAGAAACTAAAGAAAATAAGATTAGTAATAAAACCCCCCACAATCACTAAATGTGACAGAAACATCACTTCGCTGGCCGAAATCAATGCGGGACTATAATAGTATAAAACATTAATTCATCCCAAGCACTCACACTGACATGCACTCATTCAGACACGACAACAAATACGAAACAAAAAACCACTCACGCGAAACGAAATCGCCCCGCATCCACCAGCGAACTGACATCACTGACCACCTAACGAGGGAGGGGATGGGGAAATAAAACTATAGGAAAATTAGGGACAGAAATAAAAGGGGCCGATGAACCTTAGGTAACTTAGCGAAGAGCTCTTTCAAGCATTTGCCATGAATGTATTTATGGAAAAGCCACGGAGAAGCAACCTTACGGCGGTTGGAAAATGACTGGAGCTGATCTGCCAGGTCATGACCAATAATATTGCTAATTCATCTTTCTATTTTATCAAATATTCAGTCAGTTATGTGCCATGCGTGAAACACGCTTAGGCGATCATATATATATTTCTATGCATGACTGACGAGGCAGAGTTTGCCGGAGTAGGTTGCTATTTCTTTCTGCGGTAGACCAGATGCCATCCAAGGCTATAGAACCCGATCTGTCCTGCTATTTACCCATAGCTGGGGGAGAAGAAGAGGATTCATACCTTTCCAAAGGGTATTAGCACGTAAGTGAATGCAATGGATCTGACTGGGATTCGAACTCGGCTCTCCCATTCCTCAACCCAAGCCGCTATCCAATACTCCACCGTGCCTCCTCTTTTATCAAATAGCTCAAGGTAAATAGAGGTGGGGTTATATATGACAGCAATATTCTAAGAATGGACGAATGATAGAATTATAGATATGTAAGATAGGTATAAACTGTATATTTTGGGGACTTTGAATATAAGAAATTGTGTAGATCGTAGATCGTAAAAACAAAACTGCTCTCTGTTACTCACCACAGAGAATCACCCCTGCCTCTTCCCTTAAAATGTCTGACGCCCAACTCCACGAGTGGACCTCTTTACAACTGCTCGGTTTCACATTGACTGCTGACCTGAGATGGAACAAATACATTGAGTCAATAGCTTTGTTCACCGCAAGGAAAGTTGGGTCTCTGTGCCGCGCCAAGAAAATTTTTCTCGCCGGGGTCGATCCTTCAAATCTACAAATCAACCATCCGCCCTTGCGTGGAGTATTGCTGCCATATATGGTCGGGAGACGCTTCTGTTTGTCTCAAGGTCCTTGATAAAATTGATATGCAATGTAATTGGCCCTGATCTGGCATCTCGTCTGCACAGCCGTGCCGTCGCCTCCCTCTATCTTTTTTACAAATACTTTCACGGTAACTGCTCCGATGAGCTGCTTTCACTGGTTCCCAGACTCCATGAATTTAAGCGTACAACTTGGCTGGCATCTCTCACCCTTTGACTGTCGAAACTATTAAATGTAGCCGTCTTTTCTACTCCAATAGCTTCATGTCTCGCCCTTCTCGCCTGTAGAACTCCCTCCCTTTTTCCTGTTTCTCTGATAGCTATAATCTCCAACTATTCAAATGTAATGTCAATCGACGTCTCTAGATGCCTTGATCTATCCCCTATCCTTCTCTTTATCCCTTCCTCTATCACTGCTCTTTGCTTTCGCTCCAACTCTCTGTAACACCTTGGGTGCTAGTAGCTTCCCTCCTTGCTAGGGGTGAAATGCTTAAAAAAAATAAGAATGTTTGTTTTCGTGTTTCCGGTTCAAATAAAGTTAAAGTTCAAAATAAACCCATGACCCCTGCGTAAGCATTTGATCTATTGTTAGAATATTTAAGTGTTACCCTAATGTTCAAGGCATTTAACCATTGAAAGAATTAATTATTGTTAAATCTAGACTCCACCGTATCCTTCGAAGTTAGGCATGTATGCGTCGGTGCTTCAACAAACCCGCTGCTCAGTTTCAAAGAAATAAGCATTTATTTAACACAAAGAATAATTTTCAAAATAATCTCGTTGCTTGTCAATACACTTAAGAAAGAAATGAATCTTATCCACATTTGAAAGTTTCAAATCAAAATACAGTTAATAATAATAATAATAATAATAATAATAATAATAATAATAATAATAATAATAATAATAAGCAACTTCTACGGGAAGGAAACTGAAAGAAACTGGTATGAACACCACCCAGACCCGTTTACGGAGATCGGACCTGTTACAATTCTATGGGATTACACAATACACACTGACAGAACAATCAAGGCCAACCGCCCAGATATTGTTATTAAAGACCACAAACAAAAACGGTGCCTCCTTATTGATATGTCAGTCCCTTCTGACTGCAATGTATCTTTGAAGATATTCAAAAAGCTGTCAAAATACAAGGACCTTGAAATAGAAATCTCGAAAATGTGGCATATGGGAACATCAACAATCCCTGTTGTAGTTGGAGCCCTAGGACTGGTTTGAAAAGATTGCAGTAGACTAATTGAAGGGATTCCTGGAAGTCCATGCCTCAAGGAGATACAAAAAATTGTTCTGACAAGTACAGCCCACACTCTACGAAGGGCTTTATCTATGTAATTTTTTTTTTTGTCAGTGGAAAGTGTCGTGATGCCATTTCTAACCTTAGGTCCCTGGGCGGGACCGGGAAAGAAATGTGTAAACGCCAGAAATCAAAGAAAATAAAAAATAATGATGATAATAATAATAGTCAACATACTTATTTATTTATCCGATTACGTCTCACAAATTGCACTGCTCATAAACAGTAGCGGCACAATTCGTACTCAAACCTTTGGTAGATACGTCTTCATGATCGAGAATAGAAATAGTTTTTGTTAAACAATTCTTACATGTGCTAACACGGGCTCCATAAACAGAACCTCTCAAATAAGAAGCTATTTTTATTTTATATTAGAAATAATTTTTTCAAGTATATGTAGATTGCCACATATTTCGTATTTCTGACAACATTGTTATTGCTAAAAAAAAACCCAAAAAAACACACAATCATGTTTTGTGCTAAAAAATAAACAAGATTCTGAGAGCAAACTGATTTGTATGGCATCTTCGCATGTCTTTCAGGGAAATGCTGTATTCAAGAATAAATAAATAAAGAAAAATAAAACGTAAAAAAAAATAATATATTATATTTTTCATACAATCACTTTCTTTTCGGTACGTTCATAATTGAACCATGTAACGCAATAGAAAAAGTTCAATTTGACATTTCAAATAATATTGAACAATTGAACTTATTCTTCACGTTATTCTCGGAAAGTTTCAGTAAATCATGTCTCACTTCTCGCCTTATTTAGGTTTATGTGATGCACGGTTAACTAAACGGATATCAACACAGAAAAAGCCGAAAAAGCGAGTCGAGTTCAAATCCCAGGTACGTCAGTTAGGTTAACTTCCGACCGAATATCTTTCGGAAAGGCCTGAACTCGTTTCTTCTCTCAAGCTATTAGATAAACAGCGGAACAGACTGGCTTCTCTAAATTTGAGCGATGAAGAAAGGGTTTGAACTGAAAGTAATTCTACACCACTATGGGCACGTGGCCGAGTGGTTAGAACGTTCGCATTCTTACCATGAGACCCAGGTTTGAATCGCACCATGGTCAGTTTGATAAAAGAAGGAGACTTTCTGATGTTATCAGACTGGAGTGCAGTGCCTTTGGAAAGTCATACCATAAGCATTGTGAATGAAATTGGGTAGACGGAACGCGTGGATGCTGTCGATAGCTGCGCTAACACGAAGTTCCAAGTCGTCAATCGTGGTTGAGGCTTGCTAACCTTGTTCAAATTGTGCCAGATTAAGCAAAGAAAGGTATTAAGTTTCTGTTAATTTAGCCAAAAGACGATCACGCTAGATAACACGCTCTTTCCCAAGAACTGTAACTACGGTCTGGTCAGTATAGTTGCAGTATAAACCACAGCTGGGCTCTGTGGGTGTTGAATAAACACAAATGCACCTGAGCAAGCGTCTGCAATAGGGATTGGCTACCCGCCCTTGTAGACGGGTATTCTCGAATACAAGTGGTCAGCTATACATACATAGATATACATATTTCTCAAGAAAGCACAGAAATTTACAAATAAGAAAAAGAAAAAAAAAATCTTTGAAAAGTAATGATCGCTTATTGAAGGGTCATTGCATTTTAAAATGCCATTTTTCTTTTTTTTTTTCTTTTTTTTTTGCAAATAACAAAACCTGTAAATCGTTACGTTTTTTAGGGAACCTATATATAACAACCTAGAAGCTCTGTTTATAACTCCAGCAATATAGCCTCGGGTACTTTTATTCCTTTTAAGGGTGGTTTTGAATTCAGAGTTATTCTTCATCGAAACTGACTCTCAGCCAAGGCTAGAACGTTTAGTTTACCCTACTATTTAACCCATATACGACAGTGCAAAGCAGGAAATATAACATGCAGAAAATTCAAAACGTTCATATCAATACTTGTTTTATAGGTATTCGAATTTTAAGCAACACTTGCACTATTGGGCGAGAGTTTCTATTTTCAGACTTCGGTGAGATATGGCGTTAAGCAACGATGATTCTGCTTAGTACGTAGATGGGTGACCCCTTAGAAGCCAGACATATTGAGGAAAAAATAAGCTGAACACTGTGAGCTAGGTTAAGCAAAGAAAGGCGTTTTCGTGTCAGCTATCTGAAGTTAAGCAACGATACGCTTTTCAGTAGTTGGGTGAATGACCACTTAGGAACAGTAATTATTAGAAACAAACTGCGACCTTTGTGTCAGATTAAGCAACAAAATATGTTAAGTTCCAGTCAGTTACCCAAAGTTAAGCAACGATAAGAATTTCGGTAGTTGGATTGGTGACCCTTTTGGGACAGTAGTTATTGACACTTTTGTGCCAGATTAAGCAAAGAAAGGTATTAAGTTCTTGTCTACTTGCTAAAGTTAGGCAACGATAAGCCTTTCAGTAGTTGGATGAGTGACCACTTAGGAACAGTAGTTATTGTTCCAGATTAAATAAAGAAAGATGATAATGTTTTTTTCAGCTACCCAAAGTTAAGCAACGATAAATGAAACCATGTTATTCTCGATAGACAGCGAAAGTTAAGCAACTATTAGACTGTACTGATGATTGGTGGGGGTCAGTTGAGAAGTGGAGGTCATGAAGACAAGCTAAGACTGTACAGGGTATTTGCAGGTTATTTAAAGACAGAAACTATTTTTAGATTGTAAGCTTTTTTTTCGGGAATAATAATTGTTTAGTGATATTAGTGTTACTAATTAACCCAAACCTGAGTGGAGAAAAGTGCATTCATATCTTTGAAGGGGTAAGTGAATATAGTGAACTCAGTTGGAATTGGAAACCGTTTCTCTGATTAACAATTCCGTGCCATTATCCATTGCACCACACACACATCCAAGCTTATAGCATCTGGTATTCACAGGCTACTATTTATCAAAATGCTGACAAGACTGGGCTTTACTATCTTTCCCAAGACTTCATGGAAATTCACGCATAATAAAGAAAAGAAATCTTTGGCCAACCATGAACGCTTACATTTTGAATGGACATAGTATTAGAAAATAAATAAAGGCATACATACTTAAATAAATAAATAGAAGATTCAACGCAAGCTAACGATTAATAAGGTTAGTCTATTTGGCCATTACTAATTAGTTATGAGTTTGATAATCACTGAGTGCCACACAGAAAGTTCGACATTAAATAAACCAACAAGGGTTAACAAATTTTAAACAGACATCTCAGTACAAGGTAATCGTTAACGAGGGTACTCTGAACGATACCAGTGAGTAGTGAGTTCGATCCTCACAAGGTGTCCCATACAATTTTCTACTTTTAAATAACCTAACAATAGCTGATTCTTGGTGCCTCTAATCAGATCGATCTCTTGGAGTGCATTGTTCCTTTTGCAGTGCTTTGAGGGGGCCTAGAAAAGGGTTGTCGAAAAAAGAAACCTGCGAATGAAGTGGGAAGTTTCTATGCTGGGCCCTCAGTAATTGCTTCAAGGCTTCTAAGAGAGAAAACAGTATCGGGTGGAGGGGTTACCTGAACACAGGAACGAGGTAGCCTGTTGAAATATTTACAGCACTCTGTGACCCTATATCGCTGAGAATGCGTCCAAGTGTATTGCTGGATGCAACATGTCGGAAGAATAATGAAAACACTTCATCACAGAATTCATGATCTATTGATCTGCGCGTTTCATTGCGTGTAACTGTGGAGACTTGAACTAAAATCATTGAAGTCTTTCAAGTTTCATTTTTAAGGATGCAGAATTTTGGCATAGAAATGAGCCAAGCGAAAAGCAAGATCTGTAAAGAACTTTCTTTCAATATCGTAATCCGCCATTGAAAACAGGACACCTTTGTAAACCCGTCTCTCATTTCGTTTAGCGATCTTAATTTCGAAATATTAGGTTGGTGCAAAAAATAATGACGTAATAATTTCGTTTTTTGACGTATTTTTTAACAAGCGTATTAGTCCAGATAGAAAGGTTTATAATAATAATAATAATAATAATAATAATAATAATAATAATAATAATAATAAGACGAAGAAGAAGAAGAATTTATTATCTAAAAAATTGGACATTAACACCTAAAATATTCTGATATCGAGATGCTCGGTTCATGATATCCTTAGCATCCTTCTGTAGAACCATATCTCCGTCGCTTCGAGTCTCTTCTTCATCTTTGAGGAAATCGTCTAACATTCGCTGCCGTAAAGAAGGACAGATGTCACGTAACAGCTCAGCATTCTTTTCTTTGTTATCAAATATATCCTCCAGTCTCGCAATACTCTGATCAGCTTTTGGGATGCGTTCTTGGCCATCCCAATAGATCTACGGATCTCAGTGTCGCACTTACCGTCTTCTGTCAAGACGCTTATTTAAACTCCTGCGTTTGTTTGATTCTAGTGTCATTGATAGGCATAACATTTACATCAGTAATAATCTTTCACTGGCACGTTCAACCGATAATAGCAGTTAACTAAGCGCTTGATATCAGTTATAGAGTTCATGAAATATCTTGAAATATCATATTCAATGTCGTATCAATCTAATCTGCCTAAATATTTATTGAAAATAAATATGACAGATTTATGGAAAAGAAAGAAAGTGGATGACGCATTTCGCCCTTTTGGATTTCATTGGTCTAATTTTATCTGGGTTGATGCGACTACGCATGCGCACGAACGAAAGAGAAACGCTGGGAATGTTAAATTTAAAAATGTGTCTTTTTAATTATATATCGTGGATATATAATCTTTCTTTATGGTTATGTTTCCATCACTTTTGTTATTAAATTTTCCACATTGTGAGAATATAAGTTCAGACAAGAATGGTGAAATGCTGTAAGAACCAGGACACAAACATACTGTGGAAGATCCTCGCAGTTAAAGCAGTTTCTGGACATTTTTGTCTCATTAATTTTTTCCCTTTTTAATTAGAGTAGCATTTTTTTTCTATCATAATTGTGTTTAGTCACGTTACTATGAGCAATCAATACATTTAATCTGTTGTTTTGTAAAATATCCCTTTTATGTTCATATAATCTTTTATTTAAATTCCTTTAGGTTTCTCCGATGTATTTATTGGGGCAATTATTACAGCTGATGGAACAAATTATTCCTTCAAGTTATTAGTTCGTTTTTCATTAATTCTTTTATTGTTTTTGATGTCGTTGCGACAAATTTTATGTTGCGTTTAGATAAATTCTTTTCAGTTGTACTTGTGATAGGGTAAAGCAATATATTTTGATTCGTTGCGTTTGTCAGGAAGGACCTCTTTTATATTTTGAAATATTTTATGAGCTTAAAGATTCATGTAAATAATTCGAAACGTTTATTTTGTTTTGTGCTGTTATGAATATGGACTGAGCGGTTTTATCAAACTTTGTTATAAGTAGATATCACCGCAATTTCTTATTGCAAAGATCTGTCCTACATAATGAAGCCAATAGAATTAGGATTATATGTATTTCTGTTCGTACCAACGTGTCATCATGGTTGTTATAATCACAATCAAGATGAGCTGTTATCTACTCTTGGGTTTTGCTGTCTCTCTGCAGTGTCTTGAAAAAAATCAAATTAAAAATCGGTAACGGTACCGCCCCTGATTTGAAATCTCGTCTTCAGCCATTTACACAACGCCAAAATCTAGCTTTCTTTCTCTTTTATAAATATTGAGCTTTTCATGGTTGGTACCTTGACTTCACGAATTTAACCGCAGCACTAGATTGGCGGTTATGTCTCATGATTTCACTGTTTGAAATTATTAGCTGATAGAGATTTTGATTACAACTGACAGTTTATTCTTTCGTCTGTGGAATTCGCTTCATACTTTCATGTGGACTTCTTCCTTTTTATGTGCCATGTCCTTTCAAGACGTAGGCGATCATAGTTCTCCACCTCCCTCAATCCCTTGCAGCTCTAAACAAGTCCCTTCACTCTGCTTCCTCCCCGAGACCACGTTCTGCCATCCACCTACTAAAGCACTTCAAGTATGTCACGCGCTGATTTCCCTTGTCTCTCTTACCCTCTATTTGACCTGTGAGCATCAGATTCTCCAGGTCCTCTTTCCTCATTATGTGTCCCAGAAACGTCAGCTGCCACTTTCTGATGTTAAGTATAAGCCTTCTCCTTTGTAACCTCTCTAAACCTCATCGTTGCTCACATGCTCGGTTCATGATATCCTTAGCATCCTTCTGTAGAACCATATCTCCGTCGCTTCGAGTCTCTTCTTCATCTTTGAGGAAATCGTCTAACATTCGCTGCCGTAAAGAAGGACAGATGTCACGTAACAGCTCAGCATTCTTTTCTTTGTTATCAAATATATCCTCCAGTCTCGCAATACTCTGATCAGCTTTTGGGATGCGTTCTTGGCCATCCCAATAGATCTACGGATCTCAGTGTCGCACTTACCGTCTTCTGTCAAGACGCTTATTTAAACTCCTGCGTTTGTTTGATTCTAGTGTTTCCGACCTGCAAATCGCATTTCGGGCTCTTCCTCTTACTGATGACCATACATTCTGTCTTCTTGTAGTTTATGCTTAGTTCTTTGTTCTCCACTCTCCGTCGTTAATTTCTGTAGGGGATTTTGTAATTTCTTTTCCGTGTCTGCTATCAGTGCTATGTCATCTGCGTGTTTTGTGTTGTTAAGATTGGGGCCGCCAATGCTAAATCCAGGTAGGGTTTCCAATTCTCTTAAAATTGCCTCCCTGTAGTGGTTGAAGAGGTCCGGCGAGAAGACGCATCCTTGCCTTACGCCCCTTTCTATTTTCGTCATGTGAACTACGATGTTCAAAAATCTAAACGCTATACCAGTAGTCATTTTGTGTCTGCTTTGATTCCGTTCTTTATTGTTGTCTCTTTTTATTTCCTTCCCTATAAACACTTTCATCCTAGTGGCATTTTTTGCCTTGAGTGAGATAACATGGCTTAAAGAAGATCAATACAGGCTCGAAAAAAAAAAAAGGATTATAAGGATATTTGTTCATCTGAACGATTCCCTTAGAAAGATAAAATCATTATTATATACTTACATAGGTAAGTATATAATAATAGTAGCATCTTCATATTGTTTTGTTATAATCACAACCAAGATAAGAATGCTAGTCCAGATAGAAAGGTTTATAATAATAATAATAATAATAATAATAATAATAATAATAAGACGAAGAAGAAGAAGAATTTATTATCTAAAAAATTGGACATTAACACCTAAAATATTCTGATATCGAGATTCAAACAGATCACCCCATGCAGACCAGATAACCTGATTAGTTAATACAGGCCAGAATACCAGATCACCCAATCCAGGCCAGAATACCAGATCACCCAATCCAGGCCAGAATACCAGATCACCCAATCCAGGCCAGAAGACAAAATCACTCAAAACACAGCCAGAAGGCCAGAACACACAATCCAGGTCCGAAGACCAGATCATTAAATTCAGGCCAGAAGACCAGTTCACTCAAAACTCGACGAGAATACCAGATCTCCCAATACAGACCAGAAGCCTAGATCAACTAATCTATGCTAGAAGATCGGATCTGTAGCAGTAAACAACAAAAATAATATATGCTACATTTAGAAATTACAGCGCATCAAATGGCAGATCAGAAAATATTGATAACTGCTCGGACTTGCCAAATCACTGAGAAATTTGAAAAACTAGAGCAAGAGAAATTAGGAGAATCCAGAACACTGCACTATTAAAAATAGCTGCAGAGGTCATCATTTATTACTCTCATGAACCCCTAATGTGCAAATAATAATAATAATAATAATAATAATAATAATAATAATAATAATAATAATAATTTATTGCTCTAGGAATCTCCTAATTAGTAAATAATAATAATCATTATAATTTATTACTCCTGTGAACTCCTAATGAGTAAGTATTAGGTTGGTGCAAAAATAATGTCGTTTTCTCACATATGTTACTATGTGAGAAAACGACATTATTTTTGCACGAACCTAATAATAACAATGATGATTTATTTCTCTTGTGAACTCTTAATGAGTGAGTAATAATAATGATAATTTATTACTTTCGTGAATTCCTAATGAGTAAATAATAATAATGATAACTTATTACCTTTGTGAATCTGTAATGACTAAATAATAATAATAATGATGATGAGTGACTATAATTCATCAGAAGTGAGAAAATCGACATCGTTTTTTCTTTGTGCCGAGTCCGTTTCGTAGTACTGAGTC
>OZ010592.1:46307662-46385162 GCA_963932145.1 Acanthosepion lycidas | reverse complement strand
TGACTTTGTCTTTTAAATAAATGCATTTCATGCGAATCTTCTACAGTAATTGAAAATATTAATTATTAAAAAATATTTTTCTTAAAATAAGGTTATTTTGTCTTTCAAATGTGTTTCATGTAAATCTTCAACTTAAAAATATTTATTAATATTTTTTCTTTAAATACTTTAAACTGAGTTAATTTGTCTTTTAAATAAATGCATTTTATCTGAATTTTCTACAGTAATTCAAGCTATTAATAAAATTTTATTGCATTTTTCTTTACAAGCTTTTTTTTCTCTATTTTAAATATTATTTTGAGTTAATTTACTGTGCGGCCCAATAAAATTGTGATTTTTTTAATGTGGCCCTTGCACTGAAAAGTTGGCCGACGCATGGTCCAGTGGATAAAACTTTGATTTTGACGCCGTAGTAATTGTAAGTTTCAAATGATAATCCTGTGTCTGGTAGAACAGACTAAAGAGAATTTAAAAGAAGACCAAATTGTTGGTTATTGCAGGAAGCGCAGAACGAACCAGTCTTGTTCGATGGGATTTGTTGATGAGTTCCCCTATCTTGGAAGTAACATCTCACAAAATGGTGACACAACGAAAGGTATGAAGGAAAGAATTTAAAAAGCTGTCTTATGAGATTGATATTGTTTAGCAGTTCCTTCAGACAGTGTACTAAATTCCGGTAGTATAAATCTATTGTGATATCAACGGCCGGTTATGCCAATGAGATATAGAAAACCAGCAAAATCTGCTAGAGCGTAAATGTCTTCCAGCGACGATGCTTAAGGAGCATACTTGGGATCTAATGGTGAGAATACATAACTAACAAAGAGGTCATAAGGAGATCTGACCAAACTGTTCCTCAAGACAGGTTTACAGTGCAGAGGTACAGGATTGGTCATGAGTTGCATATGCAATCAACAAGACCAGTGAAGACTTCTTTGGAGCGGAAGCTGGATGGGAGGCTTAGAGGCAGACCATACAAAACCTGGAGGAACACCCCAGAAGGAAACCTGGAGATGGGACTGACCTAAAAGGAAGCTGCAGAACAAGCCCAGGATCGTGCTCGATGGAGAGCTCTTGACGTCCAATATTCCATAGGGGACAAGAGGAAGTATCTAATTAATATGAACGAAACGAGATATCGTTTCACATAGCACGACGAAGAAAAAATGTACTCTAGTAGATTAAATATAATATTTAGCTCAGAATTCCCTGGAGGTTATCCATATTGACAAGCACTTCAAGAAGACAGGTGTGGGGGCAAAATGAGCGATGCGTTGTGATTAAAACAAAGAGGACAATAGTTCGAGTGCAAATATTGGAAATAATGATAACACCTCATACTAGACTTTCAGAAGAAAACCATGCAATTTAACAAAGTATTTCTAAAACTCATCGACCATCCTTTTAAGATATTTGCACAGTCTGGCGCCTTCTTAATCGAAATTGCACAGATAAAGGGTGCAGAGTTAATACAACAAAGTTAATGTTACGAGTTTATGTTTTGTTGCATTGAGACAGTGATAATAACCGGAAGTGTGATGTGACGGGAACATCCAAGCAGTTTTGATAAGGTCAAATCATAAAATGTTACAGAATACGAAGGCTGGGCCAGGATGGAGAATGATCCGTCACAATACTGCATGGTCATGAAATTCTGACAGTGACGAATTGCCTTTATGAAATTTTCGATATACGACAAAAACAGCGCCATGTTGGCAGAGGGCCACAGGAATATTGAAGCACCAACACGCTTTTAGCACCCACGTTCCTTAGAGAGGCTAAGCTGCATGTGGTAGAATGTTAAGTCAATAAATTCCTCTAAAGTTCTTCCTCCCTCTACATACTAAGACCAAGGCTTCTAAAGAAAAATCAATAAAACTTTCTTTCGTTGATACTGTTTATGAAGAGCCGTTGGGGGTTGAAGACAGTGACGTAACAGAGCTCAACAAAAATCTTCCGGGGTACAACTCAGTGGTTGATTGGAAACTGACTGTTGCATAATTTAAATATTGAATATTAACAAAGATGAAAAAAAAGTATATAGGCGCCAGAGACAAAAATTAAAGAAAGATATTATAACCACAAAATGCCATTCGAAAGAAAAAATACACAAATAATACAACCCTATCAAAACACATATGGGACTAAAAGAAAATAATATTCCAACCAAAATCAAATGGGAAATTATAAAAAGAGAAGTCCCATACAGTGTTAACAGTGTAATTTATGGCTAGAGGAAAAATTAGCAATAATTAGTTTTAAGAAACAAAATAAACTTTTAAACAAGAAACAATAATGGATAAATATAAAAAAAAATATTTATTTTGCCATCTAAGCACTAACTAAAAATAAACAAATAAATATGAATAAAATAAATATAATATACACTTCAAATAAATAAAATGAAATAAAATATATGAAACAAACATTAAATTAATAAACAAAAAAAAACAAATATAATATAATTTTAATTTATTAATAAACAAATAAACGAACAAATATTAAGAACTGGTTTATTAATGATAAAGCACAAACATCAGTGTACATGTGCGTGTGTACGCACGTCTATGTGTACATATGTACGCATATGTATACCTATAGAAGTGCACGAATAAATATGAGCATGTGCATATACATAGGCGTATAAACAGAGACGCATACTTTTAATTCTAACAATAAAAAAATTAATTATAAAACCAACCTCCTACAACTAATACTTATGATACAACCAAACCAAATTTAAAAAATAACCCAGTGAAGATATATAAATATATATGCATGTGTGCGTAGATGTATGTGTGTACGTGTGTATATATGTACATATTTTAAGACATATTTTTGTTTATACGCTTTTCTTAATAGATATAAACATAAAAAAAATCCCTTTAAATAATTGTCGGACTTTTCTGTCCATTTCATTATGTGTGACATCATTTGTTTACATTTGAATATGCATCGAGCAGATATGAATGTACGAGAGAAAATCATGGAGAATTGTAGTTTAAAAACAGTAAAATCGACCTTGAAAACCGAAACATTCCTCTGTGGCTAAATCGGTAAAAGCACGTCAGACATAATGGCAGTTCCATATAAGATACAGGTTCCATTCCTTTCGGAAGAAGCATATTTTCTATGAAAATTTCTCGGACATTCAGGCCGCTAAATATTGTTAATACTGTTTATTATAAACAGAGCATTTACTTAAATATTTGTATCTATAAAAAGAATGTATAAACATAAAAATGCCTGAAAATAATTGTCGGACTTTCTCCATTTCATAAATATATATATTTACCATTTTAGCATTAAGTTCATTATTATCATATATATATATATATATATATATATATATATATATATATATATATATATATATATATATATATATATATATATATATATAACATTTATCATTTAAGCTTTAATATCAATTATTTATGTAAAAAACGAAATACAATTTCCGTAGCCCCAAAACTCTGAATGCTCATAAATAAAAATAAATGACAGTAAAAATTTTCACATGTCTAGATTCGGACCAAAAAAAAAAAAAAAATCAGAAACGGTCGGAAAAAACACGAAAGAAAACAAAATGAGCGAGTACAAAGTGAAAAAAAAAAAAAAAAAAAAAAAAAAAACGAATAAAAAAGCAAAACGATCACGACTCCCTAAACATACGCACATTCGTGCAGACGGGTATGCACGAGCGAACGCACATCCGCAAAGACGGGCTCATATCCACATGTGCACAAGCTAACACACAAACATAAGAAAATACGGAATAAAACTTACACACATCATATCGTCCTTTTAATATAAATAGATTGAACGTTGCACTCGGCGCGTGTTGAATTATGTTTGCATTTTATCTTTTTTTGTTTCTGTTTTGTAATCTGTTTTTTTTTTGTTTTTTTTTTGTCTATGGCGTAAGCTATTTTCATGATTTCTTTCTTCAAAATTAAAAAAAAAAACCAATGAGAATGACACATAAATGAGACCTTCAAGTTGAAATACTAATAAGCATAAATCCGGCGATAACAGCATTGACAGGGAAGACGTTATTCTTTCGTCACGCGTTGGACATAGGTCGAACGGATTGCGCTTAATGATGACATCGAGCGGCGAAATGACAAGAGCAGAAGCTGCAAGAGGCAAACTGCGTGCAATCGAAGTAACACACGGAAAGAGAAAGAAAATAACATGACGAGAGTAGAACATTTTTAACATTCTCAAAGACAGCACTAAACATGTTAGGGCCTTCAAAGGGGAAAATAAATATTATGAGACGTTTTAAACATCTCAGTCGGTTTTTATATATGTATCTATCGTTATATCTATCGATATATCATTATAGTATGGTCATGTATAGCTGGTTGTTCATATCTATCTATCTATCTATCTATCATTTCTTCTTGCTTGATCTCAGTCTGTTTATATCTATCTATCTATCTATCTAGTCATTTCTCAGGAATCTCATGTTGTTTATTATCTATCTATCTATCTATCTATCTATCTATCTATCTATCTATGTAGTTATTTCTCAGGAATCTCAGGTTGTCCATTATCTATCTATCTATCTATCTATCTATCTATCTATGTAGTTATTTCTCAGGAATCTCAGGTTGTCCATTATCTATCTATCTATCTATCTATCTATCTATCTATCTATCTTAGTGCATATCTTTCTTTGTCGGTTCATAAATATCAGTCTATTATTATCTATTTGTAAAAAGGCATCCAGCAGGGTCATCGGCAAAAAAGAACAAGATGCGAATTACGATTTGGAGATACAAAAAAGGCGCAGAAGTTCAAATATCTGGGAAATTAGATAGCGAATTTCAAACAGGTCTTAGGACCAGCGAAAGTGGCATTCTAAAGGTTAAGTATGGTACTGAGAAACGGAATAAAATATGGTTGGAATCCAAGACAAGAGCGCTGGATGGCTATGCATTATCCATCATCTCATATAGCAATAAATACTGGACGATCTCCCCACGGACGAGGAGAAAATTTGAAGCAGCGGAAATTTGGTTCTACACGAGGATATCGAAAATTCCATGAACGGAGTTTAGTAGGCAACGAGGAACTCTTCCACTCAAATTCACTGTACATATTTCGGATAGAGTGTTTCGAAAACGTAACCCTCACGGGACATATTGACGAGAAATAAGATACGGGAAGGTTTGAAAAGGGTTCTCCTTCTAGTCAATCGTTTTTGGCTTAAAAAGAACACTTCAAACAGATCGTTACCGACGTATGAAAACCCTGACAATTTCTAGCAGTAAACCAGATTTTATTCTCGGATTTTAATCTACTGCTATAGACAAGCGAAACGGAGATAAAGCGTAGGCGATTGGTGAGTGAACAGTATAACGGATTTCTTTACTTATACTCGTTCTCCGTGGGATCCCTCAGTTTCCCCGTGTCTTTTACGCGGTTAGCAGTCACTGTTTTATAGAGAACATTGTTCTTTGTCTTGTCGTTTTTGTATAAAAAAAGTAATTTATTTTCATTCAGTTATCCTTTTTGCCGTAGCAACCTGCTACGTTCTTGTAAAGTCCAGTTCATTTACTGATAACTATCGGAGGAAAATATATTCCGAATCCATTTTGTGATAGGTCCAGCTGTTTTCCATTTAATAAAATATCAGCTGACTGAGTAATCATTTATTTCATTAGACAACACTTTAAATGTTATAACTATTGTATTTTATACAAAAAATAAGAAACGTATATCAATCTAAAATGTATACGAATTTAACATGTTTAGATAGACTTTACTGTTGATTCTGACGTATGATGATCCGACATTTCAGTTTAGAATTGAACCGCTAAAGCAACAGACACAGATGCAATGTCATGGATTTTAGCCTTTTTATACCAAAGACTAAAGACAGTACATGTTATTAAACAGGACTCACCCATCGCTTACGCTTCACTTCGGCTTCGCTCGTCTATAGCAGTAGATTACAATCCGAGAATAAAATCTGGTTTACTGCTAGAAATTGTCAGGGTTTTCATACGTGGGTAACGATCTGGCTGAAGTGTTCTTTTTAAGCCAAAAACGATAGACTAGAAGGAGAACCATTTTCAAACCTTACCCTATCTTCCTTCTCGTCAATATGTCCCGTGAGGGTTACGTTTTCGAAACACTCTATCCGAAATATGTACCCAAGGAAATTCAGTGAATTTGAGTGAAAGAGTTCCTCGTTGCCTAATAAAATCCGTCCATGGAATTTTCGATATCCTTGTGTAGAACCAAATTTCCGCTGCTTTAAATTTTCTCCTCGTCCGTGGGGAGCTTGTTCAGTATTTATTGCCATGATCACAGATATAGTTCTAATTTTAAGATGATTTTCTTCAAGTAAATGTAGACTTTTTTTTTTTTGATTTTACATTCAGACTCGAGTCAAACAATTTTTGTTTTAAATTTAATGTCTTCATTGGTCTATAGCTTTTTTTCATAGCGACCCGTCAATATCAGTCGGATGATCGGGATTCCTTTCGATTGAACCGACCGCGTAATTATTAGGTTTCTTTATTTTTATGTTCCCAGGTCTGTTTTTTTTTTTCGACTTTCATTGGATTTTGCTTTTTACTTGCAATTTAATTTAGCTAGCACAAAAGAATAAGAGAGTGGGTAAATCTAAATCCGAATGAAGTTCGCAAAGAGATAAAAAAGATAAAAGAGACAGGATGTGTGTCAAAGTGGGAAGATTTGGTGGATGACCGCTAGAGGGAAATATCAGAGAGATCCGGAACGTCTGTGAATGTTCTAGAAGTGAAATAGAAGAAAGGAAGGAAGTAAAAGAAAGCATAAAAGGAAGGAAAAATATATGAAAAGAAAAACACAAACAAAAATAAATTAAAGGGATTAAGATGATCTAATAAATCTTTGTGGCCCAGTTGGTAAATGTATCTTCCCTATCAAACACACTCGCACGATCATAGATTCTGTTTTTCAAATTTTTAAGAAAGTTTTTCTTTTCTTGAATTATGCCGTCTACTTCACTAATGTACACGCGGGTAGCGTAATTCTTATCGGCGCAGAAATTGGAATCAGCGAACCGAGTTCAAATCCTAATCCTTACTTTCGTGCAAATGCTGTCGAGAAAGACATGAATCCATCTCTTTTCATGTTAGCTATGAGTTATATAACAGAATAGACGTGGCTCTATATCCCAGGGTGTAAATCAGTTAAAGAGATGCAAAACTCCAAAACCCATAAAGAAGACAGCGAGGAACTGCTGCATCATCTTTTCCAAGAATTTGTGGCAATTCATAGATGATAAATGAATTTGTGGATAGACATGACCACATGGAGAACTGGGGTCGCCTATGACCTGTTAATAGCTCATAGAACAACAAATTTAAGAAGATAAATAATGACAACTATTAGTAACCGTGATAATGTAACGTGGACGAGATTAAGGAAAATGTGGCTCAGGTTGAGGAATCAGAGAGCCGAGTTCGAATTCCAATCGAATTCATTACATTCACTTACGTGCTAATACTCGTTGGAAAGGTATGAAGCCATCTCCCAGGAGAGATGGCTAAATTGCAGGATAGACTAGGTCCTATAGCTTTGGGTGCTGGACGGTCTAAGAGAAGAACACCTCCGAATTCAGAACCGGCGGATGGTCCTTTGGGGACCTTGTGGCATACTGTGCAGTAGATTTCTGTATTCGGCTATCCCAGCAAAGTGGTTGGTTCTGCATAAGCCTTCAACACTAGAATCAAATTATATGTGCAGGTAGTCTGGCTGCTGGTTCTCAGTACTGAACTGCATGACACTCAGACGTCGAAAACGACGGGAGAGCAGAGTATATATATTTAGAACGCTATCGTGGTATTTTGGTAAATTAGGAAATAAAGACAATGATAGACCTAAAGGGAAATATGGGTTTATACAGGGTGTCCATAAGTTCGGGTGCAATTTAAAAAATTTATAACTTTATTTGTATTTGCGATAGAAATAATCTGTAGAAAATGTTATAAAGTTTACTGTACCTAGTTTTAAGTATAGCTAAAATAACTAATGTGATTTCAGGCATTACTGTAAATCAGGTGGCAAATGTTTTTCGTGAACTGCAAAATCGTATTACCCTTTGCATTGCTTATGATGGAGGACATGTGGAAACTTAAATAAAATTTCGATAAACCCTTTAAAAATGTAGATTTACTTCTTTCTAATCCTTTTTACAAATTATTTCTATCGCAAATACAAATAAAGTTATAATTTTTTATAAGTTCACACGAACTTTATGGACACCCTGTATATCTTCAAGTGGTAATTATATTGACAAGATACGTGATGTATTTTGGAACTTCCGTCGACTGTCTTGGAAACATTTGGTTGGGTTTATACTTGAGACTACAGGTAAGTACTGGTGGTTTATACTTGAGTTTATAAGCTCCTGTTTGACTCGGTAACAAGCACGAATCTGCGAGAATTTACTGATTACACGATTAAACGCCTCATTCTGCTCAACTTTAGTAGCCTTCCATTGGATTGGCGGAAGAGATGAGGGCAGATATATGTTATAAAAAACCCTTCATCTCATACTAAGGGGCTTTTATTGGCCGACAGCGAAACAAGTTGATATTATTGTTCCTGTCTGTTCTTACAGTGGCTGCCTGACCTTCGCGTTGAGGGTCGCAAAGAATGACGTTTTCTTTTGCAACCCGGTTATTCAGTAAACTATCTCCACGTTGGTCTTTTCAGTCGAATTCATTTTCGACAAATGTTTATTTGTTTTGACGACAGAATGCCTAATTTGTGGCAATTTCTGATTCTTTCCTACGAAAAATGGATATCAAAATGCTTTCATTGCATTTCATCATTTCCTTGTCGTATCAGTTTGTGGGCTGGATGAAGTGTCATATTCTTGGTATATATATATATATATATATATATATATATATATATATATATATATATATATATATATATATTAAAATATTATTAAAACTTAAAAAACGGACTTTATATATATAAAATAGAAATTATTAGGAGCATTTGACAATTATAATTGATCGAGTCTGAAAGAAACCTCAACAGAATGCAGAAAGCACTGGACGGCCGTTTCGTCCTATATTTGGGTCTCATCAGCAATGCGCATCCACTACCGAGATTTGAAACTCGGTTAGCTAGGTTATCAAGCAAACGTCATACCAACTGTACTAATGGGCCTCGGTAACGAAGACGTTGCAAATCAGACTCAATATATCACATATTCCGTGGTGGAAATCAACTGCAGTGCGCATCCACTACCTTTGAAATCTCTATCTATAAAACGCAGGATATGTGTGTGTGTGTGTGTGTGTGTGTGTGCGTGTGTGTGTAACGAATGCACGGCCGCAGTTTTCGACGGATTTGCACCAAAATTTACATGCACATGCTCCAAGTTAGTGGGAAGGCCAAGACCCATTTTGCATTTCCCAACTCCCATCGATAGTGGAAATAATCGATTTTTTCATGCTTCTACGGCAGTTTTCATGTAGTTTGCGGCCATTTTCTACTGGCCAGAGTGAGAGGCTATAACTGGCTGCCACGAATAGCCAGGAATATTCTATTGGCCAGAGTGAGAGCCAACAGCTGACTGACACGAATGTTAACTAGCATGCTAGCATGCAAAAAAAAAAAATAAATAAATAAAATCGATAGCTGAAGTGAGAAAAATTTAAATCTGCATGGCACTTTACTCCAATTGGCTCATTCGCTTGCTTAAACTCAACGTTGATTGTGATTCCGCAGAACTGGGCTGGGAGTGAAAAAGTATTTGTTGTTAACATTCTTTTTTCATTCGGTTTTTCCAGTTACGAGTCCTTTTTTTTAAAGCTGATCGTTTTGTGTTCATTTTGTTTAGTTCTTTTTTCGTAACAGATTTAATGTTTAGTATAGAGCTTACAAAAAATTCGCAGTGTGAAATAGGCAAGAAGTAAGGCATGTAGCAACATCAGCACGGCAAAGGGTACTCCTTTAAAGGCAAGGAAGGGCAAACATATTTTGAGTCAAGTGATAGCGATTTCTGTATGAGTCGTACGATTTTTGAATCAAGCCCGGGCAACGCCGGGCCATGCTGCTAGTAATAAATAACATAATTAATATGGTGGGGAGGGGTAGAACATCTTTGCACATAGATGAAAGGACAGACTTAAACAGAATTGAAAAAAATACTTAGCTAGATGTTTTAACATTTAATGAAAGACTATGACGAACGAGAACAGTCGCATTAAATATACTCTTTTTTAAACTTTGACAGATCGGAAATATTTGATCACGGCAAGGTTAGCAAAAAGAATTTACGATGTGGATAAAAAATGCTTAAAACAAGAAGATCGACATGTTTATAGCGTTAGTCTAAAATACTCCTTCGGCGTTGTCTGTTGTTTACAAACTCCTTTCTTCAGTTTCAAACGCGGTTCAATGATTGATTTGACCTTCAGCATTTTCCACATGTTTTTCTTTTTTTGGTCTAATGTCCCCATTAGATGCCATTAGCGATGGTGTTACACACAATCACAACTCGCCTTGCTTTCAAGAAAACATTAGCGAATTCACATAGAAACGCTGTTGGATTTGATTTATTAGTTTCACGTTTGAGGGTAAGTATGGCACAAGATCAATCCAAAAAGCTTTATCCAGAGACGGAATGGAATGGCGCCGATCTCTGTTTGTTAATTTAATGAGAGTATTCTGCTTTGGAGATGGATTCTCAGGAAGGAAAAAAAAAACAACAAAAAAAAAAACACTTCGTTTATAACGTGTCTTGCCTGAAACAAAGAAAACTTCGACAAAGAACGCCACAAGGATCTGATGGAACTGCTCACCAACCTTGATATATTCGGGAAAGATATCAGATTAATCAAGAACCTATACTGGCAGCAAACAGCAGGCATGTGCATAGGGAACGAGTTCAGTGAATATACAAAAACAGAAAGTGGCGTAAGGCAAGGGTGCGTCTTCTCACCGGACCTGTTCAACTTATACAGCGAGGCAATTCTGAGAGAATTGGAAACCCTAGCGGGATTTAGCATTGGCGGCCACAATCTTAACAGCATAAGATACGCAGATGATGCATTAATGATAGCAGACACGGAAAAGAAATTACAAAATCTCCTACAAAATATAGCGACGGACAGTGTGAAGAAGGGACTAAGCACAAACTACAAGAAAACAAAATGCATGATCATCCGCAAGAGGATGAGCCCGAAATGCGATTTGCAGGTTGAGAATCCTAGAATCATGCAGATGCGGAAGTTTAAATATCTGGGAAGCGTTCTGACAGAAGACGGTAAATGCGACTCTGAGATCCGTAGACGTATTATGATGGCCAGTGACGTATTCCAAAAGCTGGGCAGAGTATTGCGAGATAGGAGGATTTCTTTAGTAACGATGAAAAGAATAATGAGCTGTTAGGTGACATCTGTCCTTCTTTATGGCAGTGAATGTTGGACGACTTCCTCTAAGATGAAGAAGAGACTCGAGGCGACGTAGATGTGGTTCTACAGAAGGATGCCGGGGATATCATGGACCTAGCGTATGAGCAACGATGAGGTTTTAGAGAAGATGAAAACAAGGAGGAGGCTTATACATCACAAAGAGGCATCTGACGTTTCTGGGACACATAATGAGGAAGGAGGGCCTGGAGAATCTGATACTCACGGGTCGAATAGAGGGAAAGAGAGACAAGAGAAAACAACGCGTGACATACCTGGCGAGCTTAAGCAAGTGGGTGACAGAACAAGATCTGGGGTAGGAAGCAGAGGGAAGGAACTTGTTGAGAGTTGCAAGGGATAGGGAGGTGGAAAGCATACGTCCTGAAAGGACATAGCATATAAAAAGAAAGAATTGCCTGAAAAGGAGACCCCACGGGTAAGTTAGCAGTGTATATTGAATGGCAGAACTCTTAGAATTTCGGACTTTGAATACTGATGAGAACATTATGATAATTTATCAGTTAGGCTTATTTCTTTTGCTTTTTTTTGTTCCCATATATTTCGATCCATGACTTTACAGTATTTTTGTACCCATCCGTTTTTGAAGTCTTAATAACATTTCGTAACTCCTCCACCCCGCAAAAAAAAGCATTATTTAAGTAGTTACAAACCAGTATACTTACCGTTCGAATAGATGGAAAAAGAGACAAGGGAAAACAACGGATGACATACCTAGCGGCCTGACATGACATACCTAGCAAGTGGATGACAGAACGTGGGGAGGAATTTATTGAGAGTTGCATGGGATAGAGGCAGGTGGAGAGCCATGGTTGTCTACGTCCTTAAAGGAAACAGCACATAGAAAGAAAAGAATCTTAAAATAAAATAAAAAAAACTGAACCTGAATTAGCTCTATACAAAAGCGGGTAGATAATTTTTATTTATATAATTGCGCCGCGAGCAAGGTAATAATAACAATAAGATGCTAGATATTACTAAATGAAAAATAACACGAGAAAAGGAAAAAACCAAAAACATTATTAAACAGGAAGGACAATAAAAGATCAAGAATTAAGAAGACAGAAAATAACGATTGATATTGTATTTACATTTTTCAAGACTAAATTTCACTAGGAAGCCGTAAGAGAGTTCCACAAGCAAGAAGTACCAAAGACGAAACTCTTACCATAAAATTTACGGTTACATCAAGCCATTTCCAACTGTATAAATGAGGAAACATTGCCGCCAATCTAGCATGGCGCTTAAATTCATAATGTCTTTTTACCAAAGAAGAAAGCGCATCAGAATATTTAACATGAAAGTACTTATAGAAAAGTTTCAGGGATTCTACGATACAGCAGTGGGGAAAGCACGATTTGTCAGGTCAGGGCCAATAAAATTGCAGATTCTTCTTTGTATTTTATCAAAAATTTCTAAATATATAATCGAAACACCAGGCCTGATGGGACAGTCTTCAGTCCTTCTTGGAAATATATAATGATAAATTACCAAGAATATGACACTTCATCTATCTATCTATCTATCTATCTATCTATATATATATATATATATATATATATATATATATATATATATATATGTATACCAAGAATATGACACTTCATCCAGCCCTCAAACTGATACGACAAGGAAATGATGAAATGCAATGAAAGCATTTTGAAATCCATTTTTCGTAGGAAAAAAAATCAGAAATTGCTACAAATTAGGCATTCTGTCGTCAAAACAAATAAACATTTGTCGAAAATGAATTCGACTGAAAAGACCAACGTGGAGATAGTTTACTGAATAACCGGGTTGCAAATCCCCACTGCGAGAGTCAGGTAACCACAGTATGAACAGACAGGAAGAATAATATCAGCTTGTTTCACTGTCGGCCAAGAAAAGTCCCTGAGTATGAAGTGAAGGGATTTTATAGCATATATCTGCCCTCATCTCTTCCGCCAATTCAAATGGAAGGCTACTAAAGTCGAAGAGAATGAGGCATTCGCGCCTTAAATGACCAGTGACCTTAGGTCAAAAATGGCATCATGACATTTTCCACTGACAAATTCACAATAAATAAATAAATAAAACACACACGCATCTTTAAATAGATAAAACCCTTCGTAAGGTGTGGGCTGTACCCGTGAGGGTAATTTTTTTGTACTTCTTTAAGGTGTGGGCCTCCAGTAATCCCTTCAATAAGTGTACTGGAAACTTTTCCAACCAATCCGAGGTCTCCAACAACAACAGAGATTGTTGCTGTTCACATGTACCTTCTTCTTCTTCTTCTACTACTACTACTACTACTACTACTAATAATAATAATAATAATAATAATAATAATAATAATAATAATAATAATTACGGAGATAGTACCTGTTACAATTCTATGGTACTACCCAATAAACACTGACAGAACAATCAAAGCCAACTACCCAGATATTGTTATTAAAGACCACAAAGAAATATCGTGCCTTTTTATTGATATGGCAGTCCCTGCTGACTCTAATGTATCTTTGAAGATATTCAAAAAGCTGTCAAAATACAAGGATCTTGAAATAGGAATCTCAAAAATATGGCATATGGGAACATCAACAATCCCTGTTGTAGTTAGAGCCCGAGGACTGGTTGGAAAAGATTGCATTAGACTAATTGAAGGGATTCCTGGAAGTCCATGCCTCAAGGAGATACAAAAAAATGTTCTGACAAGTACAGCCCACACTTTACGAAGGGCTTTATCTATGTAATTTTTTTTTTGTGTGTGTGTCAGTGGAAAGTGTCATGATGCCATTTCTAACCTTAGGTCCCTGGGCGGGACCCGGAAAGAAATGTGTAAACGCCAGAAATCAAAGAAAATAAATAATAATAATAATAATAATAATAATGATATTTAAAAACTATTCATCATTCAAACGGAATTGTTTCTTGGAGAAACTAAGAACAATAACCAGAAAATAAAATAAAATTAAAATATAACAATATGTTTCCCGTCCTCCTTCTTCTCAGCCTGTGAAGAACCTTTTTTGGATGTAGCCATTCCCCAGATTTACGAGAAAGAATGAGCCATTCCTCTACCGCGTTGGACCAATGCGTGTTTCTCTCCGATTCCTGATCGCCGAAGGGTATTTGCCCGTAAGTGAATGTAATGAACCCGACTAGAATTCGAACTCTCTCTGATTTCTCATTCCGCACACCGAGGTAAACATCACCAGCATTCCCCAAGCGATCACCCAACTCAGCATTAATGTTGCTAAACATAGGCGATCAAACGAGAACGTGTGTTTTTTTTTTTTAAGGTAATATGACCATTAAACCCTTAACTCTAGCTGGGCTTAAAAACAGACCTGTTTTCAAACTTTCGCTAATGCAGCAGATGTTTCGGTCCTTGACTCGCTCTAGTTTTTCTTTCAATCAATTTATTTTTGAATCAGAAATTGTTTTTTTCCTTGAGATATCGTGTCTCCAGCGTTGTCGTGATCGCTACTAGTCAAACTGTATGGGCGAGGCGAGGTATTCACACGGACTTTTTTTTTTCAGTAGGTGAATGATCACCGCAGTTGATATCTTTTCCCCCGTTTAAAGGCAGTCTGTTTAATCGCACATCAACTTACAATAATATCTGTCAGCACCAGATAAGTTTAAATGTAGAAGACGAGAGTGGGAGAAATTGGGCTCACTGCAGTCTCTCTCTCTTTATATATATATATATATATATATATATATATATATATATCATTAATTAGCTCACCACTCCCTATCTCTTTATTACAGCCTATAATTTTTTTATATCTATCTATCTATCTATCTATCTATCTATCTATCTATCTATCTATCATAAATTCGCAAAATACATTCTATCTATCTATCTATCTATCTATCTATCTATATATATATATATATATATATATATATATATATATGTAATTATTTTACGCACCACCTATCTCTTTATTACAGCCAATATGTTTTATCTGTGTCTATCTATCTTAAGTTCGCAAAATACATGCCATATATCTATCTATCTATCTATCTATCTATCATAACTGTTTAATTAAAAAACAGAGCATTTACTTTTCAATTGTATATAAAAAATAAAATGTAAACAGAAAATATATTAAATAAGTGTCTGACTTAATCCATTTCATATATATATATATATATATATATATATATATATATGTGTGTGTGTGTGTATTTTATAAGGGTTCTAAAAAAGATGTGTACGTGTATATATATATATATATATATATATATATATATATATATATATATATGTATATATATATATATATTTTAGAAACCTTATAAAAACAAACGAGATTTTACATATAGACTCAAGTATCAGCTCGACAAATGTTTACCTAATGTCTCATGTATAAATAGAGCTTGACAGCTGATCTCTCCTCCGCTCGACCTCTAACAGCTTAGTGAAGGAAAAAAAAACTGGCCGGTCACATTCACTGCTTCAAAAAAAAAAAAAAAAAAAAAAGCTAGTGACCTTCAACTATTGGCGATCGAGCCCAAAACTTTCACCAATCGTGATGAATGGACGTTTCCTCAGGGAGGTCTCGTACCTTGATTGCCTATTGGGATATAAACTCAGACCAGAGCTCAACAGGGATTCGTACATACGATCCATCTCTAAAGATGCTGGAAAAATGGTCGCTTCACTGTACCACTCCAGCAAGTAACTCATACGTCCTGATATCCTCAAACATTAATAGAATCAAATCAAGCAAAAATAGAGAACAACTGTCATATATGGGTAGGAGCTGGCCAGTATTCACATTCCCCTCCCAGTCCAAAGCGTTGACTGCGTCCTTGTAGGTGATAGATTATTTTCCACACTCAGTGTAGTCTCTCTCTTTCTCTCACCGCAGTTGATATCTTCTCTCGTTTAAAGACCGCGACTCCTATCTTAACTCGTTAAGTATGCTACGCGCTGTTTTCCTCTGTCTCTCCTAACTTACGGCCGAATTTATGATAGCTTCATCTGGAAATCCTCTCTACCCGGAGGCAGAGAGTTTGACCAGCGCAACTAAAGACGAATCTCCAACTTCAGGATATCTACCAACCGCCCCACGCGGTCAGAGTGGCGTAAGGCTGAATTTAATGTCGTGTTTCCAAGCCTGTAAGCTCGGCCAAAAATTGCCCGTAGACCTCGTATAAAACGGGGTCGGGTAGCTGTTTCTCGAGCCGAGACTCTGCCCTTCGACATGCGGATCCTCTCTGCCCGGAGATCCGCACAGCTGGAGAGCCGATTTCTAATTTTATGTGTCTTCTTCACAAACCTCTCGCTGCCTTATCGCTATTTCCATGGTTCAGATGAACTTTACCCCTTTGTTCGCCCATTCCTAACCTGTCATGTCACGGAGATTGTAGCGAACTACCCTCATTCCTTTCGTATTCCTTTCGTATCTCATTAATGAAATATAAGTTCCACTCGAGCAGATTATTTCCACAAACGACTAGATTATGGAACCGACTACCAAGAGTTTGCTTTTCCGATCACTACAATCTTAACTTGTTCAAGTCTCGGCTTAACCATGTACGCATCTGTGCCTCGTAATCTGTAACCGTCTACCTCGAATGGCCTTCCCGCCTCGTACAAGATGAACATCATTCTCACAAATAGGACCCATGTTTAATTATAAACGCAAGTATAAACCATAAAATATTTACCAAGAGACAGAGTTAAGTATTAAGCCTACTAATGCTTACTATAGTCTTATATATTAACCTGAGAAGTATTGAGCTACACTATTTACATTATTCGGACTATTGTCCTCAACTTTGCCGCCATATTTATTACAACGTTTCGGCCGTTGTACTCGGGTTAATTAGTTAGTCTTATGTGACTAAAACTATAATTATCTCCAAAAAAGAAAAAAAGTAAACAAATAAATCAAAAACGCGTAGAAAATATTTAGATTTCGGTATTAAATAACCCATAGAGGTTGATATATAGATAAAGAACAAAAACCAACCAATCAAATCTTACTTTTGATATGTCCAATTTCCCAAGCCCTCTTTTCGCATTGTGTGGCCAAGAAATGTCAAATATCTTCATCTTTCTGATGTTGTGTGTGAACGTCCCTTTTTGGTTACATTTTCTCTAAAACTTCGTTGTTGATCGCATGTTCAGTTAATGGTATTCTAAATATCCTTCTCTAGAACCACATTTCTGTTGTATCAAGTTTCTTCTTCATCTGTAACGAGATTCTGCAGCATTCTCTTCATTATAGAACGACTGATATTACGTATGAGACACCAAGCTTAGCTTTGTCTGGAACGGGGTTAGAGCATTACGGTCCATCAGGGAAAGATCAAACTCGTCAGTTTAGCGATTTACTTTGTGTTGTAACCTAGGGAAGGTTACTGAATAGAATAATCAAACGAAGGTTGCTAATGAACGATAATACTTAAGATAAGAAGAACAACAAATATAAGATTCGTCAGCGGCGTGTAGGAGTAGTCAACTGCTAGAAGTGAGTCAAGTGAATTCCACAATGAATCTCGAACTGCAGGATATCTACCAACCGCCCAACGCAGTCACATGTGGTACAAGGCCGAACTTAATTTTTGGTATCCGATCCCGTAGGCCCGGCCAAAAATTCCCGGTAGACCCTGTATAAAACGGGGTCTGATAGCTGTTTTCCGACACAGCCTCATCTGGGGATCCTCACTGCTCAGAGGCAGAGAGTTTGACCAGTACAGCTGGAGACGAATTTCCATCTGCAGGATATCTACCGACCACTCCACGCGGTCAGATGTGATACAAGACCGAATTTTATGGGAAATATCCGAGCCCGTAGGCACGACCAAGAATTCCCCGTAGACCTCGTATAAAACGGGGTCGGTTAGCTGTTTCCCAAGAGGAAACTCTGCCCTTCGACATAGCCTCGTCTTGGGATCCTCTCTGCTCAGAGGCAGGGAGTTTGACCAGCACAGCTGGAGACGAATCTCTAACCGCAGACCAACATACAGTATTTACTACTGTATTTATATGAATGGGGACATACCCATTATCGTTGGTGGGTATGCTACAACACTTTGCCATCGAAAACGGCGTGCATTATAGCAACAATTAAGATATTCGCTAAGCTTTCCTGTGCCGAGCACAGAATTGCATTTATGAAGCCCAGGGTGCGAATGAAACTCGCTACACCATTAAATATTTTTCTCACTCTCTCTGACAGTATTAAGATCCAACAGGGAAACTTCAAACTCGTCAATTTCGTGAGTTGCTATGTCACCGAAAACAGTGCGTATTATATGACATAAAATACAATATTCGCTAGGCTTAGCTGTGTCCTGCACAGAATTGCAATTACAGAGCACACGGAACTGACTACACCATTAAATGTGTTTACACACACTCGCTCTATACTAGGCGCCCAACTACCTGGTATCTGAAAACCTTTGACAGCACGTGGCCTTTTTAAGTCGCTGTTGTTTGAGATAAATTTCTAATTTATTTTCAACTGTCGGCTACCCTTCGCCGTGTTTGATAAGAGCAATTTGCATTAAAAATCTATTTGTCAGTCCAGTCGATCGGATTTGAAGCCCAGTCGTGATTGAGAGAGAATTAAAACACTGAACAGTATTTTCAAGTCGTTTCCATCAGTCTGCAATCTGTGTCGTTTATGCAAAAGATCTTGAAAATAATCCGTTCCAAATAACGAAACCAAAAAACACTGCTTAATTTGCTTTTTTTTTTCTTAACTCTGTTTTCTTGAATTAAACTATGAGATTAAGAGTAGATTAAAGAATACGGATACGTCACCACTTTCAGTCGTAGAAATGATATTACTTATATAAGATGGAGGTTTAATAGTGAAATATTCACCAAGGCAACATTACGTACAATAAACCTCGATGTCAAGTCTGTAAATATATCCTCAATGATAACAATTTCACATTCCCCGACACTCACACAATAATCAAAACACTGGCTCTGGCTTGTGACAGTATCATCGTTATATATTTTCTTTTCTGTCACAAATGCAAAAAGGAAAATTATGTTGGAAAAAACTGGACCGTAATTCCGTTTTCGGTTCAATATCCAGAAAAAAACCCATAAAAAACAACAACCTATCGCTGTACACTTCAACCAACCGTTTCATTGATGACTTCAGAGGCGTGCTTTTAGCATCTTCATCCGACAAGACAGACGCAGATCAGAGTTGAAATATATTTTCAAAATAAAATCAAACATTGAGTGATTAAACAGATAGGGATTTACACAGAGAGTCCTCTAAGCACCAGTAGTAACATTCCCCGGAAGAGTAAGCTCTACTTCTTTGTTTATTCCTCATATCATTGAAAAAGGACACAGGCGTGTGTGAAAATTCCGATTTAAAAATCTTTTTGTTTGGCTTCATTTTAGTCAAAAGGTTCATATATAATATCCTAAATTTTACTGTCTATGCTCTTATCATTTTGTATGCTTTTTATTCCTCAAATTTTATTAACCGGCCTGACACACACACACACACACATTATATATATATATATATATATATATATATATATATATATATATATATATATATATAATTATTTATTTAAAAATATGATTCCAACACGCTACATAAGAGGTTTCATGTTTCAAAACAAGAGCCTAAAACTTTAATATAATTATTTGAATTAAATTGAATTAAAGTAAGCTCTGTTCCTTCTTCAACCGAAATTTTTTTTGAAAAACTTATTTCTGTAATTTACGGGATTTAATAGCATATTCATAATTGAAATCAAAATTTCCTTGGTAACAGCCAAGGCAAATTGTTTAGATAGGTAGGGGTGTTGGGTGTTAATAATTTGTATCAGTATAGAGTTACTTTCATAGATGTCAAGTCAGAGTAAGGTGGGGGTGTCTAAATTTAAAACGGAAAATGTTTTCGCCTAGTCTGGTTTACGTGTCTATGGAGATTTATTTATTTTTTTATTTTATTTCTTTATGAAAGGGTTTTGTGTATATAAAAACTGTCGTAACATTTACCTAACCAGTTCTTTCCTATTTTCTATATATTTTCACACACACACACACGCACATATATATATATATATATATATATATATATATATATATATATATAATTAAGTAATTCATCGAGTGTAGAAGTAACCTCAACAGGATGCAGAAAGCACTGGACGGCCGTTTCGTCCTATATTTGGGACTCATCATCAGTGCGCATCCACTACCGAGAATTGAAACCCGGACAGTTACTTAATTGTAATTATCTCATGTCCTACTAATAATTTCTATCACTTGTATATCCTTGCTTTAACCGGCTTCTTCTAACGCTCTAGACGCAGCGGCTTGAGGATAGTAGCCGTAGCTTAGGTCGGCACAGTCCCTATGAGTAAAAGAGAATCTCGGATGAGTTCCAGCACGGAATATGTGATCGCTATATCGGGTCGGGTTCGCTACGAGGCTCGTTGGAACAGTTGATATGACGTTTGTAGTAATAACCTAACTGTACTGGTTTCAATTCTCGGTAGTGGATGCGGACTGCTGATGAATTCCAAATACGTCTAGTGCTTTCTGCATCCAGTTGAGGTTTTATCTAGACTCGATGAAGTACTTAATTATATTAGGTTGGTGCAATAATAATGTCGTTTCTTGTCGTTAAAAAATACGTCAAAAAACGACATTATTACGTCATTATTTTTGCACCAACCTAATATTATATTATAATGTTTGTTTTTGACGTTGAAAATACGTCAAAAACCGACATTATTTTTGCACCAACCTAATAATTATCTCAAATCCTCCTAATTTCTATCAGTTATATTATATTAGCTTGAATTCTCTGATTAACTTCTTAATTTTGATATTAAATTAATTAATGAAGGTGCCGTAGTATTTTTTTTTTTTCATTTCTTTTATCTTCCCAAGTATTTTCAATCTCATTTGAGATCATCTTCAGGGTTGATTTGCTGAGACAAAAATTAATGTAACTGATTGTTAGGATTTTTTTTTTTTGCAAATGTGCATGAAATACGTGTTTAGAATAATGATAACAGAGCTTGTTTCATGCGTATCTACAAAAAACATCACAATTCCACACAAGAAAAAGAACCCAGTCATGGCTGTCAGAGAATTTCTGCCCTTACATGTGTCCTCCTAACTCTCTAGATTGTGACTCCCTTGATTATTATGTGTGGGGCGCAGTTGAACGACCGATCAACAAAACTCCTTATAACACCAAAGATGAACTGAAAGAAAGGATTATGGTAGCATTCACCTACTTAAACAAAGAGACAATCCAGAAGAGTTGTATGTGATTCTGGGATCGTTTGGAGGCTGTGGTTGAAGCCAGTAGCGATTTTATTGAATAAATTTACTCTTTCGTATTTCAAAATATTTTTATGTTATTTTGTTAAATTATCTGTTAAAGTGAGATGTAAGTGCTACTTTCATTTTTGCGTAATTCAGACAACAATTTATCTATTGCACCCTATATATATATATATATATATATATATATATATATATATATATATATATGTATGTATGTGTGTGTGTGTGCGCGTATAGCTGAATTACAATTATGGAATCGAAAAAAATTACCTCATACAGATGATCATTTCGTCCATGGAAAAGTAGTTTCAATAGTTTTTCAATGCAAATACATTTACTAAAACGAATAAAATCCCACATTTCTTCATAAGAAATTTGAAAATAGTTTAAATGCCACATCCTGGCTAAATATTTTGTCCGATTACTGCCCATTCTCCGACCAATTTTAATAGTTTTTTTTTTTACATTTCACGCAGAAGAAATTTCTCACTGCAAGTCCAAGAAAGATATTTGTGTCACTACCACACAAAAAGAGAATATTTAACGTCGAGAATGTTTAACATCGAAAAACATTGGGAAAATTTATACATTTTAATAATATGTGGAAATATCCACTCTTTGCCTGAAGAGTGTCGAGAGACTCGAAACTCATGTTGCAAAATTAAGGAAAATAAAGCATAATTTAAAAAGAAAAGAAAAAAGGCCACATTAAAACCCAAAACATTTGCTGTTATTCTCTTCTTTTTAATATATACTGTTGTCTCTCGTTAGAACAACTAGAACTTCTTCCCTTCATATATATATATATATATATATGTGTGTGTGTGTGTGTGTGTGTGTGTGTGTCTGTATATATATGTGTACATTACTTCAAAGGTTATTATTGTGGATATTTCGTACTTGAAATAGAGACGACATTTTTGCTTTTTAAACAATGCGGTTGACATCTATCGGTTTGCGCATCTGTGAAATCTAAGGAAAAAAAATGTGTCCCTCGGTCACCCTTTGTAAGAGAAATCCCTGTTTGAGCCAATGTGTGCTCACCCTGTTTCCGCTGAATACACTGCTCGGCACAGGGATTGAACTCACAATTGATATGTGACCAAATTTACGAACCGACGCTTTAAACCACTCGCTTATTATTACGTGGGGCAATTCTGTATGAAGAACCAGGAATCTCTTAATGCGTTGATTCATGATTATCAACTAACACCTGATGAATATCGGAGAGCTTAATCGTCGCAATAAGAACAACAAAGATAAGGACGATAGTTCGAATATAAAGTGTAAATACCAAGAACTGCTCATCCCAGAAATTTAAACAGAAAAATATTATTTTTGTTTTCACACGTTCGATCCTCAGTGCCAGAATAATTTTAGGTTAATAATTACCTATTTTCAGGAAATGTTTCAGTAAAGTCCGTGATAACTGATATTTAAGAATTTATTTGCTTATGGCCAGTACATTAGCTAGCTTGTAAAATCTTAAATAATAGTGTTTTGAAATTTCTACTTGTAAGTCATTATTTGTTCGCGCATGCTCATTGTCTGTGTATTCACAAGGTGCAGTTTGTGTCCTAATTACGAGGGTCTGTAACCCCAAGTAGGTGGCGCTGAGAGCCTGTCCTTTAACTTGGGGGCGAGAATTGAAGTACTTCTGAAGCAAGTACTCTATGATTAACATGACTGACGGCAGAAAAGACAGATTAATCCTACGTGTCCGATTCTTTGCCCGACTCAAGTAGTCCGTGTGCTTCGTATGCGATTTCTTTCGAGTGTAGTGGTATATACGAAGAAATTTCATTGTGCACGCGTGGGGAGGTGTGTTGATGGTAGCAGAGAAATACTAAGAAATAATGATGCATTTTTCAAATTTTCTTTTTAAAATAAAATAAAATACTAGCGTGGACAAAAGACTAACTTCTATTTTTTTTTTAACAAAAGAATTTCGTTTTAAACATACGTCGAAAAAAAAACCCCAAAAAACTCATTCAATCAAAATATTCCTCTCAGCTTCAGTCTATTTATTGTTTCTTGCCAGTAAGGCATCAATTCGCTTCCGAAAAGAATTCGTCATTCAAAGAACTGATAAATTCATTGAAGGCTTCTTCAATTTCTTTCAGATTGGAGGAGTTCTTGCCTGTAGGAAAGTGATGTAGATGAATGGTAGTAAAAAACAAAAAAAGAAGAAAAGTGATTCGGAGAAGAGAAGCTGGGTGGATTGGCAGGGTGTAATAAATTCTCCCACTTCTACTGATTCAACCTTTATTGCGCCATTTTTTTTTAAAACCTGGGATTGTTCAACATAAAACCGGCGACTTTTCAAACAAAAGAATTTTTTTAAGTAGATTCATACAAAAATAAGTAAATAATGAATAAATACATTTTATCCAATCAAAATTTCCCCCTCAGCTTTGATACATTTATTCCACCGAGGCAGTAAGTTGTGAATTTCATTCTGAAAAAGTTCTCCATTGGAAACAGCGGTAAATTCATTCAAGGCTTCTTGAATTTCTTCCAGATGGAAGGAGATGAACGAAATGTTTGAAAAAAAAGTTGTTTTTCGTATCGAAAAGATTTGACTAAAGAAGAAGGAATGTAGAATAAATTTTCCATCATTATCTTCTTTCTTTTAGGTGCAGTGTCCCTTCAGGATAGACGATTATTGCCACATCTTCCTGTCTATTTTAGCTCTAAACTAGCAGCATGACCCGGCGTTGCCCGTGCTTGACTCAAAAATCGTACGACTCATACAGCAATCGCTATCACTTGACTGAAAATATTTTTGCCCTTCCTTGTCTTTAAAGGAGTGCCCTTGCCGTGCTGATGTTGCTACATGCCTTACTTCTTGCTTATCTCATAGTGCAAATTTTTTCTAAGCTCTAGACTAAACATTAAATCTGTTACGAAAAAGAACTAAACAAAATGAACACAAAACGATCAGCTTTAAAAAAGGACTCGTAACTGGAAAAACCGAATGAAAAAAAATGTTAACAATAAAATACATTTTCACACACAACCCAGTTCTCCGGAATCACAATCAACGTTGAGTTTAAGCAAGCGAATGAGCCAATTGGAGTAAAGTGCCATGCAGATTTAAATTTTTCCCACTTGTGACGAATGCAGCTATCGTTTTTTTTTTTTTTTTTTTTTTTGCACGCTAACATGCTAGTTAAGATTCGTGTCAGCGAGCTGTTGGCTCTCATGCTGGCCAGTAGAATCTTCTTGCCTATTCGTGGCAGCCAGCTATAGGCTCTCACTCTGGCCAGTACAAAATGGCCGCAAACTACATGAAAAGTGCCGTAGAAGCATGAAAAATCGATTATTTCCACTATCGATGGTAATTGGGAAATGCAAAGTGGGTCTTGGCCTTTCCACTAACTTGGAGCATGTGCATGTAAATTTTGGTGCAAATCCGTCGAAAATTGCAGCCGTGCATTCGTTACACACACACACACACACACACATCCTGCCTTTTATAGATAGAGATAAGTTTTATCTTTTTGCTATTTCTTTCAAACCCGGATTTAACATCCATTTACTTAAGTCCATCAAGTATGTTACACGCTGCTATTCTCGGTCTCTCTTTCCCTCAATCTGTCTTGTGAGTATCAGGTTTTCCAAATCCTCTTTCCTCATTACGAGCCCCAGACTTTTCAGCTGCCTCTTCCTGATGTTATGTTTAATTTTCCTTTTTATTTCCTATTTCCTCTAAAACTCTTTCTTGCTCACATGTTCGGTTCATGGTATCCTCAGCATCTTTCTGTAGGACTAAATTTCTGTTGCTTCAAGTCTCTTCTTCATCTTTGACTAGATTGTCATGCGTTGGATGCCTTACAGAAGAAAAGATATCGCGTAACTGTTCAGTAATTTTTTCTTTGTTTCTAACGAAATTTTTCTATCTCTTAATACTCTGCTTAGCTTTTGGAAAGCATCTTTGGTCATCCCAATACTTCTTCGGATATCAGTGTCGCACTTTCCGACTTTATACCACTTCCCAGTTCGTTTCATCTTAGTATCCCCGAATTCAATTGTATGCCAACTCATGGCCCACCACAACATCCTACCTTCCTCTAAGTAAACGCTTTTACCATTACTCATTATCTTTGTTTACGTTAATTTACTCTTCTTTACCTTTAGTTCTCCTGCCCTGTGAGTGTCATATTCTCTAGACCCACTATCTTCATAAATATCGTTATTCATAAAATCAGTGAAGAACTAGACAAATAATACATCTCAAGGACGATTACATTAGATAATTCAGAGGCCTTCGACAAGGTTTGATATAGAGGGTTACTGCACAAGCTCTCCGGCTATGGAATCATCCAAAGTCTTTTCAATTATCAATTCCTTCTTAACAGGTACGTCCAAGAAGGTAGTTGTTAACTGCCAGTCCTCCAAGGCCCAAGCAATCAATTCAGGCTTCCAAGAAGGTTCACTTCTCAATTCAAATCGCTTTTTAACTAAGAGTGTACTGCGATCTTTTGGGAATAACTACGCTGATGATACACCGGTGTATGGGTGCGCCTCCAAATTTCTAGATGACCAGAGCTTGTCAGCTGATCTCTCATCTGATCTAGATTTAACAGCTCAAACGAGGAAGAAATTGATGGTCCCATTCACTGCATCGAAATCCAACCTAATGACGTTCCATCATCACCGAACAGACACTGAAAATTCGCCTATCGTAATGAAGGATTGTCCTCTCAAGTGGAACTCGAATCCATCCTTAAAGATGATGGGAAAATGGTCGGTTCCCTGTACTGCCAAAGTAAGCACCTGGCTTCTACTGTTATACTCTACCTTTACAAGAGCCAGATCAGACCGAAAAGGGAGTATTGCTGCCATATGTGGGCAAGAGGTGCAATATATGATAGCAGTATTCCTTTTTCACTTTTCAAAAGCGTTTCTGCGTTCTAGTGAATGACAAATTATTTCCCACCCTACAGCCCATTTCCACAAAGTCGAAAGGTCGCAAGCCTCTCTCTTCTCTATTTCTATGGAAAGTGCACAAACGAACTATATTCCTCAGTTCCACTAGTTCAAAACTTCAACGCTAAAGCCAAACATGCTACGAATATTGTAGCGAACAAAACTAATTTCCTTCATAATCCACTGGTAATATGTAAGTTCTGCTCGAACATTTTTTTTTTTACCATGAACTCCTTCTTTGTCGAACTGATCTCAAGTGGATACGTCGCCGATCACTGAAATCAACATTTACAAGGCAAGGTTTAACCGTCATGTTTCGCACATATGCCCATAATAATGCCTCTTACCTCTTCGGTTATAACCCTCTACCTTAAGTGAGTACTGGGCCACGAACAGAGTGAACATTTCCTACTTAGAAGTTAAAACTTGTAAAAGTTTATAAGACGCTGCAGGATGTTTTGAAAATCTTTTTATTAAAGTATATCTCGTCCATATTTTGTATATATATATATATATATATATATATATATATATATATATATATATGCATGTTTCATTAAAAACGACAGACAAGGTACTACGATTAAGCTTTTTATTTAATTTTTCTTGTGTTCTGACAAGAGCTTTCTCTTCTGGACAAAGGGTGTGTAAGAACTGTCCAAATGTTTTATATTTCCGAGCGCTTTTGGCTATTCCTTTAGCCATTATCAAAGATGATTCGATTATCAGCTTAATTGAGTGTTTGCGTTCTGTGTATGTCTTAGTGTGTCGTAGGGATTTTTTTTAATTTCCGAATACGGTTAGCACATTGTGGCTTTGTTCGTAGTTAATATTGTTAAGAGTTGGCTTTTTCTTTTTTACTATTAAAGCTTCCATTATTTTTAGTCTGTTTTTGCAGGTGGATGCAGTTAATATAGTTGTGTTTTCTACTAGAATGTTTCTAATGGAGTCTGTTAAATTTGTGTGTGTGTTTAAATGGGTTCTAATGGAGCTGTGATCAGATAGGGAAGCCGTTGTTGATTAGTGTTTGTTTAACGTTATTAAGGTCCCTAACCACCTTATAGACCACCAGATTAGACTATTTCTCCCCAAAGCAAGTAATAACGATAGCGAACACACAGCCAAAAATCACATACACATTTATTACAAAAACCAAATGAACACAAGAAAAACTAAATAAAAAATTTAACCGTAGTACCCTGTCTGTTTTTTTTAATGAAACATGCATAAAGGATTGATTGCTGCCTAAATATACAACTATATATACATATATATATATATATATATATATATATATATATATATATATATATATATATATATATATTTATGTATTCAGAAGAGATACTCCCACGTTTGTGCTTACTTGAACCCCAAGATCTTAACCTTTTTAAATCCAGTGTAATTCGTTATCTACATTTATTATTCTCAAATTCTTCACTTCTGCCACCTCCTACACATCACAGAACTAATTCATTGCAACAATTTTTACAACAGCAATCTAGCTTGAGTGGCTTACGTGCCTTTTTTGGGTGAAAATTAGTGTAAAAATTTTGATGAGTATCTTTCTAGTTATCATTTTCTTGTTGACGTATGATCACCGACGTTAAACAACGTCGAGCCTGGTCAGTACCTAGATGGGTGACCCCTTGTGAATACTAGGAGTTGTAAATTTGAATATGCGGGTGGTGTAATGGATAACGTCTCTGAATTGGACATTTGAAAGCCAGTCAGGTTCGTTGTATTTACTTACGCGCAAATACCGCTAGGAAAGGTATTAATCCATACCTTCTCCCCAGCTATGGGTTAATTAGTATGAATTTGTATCAATAAAATTATTTCCCCCCACCCAAATTTTTTACAATCGAAAAATATTTTAAATAAACTGTAAAAGGTTGATAAATCGTAAAAAAAAAAACAAAATTAATCATTCAAATGTTGTTGAGGTTTTCTGTTCAATTTATTATCAGCACCCGTCAGCGGAACCACATTTCGGACTCTTCGAGTAAATAATGATTAAGTTTTCATTTTTTTTTCTTGTTTTATTTACATTTTATATTAAAGGTGACACGAAAATAATATTCATCAACATATTTCCATGAGATTCACGTTAAATGTCAAACGGCCGGATATGGCTCGCGTGGTATATTTTGACCGTTTCTGCTTTATTATAAAGATAAAAGCATAAGAAATAACAATTTTAATTTTAAAAATATCAAAATCATATAGGCATATACGCGGATGGATCAATAAGGCCGTAGCGATATTTCGTTTCGGCTGCAAACTTATAAACACTTAAAATAAAACAAACAAACAAAAAAAAAAAAAAACATAATTTATTCGCTTCTGCTTTGAAGAAACTTTTTCTAAGCATTTCGACATCAAATTGGATCGCACAGAAGGTGTTATTTCTGAACTTTATCATAAGTTTTCATTTATATCATGAAAGGGTTTAATTCACCTTCAGGTAAGAAGCAGAGGTGGCATTAATAAAATTCGTATACGTATTTCTGGGGCAAGATGTATTCTATTTTGTAATATGTATTCCATATTATCAGAGAGTGCTTCCCAAAGTTTGTTTTTTTCTTCTCTGAACTACATTTTCGGAATCACCAAATTTTATCCGATATTATATAATCGTTAAACATTTACAATAGAAATGCTTTGGAAATCAGGAAGAAAGGGATTTCTAGGGATCTGGATTTAACCATTTTAATTTTAGAAATGGATAAATCATAGAGGCATACAGGCGGTTGTATCAATAAGACCGTATCGATATTTCCTTTCGGTTGTAAACTTATAAACACTTAAAATGACACACAAAAATATAGTTTATTCGCTTCTACTTTGAAGAAAATTTTTTTCTGAAAATTTAGACATTAAATTGGACCCCACAGAAAATGTTATTTTAAAATTTTATGATAATCTTTCATTTATAACTTGAAGTGGTTTAAATTACTTTCAGGTAAGAAGCAGAGGTAGCATTAATAAAGTTCGTATACGTATTTCTGGGGCAAGATGTATTCTATTTTGTAATATGTATTTCATATTATCAGAGGGTTTAATTAATCTTCAATTAGGACAGTGATTTCCAATTTCTTTTTTTTTCTATGGACCATATTTTCGGAATCACCAAATTTTATTTGATATTATATAATAGATAAACATTTACAATAGAAGTACATTGAAAGTCAGGGAGAAAGGGATTTCCAGGGATCTGGAATTAAGGCAAGAGTTTCTGGGAGGAAAGAATTATAAAAAGTATAATGAATAAACATTTACAATAGAAATGCATTGAAAATCAGGAAGAAAGGGATTTCTTGGGGTCTGAAATTAAGGAAAGTTTTACTGAAAGAAGAGAATTATATATATAGCAGATAACCATTTACAACAGAAATGTATTAAAAATCAGGAAGAAAGGGTTTGATAGTGAACTGGAATTAATGCAAATTTCGCTGATAGAAAACGGTTACTTTATGTATAATCAATAGGTGATTATGAGAGAACTTACATTGAAAAGACAGAAAGATGTGCAAACGCTATTAACAACACATGTCTATTATTTTGTCCATAAAATATTATTAGAAGACGGTTTCGGCAAAATATATCAAAACAAACCTCTTTGGAAGAAGAAACTCATCTATCAAACTAAAAGCTTAATTATAACAAAGCATACATATACAGTATTATAAAAATGATAAACGACGGACATTTACGCTGTTTACACTTTATCCAATTTATTTCTGATTTCTGAAGTTATTTTTAACTTTATCTCTCTTTTTAATTTTTAACAATGAAAATGGTGAAGAAAAATTCGACTTCATTGTCCAGTGATAATAAAACACTGCAGTTTATTTGAGAGAAACAGACGATGGGAAGACTAACATGCGAATGCCTGATCTTTGATTGGAAGTACAATAAAAATAGAGAGCAGGAGGAAAATAATATAAGAATCAATCAATTTCTCTTGGCTACCTGTATTTATTAGGTTGGTGCAAAAATAATGTCGGTTTTTGACGTATTTTCAACGTCAAAAACCGACATTATTTTTGCAACAACCTAATAAATCGAGATCAATAACGATAAAACACAATGGCCTCACCAACTATTATATATATATATATATATTTATGAATAAAAATGACAATAGGAAATATTGTCTCTCTACTGATTAATTCGGAGAAATTTTCACATATATATATATATATATATATATATATATATATATATATATATATATATATATATATATATATATATTGGTTGGATTGATGTGAGTTTGTGACCCTTTGGTTTCACGCTTTTGCGATCGCCAGAAATATATATTTTGCCTGACGATCGCCAAAGCGTGAAACCCAGGGTCACAAACTCACATCAATCCAACCAAATATGTAAGCTCTATCTTTGATATTGAGCGCTTTCTAATAAGTACAGCACATATAATATATAAATAATTATATATATATATATATATATATTTATATTTATATACACACACTTTTCACATATATATATATATATACATATACATACACACACACACACACACATATATATATATACATACATATATATATATATATATATATATATATATATATATATATATATACACATACATACATATATATATATATACGGATATATATATATATATATATATATATACACACACACACACACACACACACACATATATATATATATATATATATATATATATATACATATACATATACACACACACATATATATATATACATACATATATATATATATATATATATATATACATACACACATACATACATATATATATATATATATACGGATATATATATATATATGTATATATATATATATATATACACACACACACACACACATATATATATATATATATATATATATATATATATATATATATATATATATATATAATATGGTAATGAACTGCGTGGTAGTTCGTGTGGATGATTCTTAAATGATGTAATCCAGAGAGCTCAATTTAACACCAGAACAAAAATTAATTAAATAATTAAGAAAGAGACAACCTTAAGGTTCCATGGCTATAATTTATTTCTCCAGAAATAACATTTTCCGTGGTTCATCAGGTCACATATCCAGTTACAACGGGATTAGGTTTCTTTTATTTTTGATACAAGTTTTTGAGGGATCATTTTAGACTGATGTAAGATGACAGATGGAGTGGGAGGTGGAGCTATGGAATGGTCTATTTTGGAGATGGAAATATGGATAAAGGTGTCTTTAAATCACTTTTAATAATTTAATAAGGTTCAAATGTACTCAGTTAAGGGGAGAGACGATATGACCTCTTAAATAAGTTTTTAGATACGAAGAGAAAAGAAGAAAAATATAAGACAAATTGTGAAGAAGGGGAGGGTGAAGGAGGAAAAAGAAAGTAGAAAGAAAGAATTAAGCAGGAGAAAGGGCAGGAAGAAGGAAGAAGGAAGAGTGAGTTATCAGATCAAGGCATATAACCGTGGCACTTGAAAACACATCAATATAATTTATAGTCAATACATAAAATATTAAAGATTACTAGCAAAGTTGGAATAAAATAAAATAAGATATATTAACAATATTATTATTAATATTATTAAGCATGATTAATATAATTGTAATAAATATGGGACATTATATTAAATATTATTAAAAAATTAAATTTAAAAAAGAGTATAATAATAATATCATTAATAACAGCAATAATAAAGGTTAAAAATTAGTTTAAATTAGAATTCAAAAACTTAAAAATTAATTAAAGTTGATAAATGCTACATATATATATATATATATATATATATATATATATATATATATATATATATATATAGTGTAACCCGGATATAAGAGAGTTTTCGGGAAAGAGAAGAAGTCTCTTTTATTCGGGTTTCTCTTATATCCGAGTTTTTGGTCTATTTTGTTTATTTAGTATGGCTCTAATTTGGGACCAGATAAATTCTCTCTTATCTCCGGGTTTCTCTTATATCCGGGTTACACTGTATATATAACTTTTATTTTTCATATATATATATATATATATATATATATATATATATATATATATATATATATATAGTCGAATGGATTAATACATTTTCTGTTTATACGTTATTCTTACTTAAGTAAATTCTCTGTTTAAAATTATCATGGAGAATTTGGTGCTCAAAAACTGTAATTTGGACTAGAATAACTAGACGCTTCCTCTATAGCTGAGTGGTATAGCACGTCATACTAAGTGACGGTTCCGGGTAAGACACAGGTTCAATTCCTGTTGGAAAACACATATTTTCTCGGACATTTCCAGGACATTGAAAATAGTAAATGTAGTTAATACTGTTTATTATAAACAGAGCATTTACTTAGGTAAATGTATCTATTTAAAATAACGTATAAACAGAATATATATATATATATATATATATATATATATATATATATATATATATATATATATATATATATATATGGCTGGCCACTCATATCTGCGCATGTCCGTCTACTAGGGCGGCTATACGTATCCCTATTGTAAAATTTTGCTCAGGCACATTGGTGTTTCTTCCGTACTAACAGAACCCACCGGCTGTTTCTACTACTGTAAGTATGCTAAGCTCACTTTAGTTACAGTTTCTCGGAGAGAATGTGTTATGTGCTGGCCTTGTTCAGACTGTTGATATATATAATATTTACGTTCAGTGTGTGTATATATATATATATATATATATATATATATATATATATATATATATATATATAATTTCTTTATTTCAATCCCGCTATACAGCATTTAATTTAAAAATTGGAAAATATAATAAATTAAAATAAATGACCACAAACCGGATTTCGAGGAAAACCCTATTACTAGAATAATAGACACAACCCGACCTGACATCGGAAAATAAGCGAAAAAATTCTAGAAGCAAATTAAGGATTACCTAAGATTAACACTCTGGATCAATGCCAAAGTAGTCACCAAATGGTTTATCAGTATCAACCACAAGCCAAATTGAATTAGACAAAGACATCAGGCTAAGCAGAGATGATGGCCTCATAGTAGTGTGGAGTTCTACTAATTTTTAAACAGTTAAAATTAGATAATATTTAGTGAATTCAGAAAAACTAAATTTAAAAACTACGGTCAACACAAAATTGAAAAAAGTAAACTTCCTCGAAATAACATTAGACTCAGTGAATAACATATACCCTCTTTACAGAAAACCTAAAACTAATCCATTATATGTACACACCAAGTCAAACCATCCTCTATGCATAATTAATAACACACCCTCATCAATAGACAAAAGAATTAGTATGAATTCCGCAAATGTAAAAATATTCTATAAATACAGTAATTTTTACAACCAAGCCCTAAAATATAGTGGCTACAAACACCCTAACATCAATTATATAAAAAATAATAGTACAAACCAGAGGAAAAACAGAAAAAGTAAAATCATTTCGTACACCCCGCACCCGTTCAACCAAACGTTTAGTAATAAACTAGGGCAAAAATTCCTAGCTTTAATCGAAAAACATTTTCCTACTTACAGCAAACTTAGCAAGATATTTAATTAAAAACACCTTAAAATTATGTTATAGCTTTACTGAAAATCTAAAAACGATTATAAAAAACATAATAAATGCTGAAAAATCCCGCAAGCCAAAATCAAATAAATAAAGTTCCTAAATTGAAATTAGAGAAAAATAATGAAAAATTACGTGATTGTAGAAACCCTGAAAATTGCCCATTGAATAATAAATGCTGCATAGAATCTTAAGTATACCAATGCACAACCTCATCCATTGAGAATCCAAACATTGAAAGAATATATATAGGATCCACAAAAATGAATTTAAAATAAGGTGGAGGTTACACAAAATCTCGTTCAGTAATATTAGAAACAGAAATCAGACATCCCTATGTAAATATTTTTGGCATTTGAAAAAACAAATAAAACACCAAAAGAACCCGCGATGACCCATGCCCTTTATGCTACATAAAAAAACTACATATTATTAAGTTTCTAAAAAACGAAAATTTATTAAATCAACGAAATGAAAAAACGGTTTTTTGCAGACACCAACAAATATTCGCCTCAAATAATTAGCATTTTATAAATGGGCAAAAAAAAACTATAATAATAGTTTCAACAATAACATATAAAAATTAGAAAATAACATATAAAATCTATTAACAAATTCAATTAAAAACATAGGTTTAAAAATACGACCCAATCATAATCTTAAAGCCACTTTAAGAAGACATAACCCCCCCCCCAAAAAAAAAAATAATCACCAAAAAGGACAGGACTACAATATCAATCAGTTAAAGTTTTAGCAGATAGTAATAAAAAAACAAAACATCGGAGCCTGGTAAAAATAGCCACTGTAGCTAGACAAAAAATAAATAAATAAATAAATGAATAACTCCAAAAAACTTGACATATAACAAACTCCACTACATCTACCAAATCAGATATCCCTTGATAATCAAAAACTAAGCCCAGATCACACCTTCATTTCAAAACTATAAATGAGTAAAACATTGCGTTGCTTAGCTTTTCCAAACATCGCTTGAGGATGAAACTGTCACCTAACAGTAAAGGTTTAATATCGAAATTAAACTTGAATACTGCGGAACAGTTTCAAAACATAGTAATTTATGTGTTGCGATGGAATAATTTTAAATATATATATATATATATATATATATATATATATATATATATATATGTATGTGTGTGTGTGTGTGTGCGTGCGTGCGTGCGGACTCTACCGTCGTATTCGACGTATGAGGGTCAAGCAGCTCAATTCCGAGGAACCGACGGTCAGATACCAGGACACATGATTTGATTATAGTGGGGAATGTCTTTTTCAGAACTATTAACATATATATATATATATATATATATATATATATATATATATATATATATATATATATATATATATATCAGAAAACATGCTTAATATTTCTCGACTAAACCCACTTTCTAAAATCTAATATATTGACGCAATATAAATGTTTTTAAGAATTATATATATATATATATATATATATATATATATATATATATATATATATATATATATATATATATATATATATATATATCCAAGTAATATGGGAACAAGTGGAGTATAATTCCGCTGTAAGTAACATTTAATTTAAAAAAGGGCTCAATACAGAGCACAGCTAAATATTATTTATTTAGGATATTAAAACATGTTAAAATAGCTACATAATGGCAATTGTGTTTCAACACCATAAATGTGTCTCCTCGGGCGATGCTAAACTACTGGCGAGTGTAAGATTAATTTAATTTCAAAAGCAGAATATACACATATATATATATATGTATATATATATATATATATATATATATATATATATATATATATATATATATATATATATATATATATATGAAATTCAATTAATCTCATATAATCTTGAAATTAAATTAATCTTATATAATCTTATAATATAAAAGATTATATATTATTCTTATATATATATATATATATATATATATATATATATATATATATATATATATATATAAATAATAAAAAGAAAAAGGAAACGTTTTATTTGCCAATAAGTTTCTTTTCCTAAGGTTTCGATTTAAAGATTAAGCAGAGATTTTATTTTGCCAAATTTAATTGCAACAAAAAGTAAAATCTAATTTTTTTTTTCAAATTTTAAATTTAATAAGGCTTTTAAAGACAAGTAAAATATTTTCAATTTTAATAATTCTTTGATATTTTAGTTGTAGTGAAATTATTTCAACATACATGACCTTTCGTTTATTAGTCAAAAAATTCCGCCTCTTAGCGTCGTCCATAGTTTACCTTTCCTCAAACAGTTGGCTTCAAAAAATTTTAAAGTGGTCTTAAATTAAGAATTTGAAACAACGATATTTTATAAATAGTGTTGCAAAATAGATTCTCTACATTTACCTTGATAAAGTTCCTTAGTAGACGAAACATACTGGCAAAGAAAGGTTTTGTTTCGTTTTTGACAAATATATTTCATTTATATCTTATTTTTACACACCCCCACCTACACACACATGTTTTTTCCGTTTGCTGGCAGAGAGGGAGCACAAAATTTGTCCATACCGTTGTATCGTCCATTCACTCAAGTACATTCGGTCACATCGTTAGACATTTTCAAGAGAGTTTTGTTTTTTGTTTTTTTAGTTTCTCTTCATGTTTGGACTGTTTGAGATGTATTTTTTGTGTGGTTTTGAATACTAGTCGTAGTGTTTATTCTGTGCCTTCGCGTGTTGAGCGTGGCTGGAAATCGAGTGAGCGTCTTCCTATTTTTGAATGTAAGAACGTCGGAAAAATATGCTTCATAAGCACTTCCCTAAGACATCTGAATTTTTAAAAGAAATGCAATAAAGTTAATCTACAGCTGTACTAGCAATATGGAAACTACAGTGATAAGACAAAACGTCAAGAATTTTTGATAGCGAAATGTGTAACTGTAGGTATAAAATAAATATCCACTGGATGAAGTTTGTAAAACGGAAGTATTAGTTTACAAAGCGGAAGTAAAGGATGCACAAAGCCAGAGCAAGATATATCTGGGGTGACTGAAGGCGCCTTCAAAAAGTGATCGTACAACCACAAGTTGTTGTTCCGAATAGAAAGCCATAAGAATTTTTCCAGACTGGCCAATGTGTGGTAATTAAAAGTAAATAATAGCAAAGGCCCTAATGTATGCTGGGGCATACTGAGGTTATAGTAATGGTATGGATGGCTACAGGCTCTGCCAGGAAAATAAATTAGCAATAACCACGTAGCCATACCAAAAAAGTTGTTGAATGAGCTGTATGATGTCATGTCTGGGTGTAGACACACTCAAATGTATATTTTGGGTTTATACGAACCATGATGAAAGTAGGTATAATATTTTTTCAATCCTGATTCCATCGTATTTCTCCACTCTTGCCTCACCACTCCCCTTTTGTTGCACTTGTCGTGCGAACATAATTGAATAAAGCGGTAGGAAATTAATTAGCCTCTATTGCCTGACGAGAACTCAATGATTTAAACCATGGTAGCGTAATTGCTTTATCTTCCCCATTTTTAAATATTTACTATATATATATGTATATGTATATATATATATATATATATATATATAGTGGAACCTCGCTTCACGAATTTTATCCGTTCCTGAAGGCCGTTCGTGAAGCTGAATGTTCGTAAACCGGAACTATTATTCCAATACGAATCAATGTAGAGAAAAAAAAAATCACAGTACAATAAAATTAGAAAAGCATAGCACAATACACGAATGTATACAACACTGCAGTCGACTCAGAAGTTATTCTGTTCGTGTTAAGTCGGTTCGGCTATGTTGTTCGAGATCCGAAATTCTCTTCGATACCCGAGGCATATTCATCACGAATTTTCTGTTCGTAAAACGATTTGTTCGATATTTGAGACGTTCGGGAAGCTAGGTTCCTCTGTATATATAATATATATATATATATATATATATATATATATATATATATATATATATATATATATGAATTTATAGAAACACGGGAACAATTAAATAAATAAATAATATATATATATATATATATATGTATATTTATACACACACACAAAGACTATCGAAATCATTGTAAGCAATAAATAAATAATTGTACATCCTATTTTAGTTCCCGGACAAATGTTCCTTCTGTCTGGAACTGTTTATTCGTCTACCCGATTCTGCAACCCGCCCATTACCAAAGATATTAAATCCACACTCTCTTCGTTCAATATGGGTCCATTAAACGTTGGCAACCTTTCTCGGGTAGATGGAAGGGGTGGAAATTAGAGAGGTAATTCACCCGTGTGTAGGAACAGGCCATATATGGCCCGAATTCTTAGCCAATCATACATAATTCATTATGTTATTCGACAGATTTATAGACAGCGATATTTTTACATCACCACACAGATATAATCTATATATATATATATATGTGTGTGTGTGTGCGTGAGTGTGTTTGGGGTTGTTTATTAGGTTTTGAGCATGACTGCTTCCCTAAATTAACGGTTTTTTGTCTCCTTCAAGAGCTAACAAAGGCCTTTTATGGCCTGCGGTTGTTTTGGAAACAAATAAGAAAAGACGATGTAGAGGCTCGATGTTATCTCTGGGTACAGCTTGCCGTAGAATGCTTCTGCCGTGGAAACGAAAAGGGTCTGCCAAGCAGTATTGAAAGTTCTCCAATGATGTGGTTTCTGTTATTTCCTGCAGTACTTTTTAGCGTCAGTCGACAAGTTTCGAAAAACGATGTTCCTCGCTAAGACATACAATGTTAATTCCCACGAAGTTGCTTTTAACCATTGATCTGAGAAAGCGATTGTGTGGAGCTGACAGTTTATATATATATATATCTATATCTATCTATCTATCTATCTATCTATCTATCTATCTATCTATATATATATATATATATATATATATATATAAGGATTGGCTAGCCGAAGTTGTAGACACGTGGCCATGTATGGCCTCAGAATCAGTTAATATATAATAATAATAATAATAATAATAATAATAATAATAATAATAATAATAACATCAAATCCATAAGTGTAAAAATAATCCAAGTAGGTTTTTAATATATATTAAAAAGATAGAACCATAAAGAGAACTCAGCATATAGTATAATCGAGTTTTCGATGATTTAAGTTTTTCTTTGATTATATATATATATATATATATATATATATATATATATATATATATATATATATATATATATATATATATATATATATATAAACTGATTCTGTCGCCCTACATGTCATCTATATGCAAGGTTTGATATGACGAAGATTTTATCTCAAAACGAGGCTATTGACTCAAAACGAGGCTATTTCTGAACATGACTCGAGTTCTTATGTTAATGTTTTTGTTTCGTAACACTTTGCCGTATTGGGCAAAACCTCACCTATCACAGCCTCTTCTATGTTAATTTCCCTTATCTCCAGTTCTAAATTTGTTCTAACCGAGGCATTTCTAATGATTCGTAATTATTTTGCGATATCCTAATGGAATAAGAGTAAATACCATTACCGCTTTCACTTTTTAAATTATATAAATAACCTTCATCTATTATGATTCTGTTAGAATAAGTAGGTTAAATATATTTTTTGCATTTGAATTTTAGCTTCCCAGGCAACGCCAAGTGTCCCTGCTAATATATAACTAAGGAAAATGTTCTAAATCAGTATGTCACAGCATGGAGATGTATTTTGTGCCCCTATTTCATAGATCAATACTGTTGTAGTTTCTACCACCCTGCCTTTGTTTAAACGAAGCTTGTCTATACAGGTCGCCCAAGCACAATGTATATACACTTTTATTTTTAGCTCAAGTCAGTTTCCTTTCTTTTAAGAGTTTGACGTTAGTATTACTAATTTCATCCAGGTTTAGATTTGAACAAGAAAGTTCATCCTGAAATGATACTAGAAGTACGAAAATGCAGTTGCAGTTCAGAGGAGATGCCAAAGAGTCTCATTCAGATCCACCCACGTGGCTTAAAATCTCACGAATTAGAGACAAGTTTGAAGCTGATGGTACTGCCTACGATGTTCACAAAAACCATTATGGAAGACCATGGATATCAAACACGCCCACACAATAAAAAGTGATGCAAATTCTTTCAAAGAATTCCAAGAAACCCATCGAAATGTAGTTTTCTGCTTGTGATTGCATTACAACGCGTTGTCAGCAATGTCTGAATCATAAAGCCATCAATTTGAAATTGACTAAATTTAAGAACATGCATTTACAATAAATAATGCCTTCAAACGCATTATCTAAATTAAATATAGTTGGTTCTAGTTGCTTGAATTATTTCTTGAGAAAGCTTCAAAATATGTATATATTTTTGTGATACCCTGTGTGTATATATATATATATATATATATATATATATATATATATATATACACACACATATATATATATACAGACATATATATATATATACCTATATATATATATACTATATACCTATATATATATATATATATATATACCTATATACCTATATATATATATATATATACCTATATATACCTATATATATATATATATATATATATATACCTATATTCTAACTGAATTTTTGACATTTCAATAAAAACAAAATAAATAACAAAACATATGTATTTTTCCCTCAATTTCTTTAAATAATTTTATAATTTTTAAAACTTAATACAGATTAAATTTAAAATTGGTAATTTTGAATTTTATAGTAAAATTTAATATTAAATAGAATAATTTGCATTTTACATTAACCCTAACATTAAAGCATTAATTAATTATTATAACCAAGGTTCGTTGTCAAGTTTTTTTGAATAATCATATGCTTGTATTTTGATTGGTAATTGCAGCTTATGTAACAGCGTTTCTCCTAGCGAAGGCTGTTTGATTGATTTGAACCATTTAATACCCTTTATTCTACATTCAACACCATCACTTGAGAAGACACCAGAAGTGTTGAAACAAAATGGCTAATTTGAAGTGATTTTATAACATAATTATGTTATAATTTTCGAATAAATTATATATACATATATATATATATATATATATATATATATATATATATATATATATATATGTATATGATACGAAAATATTGCTTCCACATATACTATCCAGAAATGCATCTCACATAAAGGTAATATATTTGTAGCAATGGTGTCTTCATGCAGCTAATATCTTACCATTATGTGCGAGGTACTCATGGGAAGTATATGTGGCAAATATTTCTACCATATACTTTATATATATATATATATATATATATATATATATATATATATATATATATATATATATATATAATTTCCGAAACGGATATATATATGGTAGACTCTCCCGTCTAATTGACGTATGACGGTCAAGTAAATAAGTTCCTAGGAACCGACAGCCCAGATACAAGCTCATATGATTTGATTATAGTGTTGAAGGCTATTTGCAGAAACGAACCATACTTTTTGAAGGGCCGAATACAGAGAACGGGTGCACTAAGTACCAGAAAGTCCCCAAACGACCCTCCGCAGGTATTGAATTCAGAGTTTTCCTTCTCCTAGACCAGTTGCCATCCAAGGCTATAGAACCCAGTTTACGCTGCTCCTTAATTATAGCCGGAGGCAGAAGAGGATTAATACCTTTCCCGAGAGTATTAGCGCGTAAGTGAATATAATGGATTCGAGTGTAATTCGATCTCGGCTCTCCGATTCCTCAACATATATATATATATATATATATATATATATATATATATATATATATATATATATATATATATATATATATATATCTCTTCAATATATATATCCTAATTATAAATATATATATATATATATATATTGAACACTTTTATTCATCTTTTAAGTATGTAAATAGAGATCTATTTAATGTAAGAGAAAAACATACAAATCATATTTATATATATATATATATATATATATATATATATATCAGCGCATCCAGAAAGTAATGGACGAATTTAGAATGAGGAAAAATAAAAATAATAAAAACATCACCGTTTAATTGAAATTTATTCAGTAAAATGTTTTCAATGCCGCTGGATCACCTGCTTTCAACAATTCAAAGCTTAGAAAACAGGGTTTGTTTTTTTGTTTTTTTTTTGTAAATGTCTTTTTCGGTTTGGAAGCAGAGAATGTCGAAAGGTTAGTTTCCACTCCCTAATCTGTCTTTTTAAAAGACAACTCGTCCAAGATTCAGAATAGATCAGTGGAAAATTCTCTGAATTGTAGGAAATGGAGTTTGGATATCGCTATACATTAAAAAGCATTGTGAATATCCAGATGTTTTCCTGCTTTAGAAAACACAGCAAATGCGAATTTGGACTTCTACAGTTAAATTAAATTCAGTGATTTTTCAAGATATTTCCAAACATTAAAGTCAGTCTTAATCCTCAGACAAAGTGTGACAATGCAGAGATGACATGCGGCTAATGCATTGTTAATTGAATCAGTAATAAGAAAAACGTTTAGGAAATAGATTCGGCTTGTTAATTCACTGAATATCTTTAAAATCCCGCAAACACATCAACACACACTTACATTCATAGTTTATATTAATCTGTTTTGTTTATAATGCTAACATGATATAAAATTCCGATCTAACACGAAAAAACTAGCTTGTTTCATTCAATGCCTCTAAAACCATGCTAGTTACATTCTATCACTATCAATTAGGCGCCAAAACACGGCCAGTCACGATAAATGAATGTCACCTCAAGGAAGACCCGTATCTTTGCGGGTATCGGGAGCTCAAATTCACACTCGACCTCAACTCAAGTGGAATTCCTATATACGATACATCGCTAAAGTCAAGAAAGATGTTCGGCTCCCTATACCACTCAGTAAGTACCTGACTCCTCATACTATCCTCCACCTTTATAAGATCCAGATCAGGCTGAATCGGTTCTTCGTACCGCTTCAGTAAGTATCTGATTCCTCATGCTATCATCTACCTTTATAAGATCCAGATCAGGCCGAATCGGTTATTCGTACAGCTTCAGTAAGTATCTGATTCCTCATGCTATCCTCTACCTTTATAAGATCCAGATCAGGCTGAATCGGTTCTTCGTACCGCTTCAGTAAGTATCTGATTCCTCATGCTATCATCTACCTTTATAAGATCCAGATCAGGCCGAATCGGTTCTTCGTACCGCTTCAGTAAGTATCTGATTCCACATGCTATCCTCTACCTTTATAAGAACCAGATCAGGCCGAATCGGTTCTTCGTACCGCTTCAGTAAGTATCTGATTCCTCATGCTATCATCTACCTTTATAAGATCCAGATCAGGCCGAATCGGTTATTCGTACCGCTTCAGTAAGTATCTGATTCCTCATGCTATCATCTACCTTTATAAGAACCAGATCAGGCCAAATCGTTTATTCGTACCGCTTCAGTAAGTATCTGATTCCTCATGCTATCCTCTACCTTTATAAGATCCAGATCAGGCTGAATCTGTTCTTCGTACCGCTTCAGTAAGTATCTGATTCCTCATGCTATCCTCTACCTTTATAAGATCCAGATCAGGCCGAATCGGTTATTCGTACCGCTTCAGTAAGTATCTGATTCCACATGCTATCACCTACCTTTATAAGCTCCAGATCAGGCTGAATCGGTTCTTCGTACCGCTTCAGTAAGTATCTGATTCCACATGCTATCCTCTACCTTTATATGGTTCAGATCAGGTCGAATCGGTTCTTCGTACCGCTTTAGTAAGTATCTGATTCCTCATGCTATCCTCTACCTTTATAAGAACCAGATCAGGCCGAATCGGTTCTTCATACCGCTTAAGTAAGTACCTGATTCCTTATAGTATCCTCTACCTTTATAAGAGCCAGACCAGGTGGAAAATAGAGTACTGTTTTTATATTTGGACAGGTGCTCCCCAGACCTCACTTTTCCGTCTTGATAGAGTTAAAAAACTTCGTTTTTGCTGCAGAAGTATGATTTTCCACCCTCCAACCTCTCTCTCGCGGAAATGGTTGTAACGGGTCTCTCGCCGCTCTATCGCTATTTTCATGGAAAGTGCTCCGAAGAACTAGTTCCGCCAGGCCAAACCTTCATGAATACCATCCACCATGCCACTTACATAGTAGCAAACCTCTCACATTTCTCCATATTCCAGCGGCAAGAAGTAAGGTCCACTCAAACAGCTTCTTCCTGCGAACAACTGCGCTATGGAACAGACTCCCTAGTGGATGTTTAACTGATCACTACAATTTTAACCTGTTCAAGCCTAGTGTCAACAGCTTTCTTTCTCACCTATCCATATAAACTATCCTTTAACGTAACCCTCTACATGGAGTGGCCCCCGGGACTTGTACAGGGTGAACCTTATTGTAAAAAAAAAAAAAAAACAAACACTTAATATGTGTGGTAGAAACCGAAGTTTTGTTAACCTCGTGAAAACTATAAACTCATGTTTATAATGTCTCTTGTCACATCGAAACTTTCATATGGCTGTCATTCATGGCGCCAAACCCGTTCAGAAATATCTAACCTCTTAATTATATACAACCGCTTTCTAAGATCAATAGTTAAAAAGACGTTGAGCCCGAGTCTCTAGGCACATATCATTCATCTTTCAACTTTGCGGACTGACGATACAGAGTCATAAACAAAGAACTCTGTCAAATAACGGAAACGACAGGACTTGAGGACTACCAGCAGCTGCAACAGCTAAAATGGATAGGACATATTTCGAAGAGAGAATAAAATCATCATCAAGATGTTAACATTCTACACCTGTTCAAAAAGTGTTGGAGAGAGCGACAACAGCTACTGGAATTGAAAAAAACCTATTTTTCAGAAAAATTGTTTTAAGAGCAAGATTTTATAAATTTCAGCCGGAAACAGCTCTGACTGCTCGGTAATGGCTGCTCGGTAATGGCTGATAGGTAATGGCTGCTCGGCCAAATATTTTCTTGTAGGAAAACGGCTAAAGTTACTATTAGATTGGTGCAAAAATAATGACGTAATAATGTCGTTTTTTGGCGTTAAAAATACGTCAAAAAACGACATTATTATGTCATTATTTTTGCACCAACCTAATATTACCATTTCTTGGCACTTTTAGCATTTGAATTTTGGGGACACCAATGTATTTTTTGGTTGGTCATTATATAACTGTTATTTTAAAATAGGTTATTAGTCCAAGTTGGACATAATATACACCAATATATGTTATTTCTGGTCATTAGTTTATTGGTATTTTGAAATAGGTTATTAGTCCAAGCTGGAAATAGTGTAGTACACCATTCTCTCTTACACTTCTGAACCAATGCTTGTGGAAAGGACTCATCGTTATAATTTAGTTCTTTTTTTTTTCTTCTGTAACAATCTTCACTAAAATTATTCTCCTAATCAATTTAAAATTTAGTATCTTATTCACGCATTTTCCAATTTGAAGCATCATTAGTTGCCTCGATGTGGCAATATAACTGTGAAATTACCTGTCTGGGTGTCTGCATTTTTATTCGATAGAAATATCTGAAAATCAATCTAGGGAGATTTATAGATTGTGCGATTTCAATATTTATTTGTTTTATTTTCACAGGACATATAAGTAATATATAACTGATTTTCTTTTATTTTAGGGGTTAGATCAGTTACTCTCAAATGGGATGGATTTGGCCCTCAGGGGAATTATTTAATATTTAATGGCAGTGATTTTCTCTATGGTTTAAATAAGGGGAAATGTTATCGATATTAATGAATCTATATAAGTATAAATGTGGAAAAAGAACTCGATGAAAATTCAATATGGGGAAATATGGGTTTGTAGGGGAGCTATTTCATTAGGGACTATAAGAAATACAGGTGCATTTCTTTTTTTTTGTTTTTTTTTTTTGGTGTTTGAGTTAATATATATTTCACAGGCGGTTGGAGCATCACAGAAAAGATCATTATTAGGGTCGTAGGTGTATCACATGTACTGCTGTAGTAGCCTAACACTTTCCGGGTTGCTTTCATCTTCTTCTAGACCTGTTGCCCCCCCCCCCAGTCTACCTTGCTATTTACACATAGTTTTGAAGAGAGTCAAGATAGATTCACACATTTTCCAAGCACGTAATTAAATGTAATAAACTTAACTAGAATTCGATCTCGGCTCTCGGATTACTTTAATCCGAGATTATATCCATAACTCAATCGTGTCTCCTTGAAACGTCTTTTCCAAACTTCCCTTAAGCCGTTGAATTATCTACATGCAGAAACAAGTTTACTAGCAAGATAAGGATTATATTTCCGATTCGGGATTGGCATTCGATTTGAAATACAGGTAAATATCTCGAATACTTATTTTCAAGGTAAATTAAATCTTCAGGATTAAAATAGTTTCGCAACAATCTTCGTATGTTAATAAGTTCTATCATTTAATATTTACTGTTCTTGCTTGAGTTTAGTAAGTACTTGCATAGCCTATTTGTAGATTTAAATGTTTGCATGCGTTCAATTACGCCACTCCCAATTGTCAGTGTTCAAGTTCTGCTAAAAGAGCAGCATTCGGATTATTTACGTAAACGTTTGGCGAAAATTATTTCGCATCGTTATCAGTAAAAATATTTAATAAATAGTTTTTCCATTCATCTTAATTTTTGTTCCTTTATCTCCACGACCGTTTAGTGGGACGGGAAAATATAATAGCTTCGTTTAGAGTTGAACACGCAGCACTCATTATTGTAAAACTAACTCTGACGCACAGCAGCTTATCGATTAAGCTACAAAAACTGTAAGAAGAGGTTGCGGTAAAAAGGATTTAAGAATATTGGACAAAGAAATTTAGGAAAAACGGACGGATATTTCAATCAGAAGCATCCATTTCGTCTGGGAATGCGGTTTTTGGACCTCAACGCCTCAAATTCAGTGCTCTCTTTATAAAGCTTTTCTTAAGTTGGAAAGAATGTACGTCAAGTAAATTGTGCATATAGAATTTGAATGCCAAAATTTAGGCCTGGCTTTGACTTCGAGTCTGCGCAGTTGAAATTTCCGTCTGAAATGCCGAGAGACGATGGCTTAATTTCCTGTAGAAAAAGCACTTTAGAATGAGAATCTTGCATTATGGGATCGCTGGAGACATTTCCGCATTAACTTTAATCATTTCAACCCAAGGAAGGCGATGATGCCACTAAGACGCCAGGGGTTACTGATAATAAAAAAAGAGAATAATTTAAAGAGGATTTAGGAAGAAAAAAGATGGCGATTAACGTTGCATTTAATTTTCACGAGATCGTTCACAAAAAACGGAAATAAAAATGCTGAACTGTTACGTAATATATGTCCATGGCAGTCAATGCTAGACAATCTCCTCCCACATGAAGGGTAAACTGGAGACAGCAGAACTGTAGTTCTACAAGAAGATGCTGGGGATGCCGTAAACGGAACATATGAGCAACGACGAAGAGTGCATAATTAGGAAAGAGGGCTTGAAAAATTTGATACTCACAGGACAGATTAAAAGCAAGAGTGATAGGAAAACAACGCATAACTTAGTGAACTGTAGTAAATAGATGGCGGATGAGGGTTTAGAAGAAATAACAAAAAGACAGAATTTATTAAGTGCGAGAAGGGACAGGAAATTGTGGAGACCCATGATCGGAGAGTCGTGAAGGGACACGATAAATAGAAGACGGTAGCAGGGAAGGAAGAAAACGGCAGATAGTTCCACAGGTGAGAAGTGCGAGAATTTATGGTTGCATCTAGCACTTCCAACAGTAAAATGGCGTGACCTTAAAATTCAATTAAATTTGTATGTTGTTATTAGTTACTTAATACGTGTTTGATAAGTTACTTTTATTTTTTAATTATTACCAGGAGCAGTCCGGATATCATTATCACTGTTAGCTATACAGTGTAACCAGGATATAAGAGAGTTGCCGGGACCGGAGAAGAAGTCTCTTATATCCGGGTTTATCTTACATCCGGATTTCTCTTATATCCGGGTTTGGTCTATTTTGGTAAGTATGGCTCTAATTTGGAACCAGATAAAATTTCTCTTATATCCGGGTTTCTCTGATATCCGGGTTACATGGTACCACAATTTTTTCAGAGTAATGTTTTCGATTTAATCAAAGTCTGACGGCGTTTCTCGAGGGATACACACACACGCACATATATATATATATATATATATATATATATATATATATATATATATATATATATATATATTAATGAACAATAAAATCCAAAATTAATGCAGCCCACACTGGACTTGATAAGACAGATAATTGATATATTCATCTACCGAAATAGACTATTTCCCATATGAGGTAATTTGGGATTTATTACTTTATTAATTATTTGGTCTGTAATAATAAATACATTGAGCACTTTTGTGGATCAGTTTTAATATTTTATATTACTATTATTCATTTGGATTTTTTACCAACGGGTTTGTTACCTTTATATATATATATATATATATATATATATATATATATATATATATATATATATATATATATATATTAATCAGTATCACCCCAAGTAAGGCAGTAAAGCCACTAAAAGGAGTGTGGAAGAATTAGGAACAGAAACGTTAATGTGCAGGGAGAGGAAAGAGTAATCAGGAGGACAGTAGATAGCGATGGACATTGCATTTAAATTTTTGCAGATTAAAATTGGCTGGAAAGCAAAGAGCCAGAAGTGTGTTCCACAAGGGAGAAATGCGAGAAAAGTAACTGTTAGCATAGAACTTACGGTTACATCTAGCAAGCAAGTATTGTGCTTAAATGCATGCGCTTAAAATATCTAATGCCTGGTCCAGTGTATTTTCTTCTTTAAATGTCTTATTTTAAAAGTAAATTATCCGAGAAAGTTAGTCGACAGGTGATTTCCGCGCAGGTAAATGACAGAAAATTAAGCAATGTTGAATTGGAATAGGAGTTCGTTTAAATACGATCCATAACTCAGATATCTAATCCAGATAATCCCAAATCTCATTTGTTTTTGTTCCGGTCAATTTTCTGTCTTTTTTTGGGGGGGGGGTTGATAGTCAGTTCTGTATAATAATTTGAAGCTTCCATTATGCTTGGCGAGATCGTAACGTCAAGAAGAAATGAAAAATTTAAACATCAAAATTGTTTTTTCGGATTACCTCTGAGATATTTTGTTCGAATATTTCATATCAATCATTTGTCATATATATATATATATATATATATATATATATTAAGACATTTTTATGTTTAACATTCTTTTTATAAATACAAATATTTAGATGCTCTATTTATGATATTTGTATCTATAAAATAATGTTAAACATAAAAATGTCTTAAAATAATTGTCGGACTTTGTCCATTTCATAATATATATATATATATATATATATATATATATATATATGTGTGTGTGTGTGTGTGTGTGTGTGTGTGTGTGTGTGTGTGTGTGTGTGTGTGTGTAAAAGGTTAATGGTCAGAGTTGAATCCGACCAGGAAACAGTAGTATTCATTTTTTTTCTAAGTGCATATGAGGCTGGTTAAAAAATGAAATTTACCCCCTTCACTGATGCATTTACAATGCACTTGCTTTTTTTTCTCCTATCTTCTTTTTCTTCTTCTTCTTCTTCCTTCATCCCATCCATTAGCAGTTGAAAAATTGATACAGAGCTAACCAAACAAACAATACAAACTGCCCGAGTGGTAGTAAGGGGAGGACATTTTTTTTTTTTTTTTTTTGCTTAAATGGAAAGAAGTTACGCAAGTTCAATCCAGATATTAACCTTAACATCCCAAGTTGGGGTTATAAGAAAAAATGAAGTGAAATTCAAGGTAGGCAGAAAAAAGAAAGAAATTATTAATTCTTAATATATAGCAACAAAATTGTTACCACTCAAAATGACCAAAATAAGTTTACAAATAAAATACAATAAGATTAATAATATATATTTTTAGATAGTTTATATTAAGAAAAATTATATTAAAAATTTTTTAAAATAATTTAAAAAAATAAATCCTGGGATACGCACACAGTGTGGCTTTTATTCAATTATAGAAGCTGGGAAGTAATTTTAGAAAAATTGCTACGCGTGGTGAATCCGACTTGCCGGCGATTGTTCGATGTTTGCAGCACAGCTAAATGAACATTACTACATCCGTGGACTAAATTCTGGTCGGTCAATTAGTACAGGCGCTGCTTAAGTTTGAATGATCATAAAAACAGTAGCGACAGACTGCACAGTGTCAGTATCACAGATCGATGCTAATGTGGCCTCATCGAGGTGGAGATCTTTTCTTGTTTCTGCTTCTTCTTCCTATTATTATTTTGTTTCTCCGTTACCAGGTTAGGATGCTATAATCACAATTCTGTTTTTTTCGTATGCACGTTTATTACACTTTCCGCTCGGGCAACTGCTTCGGACTCATGGGGGTGGGGCGGACATTATTCTGACTGAGGAATAGGTGAAGAACGAACTGAACAATTGTCTGAACGTACATGTAACATCATTATGCTAGGGGTTTGGTTTGTGTATTGTAGGCGAACAGCCATTGGAAGGGGTCACTCCCCAGGTCAACAATCATTTGCATGAAGGCAGAACTAGCTCTCATTATTGGAAGCTGCATAGCACCATTCGATCGGAATGGTGATCCCCTGGTAACACCAATATAAACGTGTACGATTGTATTATCGGTCTAAATGAAATCTAGCTACATTCCCGAGGGATCATAATCCTATTGCCAGGAGACTTCCGTCCTGGGTATGACGGTAAACTACATCCGCGTCCTGAGTAAGACGATAAAAAAACATCCAGCAACAAGGTCTCTGCTCAGGAATTTTTGAGGATCGTGGAACCACCTCTTAATTGCTGGTGTTCCCAGGTCCCCCACCGACCTATCCGGGGTTGGCAGCACCTGTTTGGGTCCCAACAATGGGCAAGTAGTTTATCCCAAAACTGGGGTAAAAACACTATGAAAGTGATAAAATAAGTTTTGATACCAGAAATGCTTTGTAAAATATTATTACCAACAATAAATTTTTGAAAAAAAAAAAACAACTATTACCAGTAATACACTTTTGAAAAATAAAAATATTACTAGCAATACATTTTTAAGAGAAAAATATTAACAGCTATACATTTTTGAAGGAAAAATATTACCAGAAATAGATTTTTGACAAAAGCAAAATATTACCAGCAATAAAAATTTTGTCGATATTAAATAACCCATTGAGGCTGAGATACCGTAAAAAAAATAAAACAAAAACAATGGACTTCCCAACGATCCGTGTTGACTCTCCTGAGGACATATTTGCTCCTATGTGTGCAGTCTGTCTCTACCGCTTTTATACTATTTCAATCTTATCCAGCGTCTGCACTAACTGGCCGACCAGAAGCTGATGTACGGATATAGGAATATGTGCAATTTTTTCACGAAACGCATGTTTAGTTTCGCAACCGAAACGTAAACAAAGCAATTTTTAGAAAATTACAGAATTTTATTCTTATTCCGATATATTGTTTTATTAATACGGAAAGCTTCACAGATTAGTAGGTTTCGATCTGTCTTGCTTTATAATGACTGGTTCTGAATTTGTCTAAAATTCGTATTTGTGCAGAAACGTAAACAAAGCAATTTCTAAATAATTCATGAATTTATTTTTCCAACTTAGAAAATAATGTTCATTCATCTATCTTTCTTTATCTCTCTCTCTCTCTCTCTCTCTCTCGATATATATATATATATATATATATATATATATATATATATATATATATATTTTTTCTTTTTTTAAGGGTTTCACCCCAAGCAAGGCGGGAAGCCACTAGGACGCAAGGGGTTACAGAAAATTTGGAGCAAAATCAGATAGGAGTGATAGAAGAAAGGATGATGAGAAGGGTAGTGGATAGATCAAGGCAACTGGAGATGTCGATTGACATTACATTTGAATAGTTGGAGATTATAGCTCTCAGGGAAACTGGAACTAGGGAAGGGAGTTCCACAGGCGAGAGGTGCCAGATATGAAGCAGAGAGGGGCAACGGCACGTCTGTGAGAAAGTGACTGTAGACGAGACGCCAGAGCAGGGTCAATTATATTGTATTGCATATCTGCCTCTGGAGCCTATCAAGAACCCCGAGGCAAACAGACCATATATATATATATATATATATATATATATATATATATATATTGAAAGTTCTCCTTCTCCACTTGTCATCCAAAGTTATAGAACTCAGTCTGTCCTGGTATTTACCCATAGCTGGAGGGAGAAGAAGAGGATTAATACCTTTCCCAAGGGTATTAATTAGCACGTAAATGATTGTAATGGACTCGACTGGAATTCGAATTCGGCTATCCGATTTCTCACTCAGAGCTGCTATTCATTACTCCATAATAAATTGTGAATTCAAAACTTATGGAGGGTCGTTCGGTGATCCTGTCGCACGTACGGCACCAGACCTATGCATTCGGCCCTTCAAAACGTGTGGCTGGTTCTACACAAAGCCTTCACTACGATAATCAAAGTATATGTGCTGGTGTCTGGGCTGTCGGTTCCTAGGAACTGAGCTGCTTGACTCTCATACGTCGAATACGACGGGAGAGTCCATCACACACACACACACACACATATATATATATATGAAGATGAAGAAATATAGTCTTATGATGTACTATATTTATGGAATAAAGTGCTCAATATCAGAGATAGAGCTTGTGTAAATATAAAAGAGAACATTGAAGTCGACACTTAGAGTCGACAGGCTGTTTCATGCTAGACGCAATCGTCAGGCCACGAGTGTTGATTTTTTCTTGGCTATTTATATATATGGGTCAGTGGTGCATTGTGGGTAGTCTATTTTGGCGGTTATTTTGCCGGAAGTCGTTTATTTGTTTATTTAATTATTTATTTGGGTTAAATTATTTTGCTTGTTTTTATTTATTTTTATTTTTATTTTTTATTTTTATTTCTTATATATTTATTCATTTTAATTTTAATCGGGGTTTTAATAATGTAGTAAAAATTTTGTTTCTATTGCTTATTTAATTGTTTTTTTTTTATTTGGGACGATAATTAAAGCTATTAGGTTGGTGCAAAAATAATGACGTAATAATGTCGTTTTCTGACGTATTTTGTAACGTCTATAAACAACATTAATACGTCATTATTTTTGCACCAACCTAATATTTATTCAATTTTGGGGTTGATTGTTGTTGTTTATTCTAAATATTATTTTGGCGGGAGCAGTTATTTAATTTGTTTATTACTTCAATTATTTTTGTGGATTGATTATATTTACTTGTTTTTCCTAACGGTTAATTTATCGGGATCGGTTATATATATATATATATATATATATATATATATATATATATATATATATATATATATATATATATAACGTCATCCACAGATAGACTGTTTCGCAGCTCATCAGTGTGCCTAGACATCCGGTTGCCTCTAGCTCAGATCGAAATCCGACTGAATTGGTATCAGCCGGAGATTCTACCACTAAGCCGTCGGTGGATTTTTAGCGTATTTATTTTTAGAAACACGCCCAGTGACTGACAGTGACTCAATTCGCTATGCGAAGAGTCTCGCTATATATAAGCTATAATAGTCACTGTATATGAAAAAAAGAATGGAAGTCATCCAGACGATCGTACCTTCTCAAAAAGCCGTACCCATTCATAACATAGGCCATCAGGGGTCTTCAAAATATATTTTTCTTTTTCTAATAATCCTACGCGATAACCACTATTTCTTATGAAATGCAGATATGAAATACCGAAACCTTGTTGAAAACAGTTAGTTTATTAGGAAGTTAATATTCAGTTAATAGGAATGTGAAGACTAATAATAATAATAATAATAATAATAATAATAATAGCCCGTATGGCTTCTAATATTACTTCGGCATGAGTAGATAGCTTTGCCTAATGTCCGGCCCACATTCCTGTACAATCTTTTGAGCAGGATTAGAGGATTACCCATTGTTTCCTGTTTAGCATTGGGTTTAATTTTCATTTCTAAAATCTACTTAAACGCTATTCTTCTAACTTCTCTGATTAAAATGAAAATTTATTTAATATTATTTCATTCTTCCTTTAATAGGATTAGATAGTTTATCTTATCGCCCGGTTCACACTCCTCACCGGTCTTTTGAACAGGAGTAGAGGTTTATCCCTTACTGCGTATATGGTATAATCAATTTTTCGGTTTGTGGGTGACCTTTTTGAAGAACTAAAACAAATTAATTCCTTCTTTTTTTTAATTCCTTTTCAACAAAAGTTAATCGATTAAGACCCAATGACATTAATCGAAATGAATATATTTTTCAGTATATGATGAATGTATATTTTTAATACTAATGTTTATACAGTACAAGGTTAGAAAGTCACCCAAGGTAGTAGGTTATGAAGAATAAAGTTCGATATGGGTGAAAGAGAAGGTGCAAGGAAATGGAGGATAAGGAGAATAGATAATGATTGAAACGTAAGTTGAACTGTTTAAATATTGTAGGAAACCATCTTTGCTGTTGTCTGTTACACAAAGTTGCAGCTGCTGGGAAGAAGACCCCTGAATGAGGTTTTCTCCTTACATTTGTCTGTTTAGTGGAATATCAACATTTTATGGATCATTTAATGCCGAAATTTAATTTTCTTGGGAGTATTAGTAATTTTCTTTAAAAAAATATATTGCTGGTATGTTTTTTTTTTTTACAAAAATGTATTCCTGGTGTTTTTTAATTTTTTACAAGAAATGTATTGCTGGTAATTTTTATTTGATTTTTAATCTTTTACAAAAAGTATTTCTAGTAACTTTTATTCATTTAAAAAATTTTTTTTACAAAAATGTATTGCTGGTATTTTAAAAGTTTTTACAGAAAATGTATTGATGGCAAGTTTTTCTTCATTTTTTACAAAAATTTATTGCTGGTATTTGAAAAATCTTTACAAAAATGTATTAATGGAAAGTTTTTTGTTATTTTTTACAAAAATTTATTGCTGGTATTTGAAAAATCTTTACAAAAATGTATTGATGGCAAGTTTGTTTTTTTAAATTTTTTACAAAAATGCATTGCTGGTATTTTAAAAGATTTTACAAAAATTGTATTAATGCCAATTTTTTAAAAAGTTTTTACAAAAATGTATTGCTGGTAATTATTTTAATATGAAATGTAATGTATTTTTACGATAAGAATCTATTTATAAATCTTTCATACACATCTGTCCTTCTTTACGGCAGCGAATGCTGGACGATTTCCTCAAAGATGAAGAAGAGACTTGAAGCGACAGAGATGTGGTTCTACAGAAGGCTGCTAAGGATATCATTTACCGAGCCTGTGAGCAACGATGAGATCTTAGAGAGGTTGCAAACAAGGAGGAGGCTTATACTTAGAAGAGGCAGCTGAAGTTTCTGGAACGCATAAAAAGGAAACAGGGCTTGAAGAATTTGATACTCTCAGGTCGAATAGAGGGAAAGAGAGACAAGGGAAAACAACGCGTGACATACTTGGTGGACTTTAGGAAGTGGATGACAGAACGTGGCCTGTGGGCGGAAGCAGAGAGAAGGAACTTGTTGAGAGCTGTAAGGAATAGGAGCAGATGGAGAGCCATGAACGCCTACGTCCTGAAAAGAAAATGGCACATAAAAAGAAAGGTATAAAATTATGCCTTTAAATATAGTCGAGATCCTAACCGATGCTACCACTCAGTGTCAGGGTGGACAATTAAGGGTTTGTTCCACGTTCCTCAAATCATCTTTAATCAGAGGCTTACTATCGGATGCAGTTTATCGTCATGCCAAGCACGACTCCTTACATTTGGTATAAAGAGGAAATGTGGGCAATTGAATACTGTAGACAAGACACAACAGTGTGACGTCGTCTAAATATTTGAACTAGTCGAGCTGATGAATAGTATTCATCTGAGCGTTTGCCATGAAAAGAAAATCTACGTACCCTTCACCCAGAACACCATGTGAGTAAAAGATTTTGAACTCTGCTTGGAACTTAACATTGAGTAGCCCTTGATGCGGTGTTCTGTTTTTAGTCTTCGCTGATTCCTTAATAAGTAAAGCACGACAGGTGAATTCAGGTATGTCCCCGAACGAAAGAATGAGCTGATCCTTTTGCAGCATTGCTCTTCGTGTATTTGGTTCGTGTGCAGCTCTCCCATTTAATAATAATAATAATAATAATAATAATAATAATAATAATAATAATAATAGTTGGAACCCTAGGACTGGTTGGAAAAGATTCCAGTAGACTAAATGAAGGGATTCCTGGAAGTCCATGCCTCAAGGAGATACAAAGAATTGTTCTGACAAGTACAGCCCACACTTTACGAAGGGGTCTATCTATGTAATTTTTTATTTTTTTTATTTTTTTTTTTTTGTCAGTGAAAAGTGTCATGATGCCATTTCTAACCTTAGGTCCCTGGGCGGGACCCGGAAAGAAATGTGTAAACGCCAGAAATCAAAGAAAATTATAATAATAATAATAATAATAATAATAATAATAATAATAATGATAATAATAATAATAAAAATAATAATAGTTGGAACCCTAGGATTGGTTGAAAAAGATTGCAGTAGACTAATTGAAGGGACTCCTGAAAGTCCATGCCTCAAGGAGATACAAAAAATTGTTCTGACAAGTACAGCCCACACTTTACGAAGGGATTTATCTATGTAATATATTTTTTTTTTTTTGTCATCGGAAAGTGTCATGATGCAATTTCTAACCTTATGTCCCTGGGCGGGACCCGGAAAAAAATGTGTAAACGCCAAAAATCAAAGATAATAATAATAATAATAATAATAATAATAATAATAATAATAATAATAATAATAATAATAATAATCTGCCCGTACCAAACAAGCTGACGTAGACAAAACCGTCCCAATCAGTGGCTACGCAGTGCAGGGTTGAAACCGGAAACTGAAGGTTTTATCCTTGCTGCGCAGGACCAATTCTTGCTAACTAGGAATTATCAAGCACATATACTAAAATATTGTGTCAGCCCAAAATGCAGCTTCTGTGATAAATATCCAGAAACGATTGATCATCTTGTATCAGGTTGCACGATGTTGGCACCTACTGAATATAAAACCCGACATGACAGAGTGGGCCAATATCTGCACTGGAAAATCTGCAACTTCTACGGGGAGGAAACTGAAAGAAACTGGTATGAACACCACCCAGACCCGGTTACGGAGATAGGACCTGTTACAATTCTATGGGACTACACAATTCACACTGACAGAACAATCAAGGCCAACCGCCCAGATATTGTTATTAAAGACCACAAACAAAAACGGTTCCTCCTTATTGATATGGCAGTCCCTGCTGACTGCAATGTATCTTTGAAGATATTCACAAAGCTGTCAAAATCCAAGGACCTTGAAATAGAAATCTCAAAAATGTGGCATATGGGTACATCAACAATCACTGTTGTAGTTGGAAACCTAGGACTGGTTGGAAAAGATTGCAGTAGACTAATTGCAGGGATTCCTGGAAGTCCATGCCTCAAGGAGATACAAAAAAAAATGTTTTGACAAGTACAGCCCACACTTTACGAAGGGCTTTATCTATGTATTTTTTTTTTTTTGTCAGTGAAAAGTGTCATGATGCCATTTCTAACCTTAGGCCCCTGGGCGGGACCCGGAAAGAAATGTGTAAACGCCAGAAATCAAAGGAAATAAAAAAAAAATAATAATGATGAGAGTTACAAAACTTTAAAGCAGTAGTAATATCTTACATCGCGAAACACGTACTTAGATGGGGAAGTTTTATGAATAAAATTTTCAAATTAAAATTAACCGAAACAGACATTTCCTCGAGTCTTTTATATAGCGTAAATAAACGAATTATTCACTTTAACTTTTTTTTCTATTTGAACGATAAAATGAATTGTAATATAAAATCGAATCACAATAGCTTACTCATGTCCAAAGAATCAGGTTTGTAATTCAGAAGCGAATCTGGTACAGTAAAAAATATTTTAGCAGTCTGGCTTGATTGTTCACTCAAGTAGCATGTTCCATCCCCAAGGCGTAGTTTTAGGAATACAATAAAGGAGAACATATGGTAGAAGCTAATGGCATTGTCCCTGCGTTTTGCGTTGCTGGATCGAGCCGAATAGGTTTCCGTATTAGTTACCCGTCTGCCTTTTTTTTTCTCATAGAATCTAAATAGCATAATTTCTTCTCTGGCACTCCTCGTCTTTGGAACTATTTGGCATCTTTTTGCTTCTTTGTCAGCTACGATCTACGAATTTCTGGATGAAGCGTCAATCGCCTTCTTCTGTGGCCTAGAAATCTGTTCTTTTATTGTCCTTTCTATTCAATAACCCTTTCTCAGTTTCCTTCACACTCAGCAACAGTTTGCGTCTTTGTGGCCCTATCTCCTTGCTTGGGGTGAAATGATTACAAGAAGTTCTTTTTTTGCCTCAAAGAAAGGTAATTTGGAACAATCTTCTAAATAATTGCGTTATAACTGTCACTTTATTTTAAACTGTATTCTTTTTTCATAAATTAAGAGGATTCAGTTAATTCTCTTCGTAATGCGAAATTATTCAAACAACTGAAAAAAAGAAACATAATGGACCCCCCCCCACTAGATTTGCAAGTGTTGACTTACCATACAAACATTTCCAAAGAAAGCTATCTGGATACTGATTGATTGTAACCGTAAGTTCTATGTTAACAGTTTCTTTTCTCGTACTTCTTCCTTGTGGTAAACTCGCTTCCGGCACCATGATGCTTTCCAGCCAAAAATTTAACTGCATTCTATCTACTGTCATCCTGATTTATCTTGTTTTGTTCTTGCTCCTTAGGAAGCCAAGTCGAGATGCCATGTCAGGACCGAAAACATTGCATAACTGTTGGGACGCACCCACCTTCTCATCAGAATGGACTGATCTCTCTACTACTAATAGGACAGTTCTATAGAGTTCTGGGGAGATTAGGTGATCATCACACTTCCGTCTCTCTACCGGAAGATACAGTTGGACTTTATATTCTTTCTGATTGTGACTGAGTAACCTGCGTTCGTTTGACTACTAATCTCTCTGTTGTAAATACCTCTTCGAATATACCAGTATTTTTCCCTACGTATGTGTTTGTCCTTATTTCAATACACTCACGCGGAAACACTCAACATCTCAACAATAACCCTTTGAATTTTTCGAGAATCTCCAAATACATAACAGTGACACCAAACTAGATATAGAAGCCATATTCAATTCACGGACGAATGTTAGATTTATACTTTTTTAGAGTATTTCACCCCAAGCAATGCGGGAGTGCCATTAGCACGAAAGAGGTTACAGAGAAAGGGAGCGTGAGTAAAGAGGCGTGATAGAGGAAAGGATGAAGAGAAAGATGTGGAATAGATCAAAGCATCTGAAGATGTCGATTGACATTACATTTGAATAGTTGGAGATTATAGCTACCAGGGAAGAAAGTAGGTAGAAGAGAGTTCCATAGACGGGAACTGCAAGACATGGATCTATTAGAGAAGAAGAGGTCGGTATATTTAACCGTTTCGACAGTGAAAGGGTGGCACTGAGATGCCAACTTAGTAACACGTTTAAATTCATGCAGTCTGGGAACCAGCGAAATTAGCTCCTCGAAGCAGTTACCATGAAAATATTTGTAGAAAAAATAGAGGGAATGCCTATGAGAAAGTGACTGTAGACGAGATGCCAGATCAGGGCCACTCACATTGCATATCCGTCTCTGGACTTTTTCGAGGACCTTAAGGCAAACGGCGGGGACTCCAGACCATATATGACAGCAGTATGTGCAAGATGGATTCTGACGAGAGAAATTGTCTGGCAGGACACTGTGAACCAACCTTCGTAAGAGCAGACCAAGTAATTGAATCGCTCCAATTCATGTCAAAATAGACTAAGAAGACGCATTGAGGTTAGCTTCAGCGAAGGAGAAAAGGCTTCTCCCTGATGATGAAAGGGCAATCATTTTTGTTCTCTGTAATTTTTTTACAAATATTTTCATGGAAGTCGTTCTACCGAGCTCAATTCCTTGGTACCCCATGAATTTAGGGGTACTTCTCGACTGGTTGCATTAGTGTAAATACATGACAGAACAGTGAGTGATATGTATAGTAAAAATACAAATATTATTATTAGTTGCAAAGTACACGAAGCTTAGTTGGTTGATTTTGTTTAGAGGCACATCAAACTCTATGTGTTATTTAAAGCCAAAATCTAAATATTTTAATGCAATTTTATACCTTCAACTGCAGATATTTTCTATATGATTTTATCATGTCAGGTCAAATATATATATATATATATATATATATATATATATATATATTGTTGTTAATTAAAAATATATATTGCTGGTAATTTTAATATAAAAATGTATCCTCACACTTTGTTTAGTGTTGTATTGCTTGGCATTTATACAATAAATGCGAATGTCAATGTGTCGGTGTGTCACAGTTTTTCACCTTTACTCCTAGAAGCCGTAGCACAACGTATCATACCATTTTGGAATCAAGCCGACTTCGTGAGAAAATTAAAAAAAACCATCTCGGACCGAATCCAAACCCGCAATCTGGAAATTTTGGATTTCCAAATTTTCATAACAGCGATTGTTTTCGACGGTTTATTTTTCCGTGAATTTTTGCGACGAATTCTTTTGTATGATAACAATTTTTATAACTTGGAAATAATTTTGAGAATAATTGAAATTAATTGCGAAATCCAGCAAAAGTCACCCATGAAATAAAAATGACTGTTCATACGGAAAGTAAGAACCTATGTCGATGAAATGGTCTTTAAATTAAGTGCTGGCAGAAGAATTATCGCTGAAGTTTTTTAAAGGGAAACTTAAATATTAATGCAATACTTAAATGTAGCGATTATTTTTGAGTTCTTCTGTGGTTTACTGTTGCCTATTGCATCTAGTCTTCCCTACCTATTTTGATGAAAACACAATCAAGAGCCATCCGCAGAAGCTAAGTTAAATGTCAACCGATAGAGCTGATTTAAGCTTGTTTGGCTGTAAAAATGAATTGTCTGTCATTTTACAATAAAAATGTATTGTTGGTCAATTTATTATAAAACACATTGTCGGTAACTCTACTGTAAAATATATTTTTTTGCTATAAAATTATATTGTTAGTAATATTTGTTAAATATCACTATTGCTGGAATTTCAATACACAATATGTATTGTAGGTAATATTTTTATAGAAATATATTGTTGGTACTTTTACTATAAAAAAAAAATTTGATTTTTGATTTATTATTACCCGAGAACCTAACAGAAATTAAGAGGTGGTTCCACACTCCTCAGAAATTCCAATCTTCCAATCAGAGGACTTGCTGTCAGATGTATACATAGCTGGCAACTCATATTCGAGGATACCCGTCTTCTAGGGCGGCTAACCAATCCTTACTGCAGACGCTTAATCAGGCGCATTTGTGTTTCTTCAGCACGCCAGAGCCCACCTGTGGTCTATACTGTAACTATGCTGAGAAGACCTTAGTTACAGTTTCTGGGAAAGAGTGGGTTACCTAAGCGTGATCAACAATATGAACAAGGCCAGCACACTCAAGCCCTCGGCCATGATGACTTGTTACTTCGTGTTCCGTCTACGCAATTTCACTCACAAGGATTGGATCATCCCGTGGAATGTTTTTCAGGTACTTTCCAAGTGTGCCGCACGCTGGGATCGACCCCGATAACATCTGGAAGTTTCTTTCCTGACAAAAGGGACCATGGTGAGATTCGAACCCGGACCTCATGGTCAGAATGCAAACGTTCTAACCACTCGACCAGATGCAGCTTATCGTCAACCCAGGAGACGTATTCCGAAGGTCATGGTATATAGAAGAATATAAGTAAAACTAAAAGAATGTTGTAATTGAAAAACTCTGATATTAAGTATTGGAACTGGACATTATCATTTCCATAGAGCTTTGGGTATGAGTAAAGCCAAGAAGGAAAATTACGCGCATTTTTCATAGCCGATGATGTAAGGCTAGAGCTTTCTTTGTAAATATCTGTTAACTGTGTATTGCTGTGACTTCTTGATATAGATAGTAAAAGATTTGCCTTATCAGCGATTTCGGAATTAGAATTGTCCTTTTCTTAGACTGCTCTACTATGTGAGAATGTCCGCTCTGTACTGTTAATTAACGCGCACCGATGTGCATAAAAATTGATAGCATCAGCACAAAACGAATGCAACAGCGTCGACTGGTGTTCGGCCTAACCCTGGCCAATTTCATTTACCGTACAAATAAATGTTGCACCTCGTCCACATGCCAAGTGCCCACAGACTTCGAACATTTATCTGTATGAGGTGTGATGGAAAGTGTTCAGGGAATGTAAATACTTCATGCGCGTCAACTACCAGCAACAAATGGCTTCAAAGATAAAAAGAAAACAAAGATGAGTTTTACCGTATACAAGTCGATAACGTCGAAAGTTCCATTCTACTTACAGATAGCACGTACCTCATTGCAATGAGATGGGGACGTTTTGGTTAAAATCTTGAACCTCAATCGTCCCAAAAGCGAAGTAGGAATGGATCGGGACAAATTATCTTCTTATTATTATTCTCATATTCAAGACGACCTCGTACTATATTCCCCGCCCCAACCGCTCTCTCTCTCTCCCTGTCTCTCTGTCTGTCTGTCTGTCTCTCTCTCACTCTCTCTCTCTCTCTCTCTCTCTATATATATATATATATATATATATATATATATATATATATATATATATAAAATGAAATGGACAAAGTCCGGCAATTATTTAAGAGATTTTTTTATGTTTATACGTTGTTTGTATAGATACAAATATTTAAGTAAATGCTCTGTTTATAATAAACAGTATTAAACAACATTTACCGGCCAGAATGGCCGAGAAATTTTCATAGAAAATATTGGTCCTCCGACAGGAATGAAACCTGTATCCTATACGGATATATATATATATATATATATATATATATATATATATATATATATATATATGAATGAGAGAAAATTATGGAGAATTGTGTTTAAAAACAGTAAAATCAACCTTGGTAACCGAACGCTTCGCTGTGACCCAATCGGTTAAGGCACGTCAGGCTATATGATTGTTCCGTATACTTGGGTATATATATATATATATATATATATATATATATATATATATATATATATATATATATATATATGTATATGTATATATATATATATATATATATATATATATATATGTGTGTGTATATATATATATATATATATATATATATACCCAAGTATATAATTGGTGTATACTGAATGAATTACAAAAACCAACAATTACTATTCTTAAAAGAGTGCTCAATACAGAGTAGGGCAGATATAATTATTTATTTTAAAAAATTATAACATAAATATGTTATAAAATCACTACAAAATAACTATTTTGTTTCAACACCCGCGGTGTCTTATCAAGTGATGATTGTGAATGTATAATAAATGGTTTTAAATGTTTCAAATTAATTAACGATCCTTCGCAAGGGGAAAACGTTGTTACATAAGCTAGAATGACGAATCAAAATACAAGTATAGGAAAATTCAAAAAGCTTGATAACGAAGTCATGTTATAATAGGTATTCAGATCTTTAAAATACGGGTAATATTGAAAAATAATTTATTCTAATGAATAATTTTTAAATTATATGATAAAATTTGATATAAAATTAAAAGTAAAAATTACCAATTTTAATATCCAAATTTAATCACTATTAAGTTTAAAATTATAAAATTGCTGAGGAGGAAAGCAGAAATACATATGTTATTCAATTTATTTCTTCATTGAAATTACGTTAGAATAGATGCTAATATGTCATCCCGTACTCTGACAATATGTATATATTTTAATCCCAAGTGTGTGAATGGGGTCCTAACCTCACGCGTAAAACAACACAAACACACTCAGATTATAATACATATGCAGCCAGACACACACACACACACACACACACACACACACACATACATATATATATATATATATATATATATATATATATATATATATATATATATATATAAACAAATGTTTAGAGGTACAAAATTTATATATAATTTTAAAAACAAGGAATGTATTGATTTTAATTTTAAAAGTCTCTAAGGCCCTTTCAACCAACATCTCGTCAGGAGACAATCGTTGGATAATTAATTAACGAAAAGAATAGTAACGACAATAAAGAGCAAAAAGGGGGAACACCCTAAAATAACAAACAAGTGTACATAATTGTAACGAGGGAAGGGGAAATAACGTGTAAATAAATAAGCGAGGGACAGTTAAAATAAAGTATCCCCCAACAGATTAAGAGACTTTACAAAATCCTTCTGCCGGCAGAGAGAGGTTTGGAATCGGCTATTGCTCAACACTTAGTTGAGAATATAGCCTGCGCCAAGTCGTACAAAAAAGAGTGGTTTAAAATTATTCATACAGCCGATTCCAACAATCATTTGAAGATTTTGGAATCGGTCTGTAAAGGATTAAGGAAACCTTCTCTCTGCCGGCAGAAGGAATTTGTAAAGTCTCTTAATCTGTTGGGGGATACTTTATTTTAACTGTCCCTCGCTTATTTATTTACACGTTATTTCCCCTCCCATCGTTACAAGTATATACACTTGTTTGTTATTTTAACGTGTTCCCCCTTTTTACTCTTTATTGTCGTTACTATTCTTTTCGTTAATTAATTATCCAACGATTGTCTCCTGACGAGATGTTGGTTGAAAGGGCCTTAGAGACTTTTAATATTAAAATCAATACATTCCTTGTTTTTAAAATTATATATATATATATATATATATATATATATATATATATATATATATATATATCGCACATGAATTGCTGATGTTAATAAAATAGTGCTCGATGTCATATAATAGAGCTATTAAGTATATATTAATAAATATACGTTTTATCACTAAGAAAGATTTTTTTTCAATAGCAGTAGTCTCCCTTTATGTTTCATATAAAATAATAAACCCAACTTTAAAAAAATAAAACTAAATATTTTTCATATAATTTTAGGTTTGTCTATTTTAATGTACTTTTTAATAAATATAATTAATTCCTGTTTATTTTAATATATAAAATATAAAATTATATTATTATTTTAATATATAAAATAAAATATAAAATATTTATCCCTGTTGATTTTATATATCTATAAAAGTCCTGTCTATTGTAAGTGCAACATATATTTTAGTTAAAAATATAGATTATACATCAGTCAGTCTCTACCCAGCACCAGATTGGATTGCGCATGAAACACCCAGTCGTGATACCCGCTAGGTATAATATGTATTTTCATTAATATATATATATATATATATATATATTAATAGTAGCAATATTATAACTATAAGAAATTATACTCGTTCGGAAAACTTTCAGTGTTTTGATTTACCAATACCAAAGGAATAAAAATTATACATATATAGTATGTACATTAGCCGAAAATAATCGTCTAGCATGCAAGTCCAAGGCCTAAAGAAAAAAAAACACGATAAAAGTGCCCAAAATAACTAAATAAAGTGGTCAATACAGTGAGTAGAGCAGACCTAGTTAAACCTAGAGAGCCAGACAAACCTACCAAGGTTTCTCCTAAGCGGGTCGTCACGTTCCGCTGAGGTGAAACCTTGACAGGTTTGTCAGGGTCTCTAGGTTTAACTAATTAACTAACTAACAATATATATATATATATATATATATATATATATATATATATATATATATATATATATATATATAAAATGAACACATTTTCAAATAAAGGGACACAACTCTATAACTTTTAATAGCTCATCTTACAGAAATTTTGGATTCTCAAGATTCATTACTGCGATTGTTTTCGGCAATTTTTTTACGTGATTTTTTGGAGACGATTTTTTGTACGATAACAATTTTTATAACTTTGGAATAAATTTGGGAATAATTGAAATTCATTGCGAAATCCAGCGAAAGTCACCAATGAAATAAAAGTAATTGTTTGTCCTGAAAGTAAGGAACTACGTGCATCAAATGGTCTTTACATTAAGTGTTGGCAGAAGAATTTTCGTTGAACTTTTAACAGGTAAGCTTAAATATTAATGCAATACGTAAATGGAGCGATCAATCTGTAGTTTATTGTTGCCTATCTCATACAGTAGAAGTATGCCTCGCAAAAAGAAATCTCCGCCAACAGAGGACCAGATTGCAATAAAAAAAAGCCAAGGCTGCAGCGAGTAAAAGAAAGTCACGTGCAAATGAAAATCTAGACCAAACGGCATCCAGGAGAGTTTCTAATGCTGATAATAAGTAAAGACTTAGAGATTTTCAAACTCCTGAAATACCGCCTGATTGGGCAGATTTTAAACTAATATATATATATATATGTATATATATATATATATATATATATGGTATAAAATGACAATTGGAAAAGATCTTAGATTTTGCCGACGCGTTTCGTCTTCCGACTTTTTCAAGGCAAAAATGAAATCGAAATGTTCTTGTTGTTATAGTTACATTAAAAAAAATCCAAATTTAAAAAGATAGACGCTTCTGTCTAAGCCTTTTTTTCTGGTTAATCTGGGAATTTAACTATATATATATATATATATATATATATATATATATATATATATATATATATATTATAATAATATTTTTTGTTTAAAAATATGATTACTTCGCTACATAAGAGTTCTCATGTTTCAAAAACGAGAGCGGAAATCATCCAAATAATTATTTAAATTATTTGGATGATTTCGGCTCTCGTTTTTGAAACATGAGAACTCTTATGTAGCGAAGGAATCATATTTTTAAACAAAAAATATTATTATAATGTAAGCTCTACTTCTGTATGGAGCACTGTCTTCTTAAAAATAAAAACAAAAATACTAAGGAACCCCGGATTATGCACCCAACGTGTTCTTTTCTATTTTCTGCATACCTGCACAATGATATATATATATATATATATATATATATATATATATATATATGTTTTAAAATTAGTATATATAATCCCGACAAAATTTTAAAAACTTTTGACATTTAGAGACGTTCATGAAAGAAGATTTGTTAAGAAATATATCCCATAATGCATTTCGCCATTTAAGGCTTCATCAGATCCGAAAATGAGTGACTTTTCAAAAATCGCTAACATTTCTTTCTTTTACCTTCAGTTCGATCCGAAAGATATAATCCTTCAGGACGAGTAGCGAGTAAAAGATTTCTATTCATGCGTTTACCGTGTCGACACTATGTCTTAAAATTAAAATAAGTAATCCTAAATAGGTTTTTTTTTTTTTTTAAAGAGATCATACACCGATTGAATTTCTTTCCCTTTTCGGGTCTGATGAAAGCTTAAATTTCAAAATACATTATCGAATATATTTCTAGAAAAAATTTACTTGCAGCAACGATTCGAATTGTCAAAAATTTAAATCACCGGACCATTGGATAAAAGCGTTGGTTGGATCCAGTGACTTGACCCAAATAGTTGTGAGTTCAATATCTGGCTACTGCAGTGGTGAAAAAAAACTTAGAGAGTTGAGATAAAGGGAAATAACTGAGACATCCGGAAGAGGCATGGGACGTGGAACTAGACAATCTATCCTGATGGACGAAATAAAGGTTTTCAGTTCCAAATTCCAATGGCTAGGAGAAGGCCGGAGTTTTCTACGGCCGCAACGTCGTGAAGATGAAGACAACAGTTCGTAAAATATAAATAATGTAAGTAGTGATCATGATGACCCCTGATTCCAGTCATCATCAGGATGCTTTTCTCCCCACCCAAAAAAAAGCCCCCCTGCATCTCACCCCATAGATATCAGTGGCAGTGTTTATTTTGCATATGTCCTATAGGAAAGTGCGACACTCTAATCCTAAGACGCTATGGAATAGCCAAAGATACATTCTAAAGTCTAAGTCTGAACTGCTATGTGATGTCTGCCCACCTATATAGCATTGAACGCTGGACAATCTCCTCAAAGATGAAGAAGAGGTTTCCAGCAACTGAAATGTGGTTCTACAGAAGGATGCTAAGAATACCATGGGCCGAACATGTGAGCAACAACGAGGTTTTAGAGAAAATGGAAACAAATATTTGATACTATTTACACTATTCGGACTATTGTCCTCATCTTTGTCACCATATTTATTAAACATTTCGCCAGTTGTACGCTCCGGCTTTCTTCATGTGGTTGGAATGTCTAACTGAACCCTTTATTTGGCTCACTGGGGTAGACTGTTCTAGTTCAACGGGCCATGTTTAATGGATGTCAGTTAGCAGTTATCTGTTAATTCAGCTCTCCAAGTTCTCTACTGTCTTAACCGGGTATTGAACTCACACTCCTTGGGCCTGTCACTGGATCTAACTAACGACTTTATCCACTGTGCTATGTGTCCTTGAGGACAATACTCCGAATAGTGTAAATAGTGTACATAATACCTTATCTCAGAAATATAGACAAATATTTGACATCAGGAAAAATAAGTTGAAATATCTGGTGCGCATAATGAGAACAAAAGGCTTAGAAAATTTGATACTCACAGGATATATTGAAGGCAAAGGGGGCAGAGGAAAGCAGATGACGATATATTTGATGGGCTTGAGTAAATGGATGGTGGGACAGGATTTAGGAGAAATAACGAGAAGACAAAATTTATTAAGAGCTAAAACAGACAGGAAGTTGTGAGGGGACGCGGCATATAAAGAAGATGAATTACAGAACATCGACATTGATTATTTTTCTTCCGTTCTGATTCTGACATTTTAAATTCTTTGTCTAACAGCTTCTAAGATACTACCTTAAAACCTTATCCGAAACGAAAATCGTTATCTCATATAAACACGTCACATTGAGCGATCATCATCTCAACAATTAAGGGCAGCATTGTGGTCGTTTAAGCTAAGGTTCTGAAATTTAATAAATTACCTGAAGAAATAGTCAAAAGGGAGAGGATGAAATCAAGCGCGGGACCGGGTCACTCTTGGGATTACTCTCGTCAATGCAGAATGATTGAATTTGCTCTACCTTTGCCGGAGATCGATTTTGAACGGCGGCGGCGGCGGTGTGCGTAGAGAAGATTTGCATTAGGTCCATCCACTTTTAGCAGTTTGTCTAATATTGGTTTGTCTCCATTTTGTACTGAAAGAGCATATAACTTCAAACTTCTGCATCTGCTACTGTCAGTCGGTGAAACGTGGAAACCGGGACAGCAATTTCTGAAAGCTTCCGTAATAATACATCCGAAAACAAGAGGTGCTTCATTTTCAATTAAACGCAAAAGTTTTCTATCCCCTCGTACCTATCTCTATTTTTTTTCTTCTTCTGTTTCGTATTTAAATGTCACGGAAACAAAGACACTTTGATTTAGAGTCAGAAAGAGGCAGTTTTAAAAGCAGAGAGAATCATAAACTCCAATCTACAGTCCGTCTGAAGTTATTATGCAATTCACTTGAACCGCAATAATTCGAATTTGCTTTAAACAATTTCTATCAAATATTAAACGATTAGTTTAGACATCAAAACAAATCCCGAGTTAAATGTTTCAGTTGTTTCAACATGGTTCATTAAAGTTATTGGATTTTTTATAAAAACGGCAATTAGCGAATGAGGAATGACCAAAACGGAGATTGGAGATAAAATGGTCATCTTTATAACATAAACAAAATACAGTACTCGTCAGCGGCGTGAAGTAGGTAAACCACTGCTAGTAGTGGACTACTTATGATATTATTCCTATTTACGATAGTGTCCAGGGTATTTTTGAGGATTGGGACATACCCATTAGTGCTCATACGTACGGTATATAACTTTCTTCCTTTTAATTAAATTCCTATGATGAATTTGCATCAATACATTAATAATTCCAGTAATAAAAATAATAATGAATAATTAAAAAAAGTAATCAATAATAAAAAACAAAGAAAAAAGAAAGAAAGGAAAGCTTAAAATGTATTCTTTATTGTAACATAGAAAAGGTTACTGAATGAAGAATAACCAAAACTGAGGTTCGAAATGAAATGGCAATCTTTATAACCAACAAAATACAATACTCGCCAGCGGCGTGAAGTAGGTAAACCACTGCTAGTGTTGTACTACTTAGACAGCATATTACTCCCACTTACGATAGTGTCCAACGTATTTATGAGGATTGGAACATACCCATTTGTGTTCATATGTACGGTATATAACATCCTTCCTTTTAATTAAATTACTATGATGAATTTACATAAATATATCAATAATTCCAATAATAAAAAAAAATCAATAATAAAAAAGAAGGGAAAACTTAAAATTAATTCTTTATTGTAACCTAGAAAAGGTTACTGAATGAGGAATAACCAAAACGGAGGTACGAAATGAAATAATCTTTTTAACATCAAGAAAATACAATACTCGCCAGCGGCTTGAAGTAGATAAACCACTGCTAGTGCTGGACTACTTAGATAGCATCTTACCACAATTTACAATAGTGTCCAACGTATTTAGGAGGAAGTTATTAGGCGAAAGCTTCTAGTTCCTTCTAAATTCTATTTTATCTGTATACCTCTGTTATATACCGTACCAATGAACACTCTAATGATTATGCTCCAATCTTGCGAGGCTGAGACATTTAACATTCAAATGAGAATCTTGTCCATAAAATCGGAATAGTTAGCACTGTTCAGCATATCACATTCATCAACTTTGAATTACTCATTAATGGTTTGATTGATAATTCCATCCCATATCGTCACTTTGCTGCTTCCTTTCTGCTTTCATCGAGCGTTGTCTGCGATTCTTTCGTGAATTTACTCAGACCAATTCTGACGCTTTACAGTATTTGCTATACGGAGATGAGTTTTCCGAGGAGATTTCGAAATCTTCTGCATCTTTTGGTCTTCTTGACTTCCGGCATCTTTTGTTCTTCATGGCTGTTCAAATATCTGAAAACTTTTCAAAAGTGGTCGTTTCACTGTAACTCGCGAAGTTCTTAAAACCTTTTCCTTTGCTTCTTGTTCTCAACTTAGTTAATTTTCATCGTTTTTTGCGAAGCTCATCGGATATCTTCAATGGAGACATTCCATTACTCAATCAGTCAGTCAGTTATGTGACATAGGCGAACATGTATCTTTCGATACATGACTGACGAGGCAGATTTTTCTTTCTGCGGTAGACCAGTTGTTATGGGACCTTACCCATTATAACATAATGGACTATTCCATAGGTAATAAATACTGCGCCTCAAGAGGAAGCAGGAAGTTCAGTCCGAAGTCGGGCGACCGGCTGACCGGCTGATCGGTTGAACTCTCTGCCATCGGGCGGGGAGGAACCCGAACGAGGCTACGCCGAAGGGCGGAGTCTCTTTCGGGGAGGTAAACCGACCCTGAACTCGTTTATACGGGTTCAGATGGCATATTTTTGGCCGAGCCCACGAGTGAAGTCCGTCAGGAGTCTGTCAATCAGTCAGAGCGAGCGAGTCAGTCAGTCGAGTCAGAGGCAGTCCAAAACAGAGTCGCGTTCAGACAATTGCTATTAAACCTGATTGTTCGTACTAACATTTTCTATCTCTCTGTATATATTCCTGTTTGTAATATATCTGTGTTATTCAATATCCGTATTTGAGTTCTTCTTTATTGGTTCTACCTTGGACTATCACCGTGGTACAAGGAACCGGACCATAACACCAGTTGCCATCCAAGGCTATAGAAGCCGATCTGTTATTTACCCATAGCTGGGGAGAGCAGTAGATGGTTCAATTCAAGGGTATTAGCATGGATTCGACTAGAATTCGAACTCGGCTTTCCGATTCCTCAATCCGAGCCGCTATCCATTACTACACCATGCATCCTTCCTCACTCAATAACTATTGTTTATTTTTATTTTCAGCATTTGTCAAATGCTTTCTATTATCCATCTTTTAATAGATATATTACGGGAAAATATTTAAAAAAATCTTTCTATTAGATCTTAGTGGCCTTAACCTAATATTATGTTAAAATGAATAATTTCAATAACATTATTAAAATATGTTAAAACTATCGAAAAATTTAGCATAGGCTTTCTTTTGACATCTAAATTAATCATTTAAAATTTGAAAGCTTTGCATATATACATAACTCCATATACATATAGAGAAAAAAAGCATAAGCAGGCAATTACTGATATCTCCAGACGAGTGGAGGGGTATTGCAATTTTTTATTATTATTATTATTATTGCATTTTTCTAGAGCTTATATTGCAATTTTAGTTGTTATTCATTGCTTTTCTTTCGCACTCCTTATTACTGGTTCCAATATTGTATTCATTTCTATGCTTGGTCGGCTCAGAAGATTTTTGTGGTGAACCAAAACTTGGAATGTTGAGTTAGAGGAAAATAAATGAGACATCAGGAAGAGGCATGGGCCGTAGAACGAAAGAAAGGTTTCGGTTCGAAATTCCAATCAGCTGAAGAAGGCCGGAGAATACAACGGCCGAAACGTTGTGAATATGGCAATGAAGATGAGGATAACAGTCTGAATAATGTAAATAATGTAAATATTCAGTGTTATTTATGAATATATTATTTGTGTTATTTATTTTGTATATTGAAAAAGGCAAAGAAATGATTTTCATTAGCAGGATTCGCATTTTCTCCTTAGTAGGATATGTTGACAGGGCTAATGAACATATGATTTCAAATATGAACATTAGCAAGAATAGGTAAAACGTGGCTTGATAGCGCATATCTACCCTGTCGGAGTCGGAAATCGAGATTTCATCGCCACCGCGACTTCGGCATAGCTGACAAAAGAGTGTCTAGATAAGAGAAAAAAAAGGAAATATCTTCAGAGGTGCTAAGTTTGGATAGAGACTGCATTTGTATGGTTTTACCCTACCTACACTGAATGAGAAACAAAAAAAAGTGCTATTGATTGACTTAATTTGGCAGAAAGTTACACGAGATTAATATTTTTTTCTGTTTCTTGCTTTTTGTGGAATATAGCGAGACTTAATCAATCATTGTTGGATGTAGGAAGCTTGTTCAAAAAGAATCCCAAAACCAGCACAACGGAATAGGAACTTATTTGGGGAGCACCTTTTTTATATAATCTTGTTACGATGGGAGATGAATGTGTCTATATTATTAACGCAGCTATGGCCGATCTTAACGTAGTTTTTCTTAATAATCTTTTTGAATGTTGGTGAATGGTTAAAGAAATTATGAATTAAATTTACAAATTTCTTAGGGCTATAATTATATTCTTATGTATGTAGGTATGTATGTAAAATGTTCATGTTAAGAAACATGCATATACATATTTTTGCATATATATATATATATATATATATATATATATATATATATATATATATATATATATATATATATAATTATTTATTTAAAAATATTATTCCAACACGCTACATAAGAGTTCTCATATTTTGTATCGAGCACTATTTTTAAAAAAATTGTATCGAGCACTATTTTTTTTTAAATAATAACAAAAATACTAAACAACTTTGGATTATTCACCTAACGAGTTCTTTCCTATTTTCCATATATTTGCACACACACACACACACATTATATATATATATATATATATATATATATATATATATATATATATATATATATATATATATAATATTAGTGGTAAATATACATATATATGCAAAATCCACAGGTGCATATACACACATGTATATTTTTTTAAAGGTCTGATGAATTGGATCGTATAGTTTTTAAATAACCCTCTCTGTTAAACCCCTCTCTTATGAACTAACATTCGTCCCACACTCTCATAATTACACTCTCTACATTCTATTTTTATTTCCGGAGTAAGTTTTTTTCTGTTTTCTTTTTGAATTGGTAGGTCTGATGAATTGGATCGTATTTACGATTCCAATGGAATAAATTATGACCATGGAATATTAGTATTTAAGCCTTTTTATTATATATATATATATATATATATATATATATATATATATATATATATATATAAATATATATGAATCAGACTTATATGGGGAGTGCCTTTTAATTTATTACGATGAGGTTGGAGAACAACGAAATATGTTTAACCTATTTTTATTAATTTTCTTTCTTTCGTCGGAATTATTGTCCTGTCCAAATTAAACTTTTAATTATGCTGCTATTTAACCAACTCATATATATATATATATATATATATATATATATATATATATATATATATATATATATATATATATATTATAGCAAGGAATAAGCGGAATGGAAAGGGCATAATTATGAAAACTAAGAACTAAAACAAACAACCGGTTTCGTCCCAGTACTCCTCAGGTTTCATACACTGGGATTATTTATTCATAAACTTAAAAACAAAAAACTATTGCCATATTCACGACGTTTTGGCCCCTGTACGCTCCGGCCGTCTTCAGGTGATTGGAATTTCGAACTGAACTCTTTATTTCGTCCACTGGTGTAGATTGTTTAAGTTAAAGAGAGATAAATGCGACATCCGAATTAATCTACCCCGGTGGACGAAATAAATAGCTGTTTGGCATTCCAATCACCTGAAAAAGGCCGGAGCGTGCAACGGCCGAAACGTCGTGAATATGAAAATAAAGATGAGGACAATAGTGCGAACAATGTAAATATTGTAAATAAGTATAACGCAATTATTATTATTTAGCGATTTTTCTTCCACTACTGCTACAATTTCAATGATTACCACAATCTATGGCTGCACTTTTAGAATCCGTCTTGGTTATGACGATAAACTACATCTACGTCCTGGGTAAGACGATTTAACTACGTCCAGCAGCAAGGTTTTGAGGAACGTGGAACCACCTCATGAGGTTTTGAGGAACGTGGAACCACCTCTTAATTGCTGGTGTTCCCAGCTCCACATTGACTCGGGATGGTAGCACCTGTTAAGATCCCAGCTATGGGCAAATAGTTAACCCCCAAATTGGGGTCAAAACACTATGAAAGTGTAAAAATAGGTTTTATTACCATAAATTTAAAAAAAAATATTACCATCAATACAATTTTTGGAAAAAAAATATTACCAGCAATAAACTTTAAAAAAAAAAAAAAAAAAGATATTGCCAGCAATACATTTTGAAGAAAAAATATTACCAGAATTACATATTTGAAGAAAAAAATATTACCAGCAATTCAAACTCAAACCAAACCTCCAAAATCCTAATGACCAGGACGTGGCAACTGATCTCTCATCTAATCTAGATCTCACAGCCCAATAGGATAACTGGCATATAAATCCCAGAATCTCAAAAACAAAACTCTTCGTCGTCACTGAGGAGACATTAAATTCTCGATGACTGGTAGCACTCTCAAATAGGTTGATTCCTTTGAGCGTCTTTAGAGACTCAAGTTCACCTCAGTTCTCAAGAGGAACACATATATAGGATTCGACGATAAAATCAACTGGAAAAAATTTCGTTTCTTTATACCGCTCCGGAAAGTAATAATCCACAAGCTACCATGGTAGATCAGATCAAAAATCAAGGATTTCTCTCAATATGCCTCGTGAGGGTTAAGTTTTCCAAAACCTACTTCTTGATTATGGATCCAAGGAATTTGATCTGTCTTAATGATTCTGAGTAGAAATATTCTTTCCGTCCATGGAATTTTGAGTATCTTTCTGTAGAACCACATTTCTAATCACCTCAGGTTTATTCCCGTTTATAGAAGCCATTATCCAACATTCACTGCCATATAATAGAATAGATATCACACAGCAATCCAACCCTTTTTTCTTTGTTTCTAATATTTTGGTTATTTTGAATTGTAATTTCTATTTCTTAATAGAAGAAAAAAAAAGCCAAACACTTAAGCAACTTGAGTACTAATTTTTACGCAAAAATTAATCTATCCGACTACTGGTCCATTCTTAATTATTAGGTTGGTGCAAAAACAATGTCGTTTTCTCACATATGTTACTATCTGAGAAAACGACATTATTTTTGCACCAACCTAATATTTCCACTACTACATTTTTCGTTTTCTTCTTTTTTTCTTCTTTCTTCATCTGCTTTTTCTTCCTCTTTTATTGCTTTTACCTTCTTCTTTTTCTTCCTCCTCTTACATGTGCCGCCTTCTTTCAGATATTAGAGACTATGACTCTTCACAACTTCCTATTCCTTGTTTCTCTCCTATGGCTAAGGCTCTCACACCCACCGTTCCTCCATCCATTCTCACAGGTTCGTCAGGAAGCAGGCTTGCAGCCTCCCACTCTTGTCCTCACTACGACCTGTGAGGATTATGTTTTCCAATACCTCCTTCCACATTATATGCGCAAGGAATTTTAGCTCTTTAAAGATAAGCTTTCTTTTTGTTGATGTTTTCTTAAAGACATCCGCGTTGCTTACTCGCTCCGTCCATGGCATTTTCAATATCTTTCTGTAGAAGCACACTTCTGATCCCTTCAGGTTTAATGCCTTTCATGGACCCGATTGTCCCTTATACACTACCATATAGGGATATACCAAAACAATCCAACACTTTTTTCTTTGTTTCTAATATTTTGCTTATTTTTAATCATCATTTCTATTTCTTATCACCAAAAAAAAAAAAAATGAGAAACATTTAAACAGCTTGAGTACAGATTTTTATTAAAATTTAATCTATCCGACTTCTAGTCTATCTTTAAATATTTATTTTCCAAAAAAGTCTATATATAAGCAGGCATATCATTTTAATTACACATATGCGAGGTTAACCTTAAGGATAGGACGATATTTGTACGTCTCGTATATATTTTTTGCATCATGGAAATCATGGGCTACCAAGTCTTCAATGGACACGACATAAAAATAGAAATCTTGCAAACTGATACTTTTTCCTTTTCTGTATGCTGACTACCATCAGGACATAGGCGATCATGGCTCTCCACAACATTCTATCTCATGTGGAGCTTAGCAGTTTTTCTACCTTTTCCGCCATATTTACAGAGACTCATAAGATATGTGGCTCTCTGCCTTTCCTTTTCTCTGTCTCTTTCTCTCTCTCTCTCTTACTCTCTCTTCCTCCCTCTCTCTCCCTATCTCTCCCTCCCTCTCTCTCCCTCTCTCCCTCTCTTTCTCTCTCCCCTCTCTCTTTCTCTCTCTTTCTCCCCCTCTCTTTCTTACCCGTAAGTGCTACGTTTTCCAAGCCCTCACTCTTTATATGGGCAAGGAATTTCAGCTGTTTTCTTTTTTTGCTGTGATCGAACCGTTAAATTGTCAAATGCTTTATTAAGCACAGTTGCACTGTGCCGATCATATGTCA
>OZ010592.1:46285162-46302662 GCA_963932145.1 Acanthosepion lycidas | reverse complement strand
CTAATAGTTTATCCGAAAGTGCTCGAAATTGACAAACTTTTGGACACTTTCATTCATTAAGCACAACAAATGACACTCTTTTACGTTTGTGAGAACATAAAAATTAAAGAACGAATTAAAATACCTTGCCTGTCTTGTTTAACGAAACACAGACACACACATACATACACACACACACACGCGCACAAAGTTGAGATTTAAGGCCATATCACATTGAAACATCGGTTCTCGTCCGATTATCAAAGCAACATCGAGATTGGTCAGTACTTAGATGAGTGACTGACTATAAATACCAGAAATGCTGTAAGGTTTTACGTATGTGTATTTATTGTTTTGAACTAATGTTCACGCAATGCAAGGTCCAAGAGCCAGTCAAGGTGGGGCTTCTTTAGTGCCCCTCTGTCATGATCGACAGTGGAGAGTACGCCGTACAGGGCTATCTTTGGTATGTGATAGTCCCCCATTCTGGAGACGTGCCCTGCCCAGTGTAGCTGTGACTTCAGCAACATGGCTTTAATACTGGGGATTTCTGTCTGTTCGAGGACCTCAACGTTGGTGACATAGTCACTCAAGTGAATGTTGAGAATGCGACGGAGACAGAGCTGATGGAAGCGCTCAAGGAGCCGTAGGTGAGTTCAACAATTAATAAACATTTATATAACATATAAATAAACGTACAAATATTTGTCATTCAAGTAGTTTAAATTGTTCGAAAGTTTTGTTTTGTTTTGTTTGTAGTGTTATTAAAGATTTGGTTTGAAAGATTGAACTGTGTGTATGAAAATGAGAAAATGTGCTTAAGTATTAGTATAATTGTGGGAAAATTAAGCGGTTCTGTTTTTGTATTAAATTAAAAGTATTTTTCTCGACTTACTATGATGAGTGAGTGGTCTTTTGCGAGCTGGGTTTATGTTAATTTAAGTAATTAAATTAAATTCTTAAATTGGGTGACATAGGTTCGTTGTCGGGGTTAAAACTTCGTTCGTCTCGCTACAGAAGATGAACAACGTTTCATATTTATTGAAAACTTGTATCACGTGATTGGCTCCCAATTTCTTGGCACGACTTGTGTTTTATCTCGGGTCAGAAACTAAGTTGAATCGCTTCGGACGTAGTTGAGAACAGGTGAAACGTATATTTTTTTAATATTTGTTAACCAATCAAAAAACAACAGTTTGGAGCCTTAGCCTGTATTATGTTTTAGTTGGGCTAATTTTGAGGACTATGCAGAATTTGAATCCTACACAATCACTTGCACATAAATACACTTGGGAAAGGCATGAATTCAGTTCTTCTCCCTCCACCTATGGATTATTTTTCTTTATTGAAAATCATTTTTATCTCCAGAAAAGTGTTAATACAATAGTACTCGCAAAAAAAAAAAAGAAAAACATTTCGGATTTAAATGACCAACAAATGATTAATAAACCATAAAAACAATCAATCAGCGCATATATATATATATATATATATATATGTGTGTGTGTGTGTGTGTGTGTGTGTGTGTGTATTTAGCAGTTTGAATTAAATATTAAATGAAATAAAATGCATGTTTGTAAATGTTCAAACTGACGACACCGACAAAACTGTAAACATATTTTGGGTGAAACTCTATATATACAAATTGCTGGAGAAACACCTCTCAGAAATACCTTCCACATAATGGTAAAACATTAGCTAAATAGATAGATAGATAGATAGATAAATGTAAAAGAGAATAGGAAAACTGTAATATTGGCCGACGCGTTTCGTCCAATGTTGACTTTTCAAGGCCAAAACGAAATGAATTTATCAAAACAAAATAACTATTAATAGCAAAACAAAATTTCCTTAGTAACTGGAAGAATTTAGAAAACGCTATTATATTCATCTTGTCAAGTGAATATTACGTCAAGTACTATCACGTGTGGAAATATTGTTTTTATTGTGTTGACGGATTCAACCATTTTCTTCTGATTTCTTGATATAGTTGTGTACGTTTGTTTGGGAGAGTAGTAATTCTGTTAGGGAAGGTGAAGTAGGGAAAGAAAACCAAGGCGTAGATTAATATTTGGATAGTATTCAATGGCAGCACTTTCGAGGATTTTCATTCTGAGTGAGTTATTTTCCTTTTTTATGAGTGTAGGAATTTTAATAACTATATATATATATATATATATATATAGTTTATGAAAAACTAGATAATCCGTATGGAGGATAAAATCCAGAGAGCTCAATGTAAATTCAGAGCAAATAATTTAAATAAAAACAGACCACTTTAAAGTTCCATGTAATAAATTATTTCACCACAGCCCTTTTAAAGGACAGAAGATCATCAAACTTTACTTCTAAACAAAAAATGAAAAGAAAATTTACACATTTTTGACGGACCGTATTAAACATATGTAAATTAACGAAGTGAGGAAGTGAGGGGGAGAGAGAAGACATGAGTGAGTTAGCAGATATTGACACATTAAAAGGGCTGTGGTGAAATAATTTATTACATGGAATCTTAAAGTGGTCTGTTTTTATTTTATATATATATATATATATATATATATATATATATATATATATATATATATATATATATACACCGAGTTATATCAATTCTTCAGTAGACTAATGAGGAAGCGTTTTGTTTTTGAAAATAAATATTTTCATGCATAATATCATATTTTTCAAACACGTAAATATTATTTTTCCGTTGGAGATAAAATATCCCAGATGACATTTAAATATATATACAATGTTGATTTTCTGCAACACATTGGCTGGTGGTTGAGAGTTGCCATGAATGATTAAACTGGATATACTGGATTTAGTGTAGTATATAATGAATTTAATTTATGATGGCCATAGTACGACGACGTTGTCTCGGTGGTTGAGTTTTCAGTTGAATGATATGTCTAACATCTTTAAACATTTACAACAACATGCTTGTCCACATTCGCAAATTAAGAAAAATTCTTGTCGAATACTTTTTCATGAAAATAATAAACAGAAACTAAGAATCCTTGAAGCTATCTATATGAAATATTGAAATAAATCCATAACAATATTAATTATGAATACTGCACAAATGTTCGAAAATGTTTACAAGAGATAGACTAAAATATCAAGGCATATATTAATAGTTTCTGATACTATTTTTCTTTTTTTTTTCAAAAAGAACTGTTCACACATCATAATTAGTTACCTTCCCTAGAGCGTAAACATACACCGCAATCATTACTCCGCGCATAAAATTATAACTTTCAGATGAACGTAGCAATTCTGTCTTTGGAAATAATTAGCAGTACATTTTAGTCTTAAAAAAATCACCCTAAGGATGACATTGTGTTAATATCGAAAGTGCTCGGAATAAAACATGGTGTTGAATGTAGAATCTACATTCAACACCATCACTTGATTAGACACCAGAAGTATTGAAACAAAATGGCTATTCTTGTAGAGATTTTATAACATATTTATGTCATAATTTTGGAATAATAATTATATATATATATATATATATATATATATATATATATATATATATATATATATATATATATTACTTTCGCGCATGCGCGTTATTTGTTTTTGATTTTGTCTACTGCAAAGTATATTAGGGTCAGTTATGCACTAACTGTAAAAAAAAAGAATACCATGACGCAATTCACTTCACCAGAAATTTGGAAGAAATTTGGAAGCAGCATTCTGTACTGCTTGCCATTCGCGCCGGAATTTTCAATACTAACATTTCAGAATGTTTGGGTGTCAATCTGAGGGCAGTGCAGATCATTCTGAAAGTGTTGGAGGAGTCTAATGTTGATTACGAATGCACGACAGCTCGGAAAACTCTCTCCGATCATTTTTTGCTAAGAAAAGATCTCCCGAATTTGTTGATTAGATCCGGGACATGATTGAAAACGGTCCCTCGATGTCAATCAGGTCCATAACCAGGGAGATATTGTTTCCCTTGGTTAAGAAGGTGACGGCTGGAAGACTCTATATCTGGCAAAAGGACTCTGCACCATGACACACAAACCCAGGCTTCATTGTCAGACAATTTCTGTGACCACATCACCCCTTACATCTAGCCGGCTAACTATTCAGGCTGCGACACCCTTGATTATTATGTGTGGGGCACAGTTGAGCGAGAAGCCAACAAAACTAATTTTCACACGAAAGATGATGAACTGAATGATTATGGCAGTATTCACCAACTTAAATAAGGAGACCGTCCAGAAGAGATGCAGTGGATTCTAAAGTCGTCTGGAGGGCGTAGTTGAAACCAACGGCCATTTTTATTGAATAAAATATATATATATATATATATATATATATATATATATATATATATATATATATATATATATATAAGTATATTTTATGCATTTAAAAGGATAATGAAAGAATTGCGGTAATAGATATCAATGCACGGCTTTGTACAAATACTTGTACTAATGAACAACATAAAGTTTTTTTTACTACTTGCAAGACTGAAGATGATCTTCGAAGAAGATCGAAAGTACCCGGGGAAATGAAAATAAAAGAAATTTAAACAGCTAAGGTACATTTCTCTGATTCTTTTACATCAATACACGGAAGGTTATTCGGGAATATGAACGGATTTTTAAAAAAATTAGCAGACGTAATATCTGCAATTTATTCAATTAGATATGCCTAAAAGAGAATCTTCTGCCTAAACACACACACACACACACGCATATATATATATATATATATATATATATATATATATATATATATATATATATGGGTTGCATTTATTGTGGAAAATGCTTTATATCTGGGATAGAACCTATGTTGATATAAACAGTGTAGAGTGTAGGCATTAAAATCGAGATATTTGTGACTGGTGATCGCTTAAGTTGTGAAACTGGCAGTTAGCATTCATTGGCCGAATATGTTGTGTTACTACCCGTTGAAATTTACGAAATCTTTTATTTTTCTTAAAACAGTTTATTTTTTTTTCAAGAAATTAGGCCTCACAACCTCACTTTCTGATATTAATTGGGGGTTTCCTGACTAGCTTTTTCGATTTTTCGTCGTGTGGAAAGATAATACTTCCGTAGGTTATTTTTTCTCTTCTTGTTTGTTATTCGTGCTCTTAAAAGTGTGGCTTTTGATATTTGGTAAAACTGTTCATTTGTCAATTTGAAGTTCTAGTAACAATGTATATGACAGGAAATGTCATACATTTTCAGTATTCAAAAGATTCCGGGTCAGACCTTTTTAATACGCGCTCGTAAATAATTATTAAATTGTTTGGAAAATGATATCACGTTTCTAAAGAAATAATAAAAATCTGTCCCAGTATACACCCTGCCCCACAAAAAATTAATATATACTTTTTTTTTATGAAAGAAATTATTTTTATTAGAAATTATACAAAAGCCTGCTCTATAAGCAATTATTTTCTCCTTTTTTGAAAGAACCTAGAATTTTTACGGAAAGAATTAGGATAAGAAAAAAAAAAGAAGATATATTCCTTTTCTTTGGTAAGATTTTAGGTGGAAATGAGAGCATTACTTGATGCAAACCAAAAATCTTTCTACCAATACGTATAACGTATTGCAACTATTCTCTATGTCCCGACTACTACTACTACTACACACATACACACCACAAACACACACACACATACATACACAGACACACGCACGCACACAAATATATATATATATATATATATATATATATATATAGTTTTAAGATATCCTATATATTAGGGTTGAAGTACTCAATATCAAAGACATAACGTATGTAAAAATAACAGAGGTCATTGAAGTGAAGTAGCGACAGTCTGTTTCATGCTTAAAGGCAATCGTCAGGCCATCGTACGATTGCGTATAGATATGAAACAGACTTTTGCTGCTGGTGTTGATTTTAATGTCCACACACACACAGACATTTCTTGTCTTGTTTTGAATACTCGTAGGGGCGTTTATTCTGTAGATGTAGTTTTTTCTTTGTTTCTGTGTCTAAATAGAAGTAGGTTTATTCCGAGTCGCGTGTCTGGAATTCTATTTTAAAATACCCTTCAACACGCCATTTCCGCTGGTGAATGAGGTGAGATTTGTAGAGGGTGCTAGACGTTCATCTCGCGCACCTCGGAATAAACCTACCACTATTTAGTGTGCACATCCTGCCCCCGGCGTATTTTAGCCGGGTTCGAGAAGGATTTTAGTCCGGCCCGCCAAATTCACCGTGACTCAACTACCGCAATATTTTTGTTTTTCCTTTCCAAACATCTTTCATTGTCTGAACAAAAACAAATCCATGGAGACTAAGAAAAGAAAAGTGAATTTTGAGTGCCGAAATTTTAGCAAAAGCTGGATATTTAGTTATTTTTTTTCATTGAGCCCTTCGTTTACTTCGGTAAACGTGTTTGCTTAATTCGTTAAGAAAGTGATATGTCCCGGAAAGGGATATTTTTGATCGCAGTAGCTAAGTGGTTTTGGGTACTGTAACCAAGTAGTACCCGGTAGCAGTAATCGACTGGTACTCGTCGTAGTCGCAGGTAATAGGTTTAGACCAATAGAATAGCCATTGGCGTAGTCATAGACTTAAACTCTGTCGTACCTACACGTCCGTCTGTATTTTTAACGGACACCAGCTAATCATATTCCAGTGAGGGGGAACACAGGTGTATGCATATTCCATTATATCAGAAACCATTGCCATAAAGAAAAATTTTCCCAAACAAGGCAGCCTTCTTGTCGAAGTCGAGACAATTTATTAAAGTAGTACATATGATATCATGGTGCTACTCCGAGGCACTGCATAGCTGTCTGGCCCGATCTTTCCAAAAGTTTACTGAACTCTGATTTAGCCGTTTGGGACAATAGACATTACGTTAATTTTTGCATTCACTTAATCCCCACCCCCCAAAAAATGTAAGAATATTATAAAAGCTAAATAAAAAAATCATCAAATTTTCCTTGTCAGTCATATTCAACGAGACATCAACGTCTCTGATACATACATATATACATACATACATACATACATATATATATATATATATATATATATATATATATATATATATATATATATATATATATATATATATATATTAAAGTTTCATGCTAGACGCAATGCTGTTTCATGCTAGAAGCAATCGTCAGGCCGCCTGACAATTGCAATCTCGCATAAAACAGCCTGTCGCCTCTGAGTGTAGACTTCAATGTTCACTTTTATATTTATATCTACATACGCTCTATCTCTGATATTGAGCATTTTATCCCATAAATATAGCACGTCTTGAATATATATATATATATATATATATATATATATATATATATATATATATATATATTCCTTTTGAAAAATGTAGGGAAAAAAACCGTTGTGCTCAGTGACATCCAAGGAAAACGAACACCCATATTGAAAATTGCACTGTGTCAAACAGATTGATAATGAGTAAATAATTATTTTAAAATAAAGTTATTTCATGACAACTAAAAAATATTTTTAATAGACCCAATTTATATAGTTAGGAAAAGGAATTACAAATCAAATATATATGTGTATCCAGCATGAAACAGCCTGTCGCCTCTGAGTGTTGACTTCAATGTTCACTTTTATATATATATATATATATATATATATATATATATATATATATATATATATATATATATATGTATATATATATATATACTGAGTGTAACACCAAAATTGTACAATTGTTAGATTAAGTTTGAAGCGTTGTATCTTAGAAATGATTAAAGATATATTTCTCCAAGGTTTTTATAGCACTACTGGCGCACTATAGGGCATAGTTACTTTCCAAGCTTAACCGAAGAATCGTGATAAAATCGCTCATAAATGTAAATGACATGTTCATCTTTAATCAATCATAGCCAAGGATCGGAATCTCATGAAGGATTGAAATAATGTTCTAATATATATATATATATATATATATATATATATATATATATATATATATATATATATATACGTATATATATATATATATATATATATATATATATATATATATATATATATATATAGTTCCAGTATCATTTTCTTATTCAAGATGATCTTCGCCGTCATTAATCATCTATTTTTTTAATCTGTAGAAACAAGGTGCTTCGAAAATTTCACGTACGATTTAATTTTCAAGAATTTTTTCACTGCACTTTGAAACTCCTCTCTCCCATGCCTTAAGGACTGAGTTGGATCTTTTCTAATTGATCTCTTTAGCTCTAAGTTGAAATGATGATCCCTCTTCCTGTTGAGACCTCCTGATCCAGTATTCCGCTCCACTGTTTACTCTTTTTTAAACTTCTACACCGTTTTCTTGATAGTTCTTGAATGAACTTTGAAGCGAGGGTATAAATATTGTTACTATTACTGAAAGCCTGAATGATCAGTGATTCTTTCGGCAAATTGTTTCAAGATGGCCAAACGTCTTATGTGAAAACCTGAAAAAAATCAATGTTGATACATGATTTGGAGAGTTTTGCTGTTACTCTCAATATATATGTATATATATATATATATATATATATATATATATATGTATATATATGAAGAAATATAGTCTTAAGATGTGCTAAATTTATGGGATAAAATGCTCGATATCAGAGATAGCGCGTGTGTAAATATAAATATAAAAGTGACATAGAAGTCAACACTTGGATGCGACAGTCTGTTTCATGCTAGACTCAATCGTCAGGCCACAATTGAAAAGAAATTCATATAAGTACAAGTCATTTGGCCTGACGATTTCATCTAGCATGAAACAGACTGTCGCCTCTAAGTGTTGACTTCTATGTTCACTTATATATATATATATATATATATATATATATATATTAGGTTGGTGCAAAATGTTTTTTGACGTATGTTTTAACGTCAAAAAACGACAATATTTTTGCACCAACCTAATATATATATATATATATATATATATATATATATATATTGCAATGTAATTCCCCATTTTAAAATAGGTATAATTTATTTATCAACATTAATATTTACAAGTAATGAATATGAGACGAAAGGGTTTAGCATGAGGTTTTATTTTAAAATTCGAAATTCAGATTTCGCTACCAGCTTTTCGAGGCGTCAACTAATTTTCCCAGGTATTGTTGTAGTATGGAAGGCATAACTTCCTGCATTCGCCCATCAAGTTCTATCATAGTCTTTGTTTGGTATATTAGATTTGATCTTTTGACCATCTATAAGAAAAAAGTTACAGCAGGGTGTTAAATCAGGACCCCTAGCTGTCCACACATACATAAAAGTCATTTTTCTTTCAATCTTTATATATATATATATATATATCTGTCTATATTTCTGAGATGAGGTATTATGTACATTATTTACATTATCCTGTGACAAGACCCAAAGAGTGTGAGTTCAATACCCGGTTAAGGCAGTGGAGAACTTTCAGAGGGAAATTAGCAGGAGATAACTAAACATCCATCAAACATGGCACGTGGAACTAGAACAGTCTACGCCAGTGAGCGTAATAAACGGTTCAGTTCGAAATTCCAACCACCTGAAGAAGGCCGGAGCGTACAACGGCCGAAATGTTGTGATAAATATGGCGACAAAGATGAGGACAATAGTCCGAATAATGTAAATAATGCTTTATATATTAGGTTGGTGCAAAAATAATGACGTAATAATGTCGTTTTTTGACGTATTCTTTAACGTCAAAAAACGACATTATTACGTCATTATTTTTGCACCAACCTAATATATATATATATATATATATATATATATATATATATATATATATATATATATATATGGACACGGTGATATTTTAAACAGTGTTTATTGTGTCTATCGTCGTACGCAGGAAAAAAAATATATATATAATAAAGACAATTTATTCTCCAGTAGGATACTCGAATGGAAAGGCCGCTAGACAACAGTGTTTAAAACGACAGGGCGTCTATTTCAAATCCGGGACGCCAATAAAGAGATCGTTTAAAGAAATAACAAAAGCCGAAATGAAAAGAAATTCATATAAATACAAGTCATTTATTTTGCTGGACAGAGTGTTTAAAAACTGTCCAAAAGTTCTGTATTTACGAGCGCTTTCGGCTAAACTTTTCGCCATTATCAAGGATTCTTTTATTTTTACTTTTAACTGAATGCATGGGTTGTGTTATGTATTTATTTACAGTTATATTATTTATTTTCTAAACACGGTCAGCATATTGCGACCGTGTCCATAGTTAATTTTATTGACTTTTGACTTTTTTCTTTTTTATTATTAGGGATTCCATTATTTTAAAACATTTTTTTTTTGCATGTGAATGAGGTCATTATGCTCGTATTTTCTACTAGTAAGTTTCGGATGGAGTCCGGTAGGTGTTTCTGTGCGTTTAAATGAGTTCTAATGATCGGATACGAGTAACATAAGTTGTCTGGATAGACATGTAATAGTTTGACCAAAGTAATTATTTATTTTTACACACTTTGTGTCCAGGAAAGAAAACACTTGTACGAACACAAGGTTAAATAAATAAAAAAACTTAATCGCAGTATCTTGTGAATTGTCTTCAACGAAACATATATATATATATATATATATATATATATATATATATATATATAAGTGTGTGTATATATATATATATATATATATATATATACACACTTATATATATATATATATATATAAGTGTGTGTGTATATATATATATATATATATATATATATATAAGGTAGCACATATTCGCGGTACCTAAGGACTAAATTTTTAATAATAAAAAGTATTTCATGGGGCTTATATTTTAGTTTTAATTTCAAGTAAATTGATTAATTATAATATTCCAATAAGCAAACTACTTTGCTGTATATCAAAATTAATTTAAATTGAATGGAAGTAGTTTTTGTTTTGAAACTGCTGAAATTGTTGATTGTAGCGCTATTTTTAGCCACCTTACATCAAAATGTTCTTCGCTATCTTAAAAAATATTCAAACAATAAAATATACTTTTCTGAAACTTTATTTGAAGGATATTAAATGATTTAAAGTTTAATTAATCTTATTTTAAACAAATATTACTTCAAGTTTAAAATATCACAGATAAGATGTTTTAACACGGTAGTAACTTTTTATTTAGTGTATGGATGTGTTGAAAGCTTGAATGCCAACTGGAATTTTATCTAGGGGTTTTCTACGATGGCCATATCTACAAAAATCTTTGAGTAATATAACATGAGCGCCTTTTTACAGAACTTTTTAAGTACTCAGTAATCATCAAAATTAACGTAAATATTCTCCGTAATCTAATGTTTTATTGAATTTTATTTACATTGGCTTTAGATTTACTATTGTTATTGTCCTTATTTTCTGGTAATGTTCTGTATGACCTTTCGTATTATTCTAATTAAAATCATTGAAAAACGAAAACAATTCTTGCAAAAATGTATTATTTACCTGAAAAAAATTCTTAAGACAATAGTGTTTATAATGCATTTTATTAAAATTACAAAAATTTCGAATTAAAAAATGTCTAAGTTTTATTGCATTTTTTATTTTACGATTCAGAGACTTTTGGTGGTTGTGGATGCTATTTTATAAAAAGAAATTGATGATTTAAATTATATAAGGAGTCCTACTTTTAGGTAATATAAAGATGTACAAAATTTAATTTTACGAAATGTTGTAAAATTAAATAAGTTTGGAGTTGTGGGCGTACCACATGTAAAATACATATATATTTTACCAAGATTTTCAAAAGAGTACATTTCTAAAATAAATTAATTCATTTGTGAAGAAGTCCTGAAAGTTTCATTAAAATTCAACAATTATTTGATTTCTACAAGAATTTCCAATTCAATTTGTTTTTCATGGCTAAAAAGACGATAAATTTGCTATGCTAATTTATAGTTCGTTCGCTAACGCAAGAAAAACATGTTTTTCCCAAAATTTGAAACGTTCTAAAAAGGATTAAAAATTATAATTAAGTAATCAAAAATAATTTGGTCTTTCCTCTTAACAATGACGCAAAGATTTCGACGATAAAGTTTTGTTTTGATAAAGATCTGTGTATTTTTTTCACCATGATATGCTCTCTTTTTAGCGAATAAGTAGAGGGACCTATATGAAAGATGATTGAAAAGTTTTATATATTTTATATATAATGGACTCTCCCGTATTTAAAATTTATAGATAGATGGGTGAATCCATTTTTCAATCCCCATATATATATATATATATATATATATATATATATATATGTGTGTGTGTGTGTGTGTGTGTTTGTGTGTGTGTGTGTATTCATATATCAAATTAGTGTATATATATATATATATATATATATGAATTGCACATAAAGTGCTTGGGTTATTGAAAGAGTGCTCGATGTTATATAAGTATATATATTAATAAATATACATATTATCCCACACTGCTCGCAAAACTCGGAGTTTCATGCCAAACACAATCTTCAAGTGCTGATAGATACACACACACACACACATATATATATATATATATATATACATACATACATACACATACAATATATATATATACATATACACACACATATATATATATGTGTGTGTGTGTTTGTGTGCGTGTGTGAGTGTGTGTGTATATCTACGAGTTGTACGAGCGGTGTGGGATAATATAATATCGAGCACTGTTTCAATAACGCGAGCACTTTATGTGCAATTCATATATTTATTTAATTTCACACACACAAACACACATACATACACACACGCAAACACACGCAAACACACACACACACGCACACATATATATATGTTTATTAACTGTAAATAGATTAAACTTAAAATCATTTCATATTTCAAGTCATTTTCATACTTCAACGTTTTTTATTAAAGAATCAACTCATTCCTGATATGGGGTGGGTATCCAAATCGACATCCATTCTAACTCTTCTTCGAGGGACCCTTGGACGTTTGGCTGTGTCTTTCACTCATGTAGCCGTACTCATTATCCTTGGTCAATTGCCGGTTATTCATGCTATTTAACTCATAGTTGTGGGTGGTCATCCGTTGAATCTGAGGAGTTCATCCGCCCTTTAACATCACTTGTTTTTTTGTGTTGCTTCTGTTCCGCTGACCCTTCTTATCAGAAGTCGATCTGATGGTTTAGTCGATTCAGTCACCGACCAGTCGACTGTGAAGCAGGTTTTACTCGGTTACATGGTATCAATGAGGAAGGCAGAAGACTGACCTAACAAAATATGGGACATAGTGATTTCTTATAATACAATTACGTCTAAAGTGAGAACAATTCCTTATTTGTTGGTTGTGATACAATAGATATATATCTATATCTAAAACTATATATATATATATATATATATATATATATATATATATATATATATATATATATATATATATATATATATATGCGTGTGTGTGTGTACATAGATATTTCACAAAGATTTTCAAACTGAACAAGGCCGACAGACACTCGAGGTAGAGAGGCAAGAGTAAGAGACAGAGGTCAAGATTGTATTTATTACGAGAGGGAGAATCTACTCTGGAGACGGTTCCCCAAATCAGCTATATATATATATATATATATATATATATATATATATATATATATATATATATATATATATAGACATACATAAATATATATGTACACATATATCTATATCTATATCTCTCTCTCTCTCTCTCTCTCTCTATATATATATATATATATATATATATATATATATATATATATATATATATATATAAGAGGCGATGAGTCAAATACAGTTCCATAAATCTTACCACATACGTACATCTATCTATCTATCTATCTATCTACCTATCTATCTATCTATCTATCTATCTATCTATCTATCTATCAAGCGAGCTAGCGAGCTATATATATATATATATATATATATATATATATATATATATATATATATATATATATATATATATATATAAGAGGCGATGAGATTATTAGTCAGATACAGTTCCATCAATCTGAGCCAATAATCAAACATCAGAAATTTGAAGGGCAAGAGATTTTTGTGAGAATATTTCAGCACATCGTCGAATTGTTTAGAAAATGATAAAATGGTTTATGAAGAGGTTAACAAAACCTGCACTTATTAAACAAGAATAGAATAATGTTCATTAATAACGTGTGAACTGCGTACAATGCAAACTGATCGAGCAGATATTTCAATTTCTCGACTTATATATCATTAAAACTGACGTGAAATTGCTCAAAATTAAATTCAAAATCAACCAAATTTTTATAAACAAATTTCGATTTTTTTAAGCAGTGTAGGAAAAAAAACGATATTTCCATTTTATAGGACTCTGACTGTTTATAGCATAATTGAAACTAAACTGATTTTATAGTGGAAGAATAACAATTTGCGTGTAAACAAAAGTGATATATATATATATATATATATATATATATATATATATATATATATATATATATATATACATATATATATATATATATATATATGCATATATAATATACACAAACACACACGCATGCACAGACACACACAGGCACACACACACATATATATATATGTGGCCAGCTGTTATATATATATATATATATATATATATATATATATATATATATATATATAATAGCTGGCCTCTCGTATTCGAGGATACCCGTCTACTAGGGCGGCTAGCCAATCCCTATTGCAGACTCTTGCATGTTCGAATTGTAACACAGCATAATATATATATATATATATATATATATATATATATATATATATATATATATATATTAACTATATAACTATATATTAAGTTGGTGCAAAAATAATGACGTAATAATGTCGTTTTTTGACCTTAAAAATACGTCAAAAAACGACATTATTACGTCATCATTTTTGCTTAATCTAATATATATATAAAGGGAGGTTTTAGTCGGCATTTGTATGAAAACGCTTCATATAAAGCTTATAGTGATAATAGATGTCTATATAGTACTGTCAGTATACATGTATATGATACTCCTTCTATCTGTCTTTTGTATTTGGAAGACCACAATTTATGTAAAGGTTGATTCGAAAACTCGAATGAACCTGGAACATGATTAACCAATGAAAATGAAACAGCACAAAACTTTTTTCTCTCTCTATAACTCATTCTCTGATGAATCTTTAATAAAAGTGAAACATGGTAGATTCATAAACGTTTCCGATTACTTCTTTATTTTATCGTTCTGATCGATGTTTGATTTATGTTCGATTCCTACCTTTCTATCGATGTTTATCTCTCTTTATCTATTTCGCTCTCTCTCTACACACACAGACACGCACACACAAATACATATACGCAGAAACACAAACATGCATACATATATATGCACATAGAAAATTAAGAACACGCACACCACGTGTTTGTGTGTGTGCAGATAAAGAAAATATGTATATATATATATATATATATATATATATATATATATATATATATATATATATATATATGTGTGTGTGTGTGTGTATGTGTATGCATATATGTTTATATGTATATACATCTATATATCTGTATATATATCTATATATACATAACACGGGAACATACACACATATATATATATATATAGGATTATATATACAGTAGCTAACAATATGTAGATAGATAGATAGATAGATAGATAGATAGATAGATAGATAGATAAAGCCTTATTTTAATTAAGAAAAACAAACATTAAATATGACAGTTTGGATCAAATATCAACGATTTTTACCCCTATATATATATATATATACACTCACACTATGATGTTTTTTGTATTGATGCTTTTTCTATGCCTATTCATGTCTATTTATTTATAGACCTCTGTCTGTATATATCTATCTATAGATTTCAGTGCATTCATATCTATCTCATTCTGTTCATATTTCATATCTATCTATCTATCTATCTATCTAAGTCCATTTATATCTATCTATCTATCGATCTATCTATCTATATGTATATATGCATGTCTTATAGTTATTTGGTGAATTTTTGATCCCCAATTATCATGAAGAATCCATCGAGATGGAACTTAAGAAATAAATGCCTGATGTATAAAAATATTTTGCAATATTTAACATAACGCTCTAGCTGGTTATGTCAAATGAGGCTCTAATGTAAAGACTGCGATTTCGAATTTTCCCAGTGATGAAGACTAATACTTTTGGGTCTGTTTAACAAGTGGTACAGTATTTTTGGTTCCGCGCAAAGCTTTTCTTTACTTTAAAAAGATTCAAGAACGGGGCTAGTTTGTTAAATGTATCGTCGCAACAGGATCTACATTAGCCGATCGTGGCCGAAAAACGCACTCAAAAAACAATGCTCGTCAATAACAATCCAGATTCTTGCTGCGTACCAGTGCAACTGTTCAATGGTATGGTAAGCAGACATCCTATACAGCTATGCATGTATGCATACATACACACACACACACACACACACACACACATATATATATATATATATATATATATATGTGTGTGTGTGTGTGTGTGTGTGTATGTGTGTGTGTGTTCGCGTGTGCGTCTGTCATTAATTTAAAGTGTATAATGAATTTAATAAAATGAGTAGGCAATTGCTCACCTTGAAAGTTTATATTCCATTACATGAGAATTGGAAATCATCAATTTTAACTGGACTGGATAGTCGGTAAGAATTATGAAGTCGGTAGGAATTACGCAACAATTTTTATTTATAAAGGTGGGTCAACATAATCAACGCTTACCAAACCAACCACGCTAACACACATATTCCTATATGTATATATATATATATATATATATATATATATATATATATATATATATGTGTGTGTGTGTGTGTGTGTGTAATCAAATATATAAAGAAAAATATAAATATAAAGAAAAAACAAACAAAAATCTTAATATGCAATAAGGCTGTATTAATGTTAATATAATGTCAACGTCGGACGTTTCGGTCTATTTTAGACCATCATCAGGACATATTCATAAAACATAATTAACATTAGACTATATTCAATTAAACATGAATGTTAAATAGACCGAAACGTCCGACGTTGACATTATATTAACATTAATACAGCATGATTGCATATTAAGATTTGTGTTTGTTTTTTCTGTATATTTTTCTTCATATATATATATATATATATATATATATATATATATATATATATATATATATACGTCGATATACGTCGAATTTTTCTATGGGCGCACTTCAATTTTGATCTGGGAACTTTACCCCTATATATATATATATATATATATATATATATATATATATATATATATATATATATATATATATATATATATATATATTTATATATAAGCACACACACACACACACTTACAGACATACATATATATATATATATATATATATATATATATATATGTATGTCTGTAAATGTGTGTGTGCTTATATATATATATATATATATATATATATATAAGCACACACACACTTACAGACATACATATATATATATATATATATATATATATATATATATATATGTATGTCTGTAAGTGTG
>OZ010592.1:46225162-46280162 GCA_963932145.1 Acanthosepion lycidas | reverse complement strand
TCTATTAACTGTGTTTGATACAATGTGAAAATATCTATCTATCTCTCTATGTATCTATCTATCTATCTATCTATCTCTCTCTCTCTATATATATATATATATGGTAGCTGCATTTTGTACTAACCTATCTATCTATCTATCTATCTATCTATCTATCTATCTATTAGGTTCGTGCAAAAATAATGAAGCAATAATGTCGTTTTTTGACATATTTTCTAACTTCAAAAATCGACATTATTACGTTATTATTTTTGCACCAACCTAATATCTATCTATCTATTAACTGTTTTTGACACGAGGTGAAACTTTCTATCTATCTATCTATCTATCTATCTATCTATCTATCTATCTATCTATCTATCTAATAAAGCTGTTAACATTTCACAATACCGAAAAAAAATAAATAAAAGACTTTGGAATGAAATTCTTTACTAGAAAGGACAATAATAATGGACATGAAAATTCTCATTTTCTGCCGAAAGCCGTTTTTAGTAAAAGATTTTAGAAATTTCAAACAAAAGGAACCTTAACTTTTCGTTCAATGAATTCCGAATATTTCCAGTATGGAAATTGTCATTTTCACCATTAACATACTACTCTTTCTTTCTTTTTCTTTCTTTCTTTCTTTCTTTCTTTCTTTCTTTCTAAGCCTCTTAATATCTGTTTATCTATTAACTGCGTTTGTCACTTTGGCTAAACTAACAAAATATCTATCTATTAATTGCGTTTGGCACTAGGTTAAACTTCTTATCTATCTATCAAGTAACTGCGTTTGACCCAAGGCTACACTCATTTTCTCAACGTCGGCCATATTTTTTTTTTTTAATTCCCAAGTTTAATCTAATTTCGCGTATTTAAAGTCCATGTGATTTCAATTTCATATCATTTAATGCACTTCATTCAATCTCTTTATTCTTTCTCTCTACCCGAGTGCCCACAAGAAATTTCACCTATCTGAAAGTGGACGTCACACTATTAATATAGCGGAGTAACAATATCAAGCTTAAAATTATACTAAAGATATACTATACTTATAATAGTTTACATTATATAACTATGCTATACTATATATATATATATATATATATATATATATATATATATAGTTTATATTATATCCTTATCCTATTTGATGGTTTAGTTAGAAATCCCGGTTCGAAAGAAAAATCAAATAAAAAGGAAAATTGAATGTCTTTGGCTAGATACAAATGTGTCTCGTCGGTATTCTCATGATCTAGTTGCCCGAATTTTCTTGTTAGATAAAATGTCCGAACATGGAATTGTTTTCGCCGTTTCTTTCTCCTGTTGTTCTTAATTTTATTGAAAGCATGTCTCCCAAGACCACTGTTGGTAGGGGCGGAGGATTGGCCGTTGATTCCCCCACCAGCTATACGTTTCGTTGAAACCCTATGCTTGGACTGAAGGTAAGCCGTACATTCACTGATTATCATGAGAAAGAAAGCGGACAAACACTTGCTGCCATGTATGAGTATAATTTCGCTTTAACGAAAAATCATTTTCATTTTTGTTTTCTTTTTTTTAATTTCCTCCAGCCCCCACTCGCGTCGTATTTATTATGACATATCAACAAACCCGGATAACCTTATTTTCTTCAATTTCTTTTTTTAGAATAGGACAGTGGGACTTAATACTTACTGTTGTGAAAGAGTAAAGAGCCAAGTACCAGCCTGGACACTTTGCCAACTACCTCCCTCTCTTATCCTTCCATTTGTTTTTGTTTTTCTTGTGTGTGTTATATGTAATAGGAGTAGGTAGGCTTTCCTACCGCCCGGTCAATACTCCTCCCCCTTCTCTTGGACATGAGTAGTGGCTTACACCTTGTTTCTTCTTTAGGAAGGGATTCAAGGTACTCTCTCTCTGTCCCTGGCCTCTGTACTAGTGCAGCTCTATTTCTGTGCCGTCTGTGGCATTGCCTCTTCATTCTAAGGGTACACGGTTGACAGTTCTCTGGTTGCTGTTTCCGACTGGTAGTTAGGAGCCCTAACTCTTGCGTAGCGTCTTGAGCGGCCGCTCTGATCAACAGTTGTATAATACCGGGGTGTTTGTAGTGCCATGTGGCGCATGGAAAGGTGTCCGTGCAGTCACCTCCGGTGGGCAACCCTGAGGCCACATTATGATGCAGGCTGTGCCAACTCCTCTCTTCCCACATCACGGTCGATAACTGTCTGCTTCTTTTATTTCGGGCCTTCTCATCTTCCAACCAAAATTCCACATGATGACTAACAAAGACCGCAAAAGTAATCCTAAATCAGCCCCTCAAAAATCACCTTAACCCCTCAAATTTCGTTCTCCAACATCCGTGACATTAGAACAAACTTCTGCAGTATGGAGTCTTTCCTCACTGCAAACTGCCCGGATATACTGGCTCCCTGTGAGACCAACCTTGTCTCGTCTATCCCCTCCTCTGATCTCTCGATCCCCGGCTACTTCCTCTCCTCAGAAAAGACTCTCTACCTCACATGCACGGGCCTTAGTGTCTACGTCAGGGAACATCTCCCTCTGGCCTGAGAGTTCTCTCTCAAATCGCCAGACCAGTCGTACATGTGTCCCGTCTATCTCTTCTCAATGCGATGAGCGATCTCTTCTTCCTTTACCGCTCTCCATCCTCTCAATGCTGTGGGATACTCGATAGCATTTCGGACAGCATAGACAAGGCTCTCTCCCTCCACCCGTTTGCTCACATATTTGTGCTTGCCGACTTTAACGGCCATCATACCATGTGGTTTAAGAATGCTACTACTGACCACGCAGGCATTCGAACACTTAATATTTCAGTCTCTCAATCCCTTATGCAGATAGTTAACTTCCCCTCTCGTTTTGCCTTCAACCGAGAAGGTAAGGCCTCTCTTCTCGATCTGTGTTTTACTTCCATCCCCGAGTCTTGTAGCGCCACGCAACTCTGCCCTCTTGGTAACTCTGATCATGATGTAGTATCTGTTAACATCTCCTTCAACTCCACCCCCTGAAATGAACCTCCTACCACTAGAATTTCGTTCTATTATCAACGAGCTGACTGGGACTCGTTCGGTGATTCCCTCCGCCTTGTCCCCTGGGATGTTGTCTTTACGCTCCCGGTCCAAGAATGTGCTTCTGAGGTCTCATCCTGGGTTAAAGCTGTAATCGACGCTTTCACCCCCTCAAGGAAATATAGGGTCAAGTCGCGCTCCTCCCCTTGGTTCTCCGCTGCTTGCTCAGCCGCCATTCCCAATAGGAACCACTTCTTTCACCTATTTCGTAGCGACATGTCTGACTGCAATAGACGTCTCTTTGCCACCGCCCGTAACGAGTGTAAGCGCGTCCTCAACGATGCTAAGTCACTATTTGCGGCTCGGATGAAGGAGCGTATTGCATATCGCAAATTTGGCTCCAAAGATTATTGGCGTCTCTGCAAGAACGAATTGAACAATTGCAAACCCTCTATACCTCCTTTGTTCAACCAGTTCGAAGTCCTGGCCTCTTCTGCCGAAAAGGCCGAATGCTTTGCTCGAAAACTGAGTTGAATGAAAGTTTTCGAGCAATGCATTCGGCCTCCTGGTGTACCCATACCCGACTCCCCGCTTAGAACTGAGGCCCTATTGAGTGGGTTACGCATAACCCCGTCTTTTGTATTGGGCATTGTCTCCAATTTAGACCCCAACAAGGCTAGTGGTGGGGATGGGATACCAGCCATTGTCTTGAAGAAATGCGCGCCTGAACTGGCGCCCGCCCTCTCTAAACTATATAACTACTTCAAGGAATATTGTTTTCCTGACTGCTGGAAGTCTTCCTCGGTTATTCCTGTCTTCAAGAACTCTGGCGACCCCTCTTACCCTTCTAATTACCGTCCTATCAGTCTCCTACCCTCTTCGGCAAAGTCTTCGAAGCCCTAATCAATACCGAAGTGGTTAACCACCTTACATCCCATAATCTGCTCTCAGACAAGCAATATGGCTTCCGCTTTGCCCGATCTACAGCTGATGTGCTTACGGCCATCACTGAAACTGTCTACCAAGCTCTTCAAAATAACAGGGAAGCTCGTGCCGTGGCCCTAGACATCTCCAAAGCGTTTGATAGTGTTTGGCATGCTGGCCTTCTTCGCAAGCTCCAGGGTTATGGCATTACGGGTCGATTGTTTAACCTAATACAATCATTCCTGTCAAACCGTGAATTGAAGGTCGTTCTCAGCGGATTCTCCTCCAGTTTCTTTCCCACGAACGCAGGTGTTCCTCAAGGCTCCATCCTAGGCCCCACTCTATTCCTTATCTATATAAATGACCTTCCTGACGCCATAAATTCCCAAGTTGGCATCTACGCGGATGACACCACAATTTACTCCTGCCTCAAAAACAAATCTAGTGTCGCTGACAAAACTAACCTGGCCGGGCGTCACGAAAAGGACCTCCAATCGGTTGTGAACTGGGGCAGGAATTGGCTGGTCAACTTTAATACCTCAAAAACAAAACTGCTCTCTATTAATCACCAGAGAGATCGTTGCCTGCCCTCCATTAGAATGTCTGACGCTCAACTTCTCGGGAGCTCATCTCTGCGGCTGCTCGGTCTCATGTTGACGGCTGACCTGAGATGGAACAAATACATTGCGTCAATTGTTTCGTCCAACGCAAGGAAAGTTGGCTCCCTGTGCCGCGCCAGGTAATTTTTCGCTCCGGAATCGATTCTTCAGATCTACAAAACAACAATTCGCCCTTGCATGGCGTATTGCTGCCATATATGGTCTGGAGCCCCTTCTGTTTACCTCGGGGTTCTTGATAGGCTCCAGAGACGGATATGCAATATAATTGGCCATGTTATGGCATCTCGTCTACAATCGCTCTCTCACAGACGCGACGTCGCCTCTCGCTCTCTTTTTTATAAATACTTTCATGGTAATTGCACCGAGGAGCTGCATTCGCTGGTTTCCAAACTTCATGAATTCAAGCGCCCTACGAGGCTGACATACCGCTCTCACCCTTTCACTGTCGAAACTACTAAATGTAGCCGTCTCTTCTACTCCAATAGCTTCATCTCTTGCACCTCTTGCCTGTGGAACTCCGTTCCCTATTACAGTTTCCCTGAGAGCTAAAATCTCCAACAATTTAAATGTAATGTCAATCGACATCTCCAGTTGCCTTGATCAATCCACTACCCTTCTCCCCATCCTTTCTTCTATCACTCCTATCTGATCTTGCTCTAAATTTTCTGTAACCCCTTGCGTACTAGTGGTTTCCCGCATTGCTTGGAATGAAACGCTTAAAAAAATATTAGGTTGGTGCAAAAATAATGACATAATAATGTCGTTTTTTGACGTTAAAAACACGTCAAAAAACGACATTAATACGTCATTATTTTTGCACCAACCTAAGACTTATACTATATTACTAACTTTACGAAGCATTGCTGCTGGTTCCAGTGAAAGTTAGTTTTACGGAGTAGAGGGGCGAGACCTACGCTCAACCACTTTTGAATCCAGCGCTGTCTTTCTCATAGATTGGTTGCCAACAAAAATTAGAGAGCACAGACTGCTGTGCTATTAGGTTGGTGCAAAAATAATGACGTAATAATATTGTTTTTTTGACGTTAAAAAATACGTCAAAAAACAACATTATTACGTGATTATTTTTGCACCAACCTAATATTAAAGGAAGAGATGGATTCCCACATTTCCAACGGTATGGGCGAAAAAGTAACACTAAATCCCGGCTGGGATTTGAACTTTACACTCCAATTTTAATTTCCGGACGCTGAAATATCTATATAATATATGCAAATGTCAGTGACTCAATTTTTTTTCAAGTTTACTCCTAGAGGTAGTACCCCAGCATATCATATAATTTTGGAATCAGGCCGACTCCGTGAAAAAGTTTCAACATTCCGGGCCGGATCCAGACTCACAATCTTGAAATTTTTGGATTCCCAAATTTTCATTACTGCAATTGTTTCTGATTTCCACCATCTTAACTTCCACTGATAAAAACAATTAAAGGGGAACAACTCTCTAACTTTCGATAGCTCATGTTTAAATAAAAAAAAAACTGTTTTCAAATTACAGTGTTTCAAAATAAAATTGTCTGTGTTTTCAACTTTACTCCTAAAGGCCGTGGCCCAACATAAGATACCATTTTGGAATTAGGCCGATTCTAGTCCTAAAAGTTTGGATTCCCAAATTTTCATTATTGCTATTGTTTACGGCGGTATTTCTATGTGAATTTTTGCGACAAATTTTTTGTGTGATACCAATTTTCTATAACTTGGAAATAAATTTGGGAACAATCAAAATTAATTGCGAAATCCAGAGAAAATCATCCATGAAATAAAAAATAATTGCTTGTACGCAAAGTAAGGAGCTACGTATATCAAATTGTCTCTAAATTAAGTGACAGCGTAAAAATTATCGTTGAACTTTTAAAAGGTAAGCTTAAATATTAATGCACTACTTAAATGCAGTGATGAATTTTGAGTTCTTCTGTAGTTTATTGGTGCTTATAGCATCCATTCCCCTCTATTTATCAAGAACCCTCCGCACGAGCTAGCTTAAATGCCACCGGATTGGGTGACTTTTAGACTAGTATATATATATATATATATATATATATATATATATATATATATATATATATATATATATATAAGTTATGAAGAATTTGGTAATCCGTATGAGCAATCCCAAGGAAGATGAAATTCTGAGAGCTCAATGTAAATCCAGAGCTAATCTGGTGAAAATAATGATTATAGTGGCCTGTTTTTCTTTTAAATTTATATATATATATATATATATATATATATATATATATATATATATATATATATATGTGTGTGTGTGTGTGTAAATGATGGTACTCCCTTGGAAAAACCTTGGGTATGTTACCTTGTAGTAGACCAAACCAATATCCAAGGAAAAATGAGAAATAAAAAGAGAAAGAACTAAGAACATGTAATTGAGGCGAAAACAATCGTCCAGAGTTCAAGCTCAAAGTCCAAAGAAAAAACCCCTTCAAAACGAGTAAAAGTAACTACGTAAAGTGCTCAATCCACGAAGTAGATCAAACCTAATATACACATAAAGAGCCGGGTAAACCTACCTGGCCAGTTTTACCCTGACGATCCGTTTAGGTGAAACCTAGTTAGGTTAGCCTGCCTCCTTAGGTTTATATTATATATATGTGTATGTAAACAAAAATCTTTACCACAGAATTTAAATATGGCTTTATAAACGAATGAATTCTTTTAAAGGGGCCTTTTTCGTCCAGCACTTCATCAGAAAGATTCGTTTGAACGACAATAACCAAAACGAAGAACCTAAAAAAATGGTAGACACTTTCTAGAAAGGGACTTTAGTTGTGCAGGCATGAAAAAAAGAAAATTTGGTTTGATGGATGGATGGATGTGAAATGGAATTATTTTTCTACACAGAGTTAAGGATTATGTCGATAGTTTGATCGACGGGAACGTTATAAAAATAAATTTTCAAAGTCGAGTGACGCTAAAATACCGTGATTTGGTCGTGTAGTTTTTAGATTTTGGAGAAATTACTGAGTTGATGAGATTCTATAATTGGTATGTATACATGGAGTAATGATATAATGAAAGAATTTTTGGCAGCTTCCAAATAGGGGTTGGGATCTGTGAAATAACGAGTCGTAGTGGGTATCCGATTTTATGTACTTTTATATTTCCATATAGGTATCCTATAGACATAACCCCCTTCACGCCGTTAGGTTTCGTATTATCTGAATCGTTAACCATCATTTGTCTTGGAATTGATAGTGGTGTGGTTTTCCGTTGCCTTCTCCGCGGTAGTTTATGGAGACACCACCTCGAGTTAGCTGGCCGTTTGTTAGGTCTTGTTTTTCGTCCTACTCGCTTGCTAACGAGCCGCTTCAATCGGCGTGGGTAGTCGGTTTAACCGCCGACATTTCCACTGAAATACTTACCGAAAGGAGGCACGGTCCATGAAATCCTTACCGAAGGATGCTAAAGACATCATGAAGGAGACATACTTAACATGAAGAAGACGCAGCTAAAGTTTTTGGGGCACATAATGAGGAAGGAGGGCCTGGAGAATCTGATACTCACGTGTCGAATAGAGGGAAAGAGAGAGAAGGGAAAACAACACGTGACATACCTGGCGGACTTAAACAAGTGGATTACAGAACGTGGTCTGGGGGGTGGAAGCAGAGGGAAGAACTTGTTGAGAGCTGCAAGAGATAGAAGCAGGTGGAGAGCCATGGTCGCATACGCTATGAAAGGACACGGCACATAAAAAGAAAGAAAGATAGTTATGCTGGTTGGTAGTCACAGGTGATTTTCAAGGAACCTAATTCGGCAAGTTCGCTGACGTATCTTTATAGGGTCCCCGTATGATTTTATTTAATTTCTTAAATTTAGATCGGTTGTCGATGATGTATCCCATTCTTAGACGTTCTCGTAGAATAACACATTCAACACTTTATTATACAAGTACCCACTAACAGAAACTCTTGCCACCTTAATTTTAAGAAGGAATGTCCACTTAGATATAAAATAGTAGTTATAAAAAAGTTTCCTAAAGAGAGCACACGAGAATTCCCCTCTCGCCCGCATTTCCTTAAAAATCTCAATAATGTAAAGAGACGTTAGTTAAGTACGGTTTTACTAACTACCTCATCGACCACCAGATTGGACTATGTCTTTCTAATGTAACTAATAGCATTACTAAACATACAGATAGAAACAATAACATTAACATCTTAATAACATTAATATTAACTATAAGCAAAATGAATTTTATCTTAGAAATGTAAAGAAATACACTACCCCGGTCGACCAGAACAAGAAAATTAAATTATGTATTGCAAAAAATTTAACACAACTAACATTATCATAAAAATAACAGCGTACACTCAAAATCAAAGCTAAAAAGAACCAATATTATTTACGAGTTCAAATGCTTCTTGAGGAACAGTGTTCCTAATCAAATCAATTTCGTAAATAATTCTACTGGTCATAATACTACATGCCTATCTAGACGACTCACGTTACATCTACTTGACCAATTAGGACACATTTAAACACAAATTAAAACCTACCAAACACCACCCGAAACATACTTGTAGAAAATACCAATAAAATAGCTTCATCCATATGTAAATGAGAGATTGGAAAATAATGTAAGCCCTAATAATACAAAAGGAAAAGCCAGAACTCAATAATATTACGACCACGACCACAATATGCTGACCGTGTCTGGAAAATAAAACATTCTTATAACATCAGACACACATATAAAAAAAAAATACATTCACTTAAAAGTTAAAATCATCCTTGATAATGGTTAAAAGAATAACGGAAAGCGTTCGGATATAAAGAACAGTTTTTAGACATTTTATGTCCAGAAAAGAAAACACGTTTACGAACACAAGAAAAATTAAATAAAAAGCTTAATTGGAGTAATTTGTCAGTTGTCTTTAACTACACTTGAATAAAAGAAGGATTGCTGCCCAAATGCACAATATCTATCTATCTATCTATCTATCTATCTATCTATCTATCTATCAATTGTGTTTGATACAATGAGAAACTATCTATCTATCTATCTATCTATCTATCTATCTATCTATCTCGTTACTATCTATCTATCTTGGTACTATTCTATCTATTAACTATGTTTGATACGATGCGAAACTATCTATCTATCTATCTATCTATCTATCTCGTTACTATCTATCTATCTTGGTACTAATCTATCTATTGGCTGAGTTTGATACGAAGCGAATCTATCTATCTATCTATCTATCTCGTTACTATCTATCTATCTTGGTACTAATCTCTCTATTAACTGTGTTTGATACAATGCGAAACTATCTATCTATATATCTATCTCGTTACTATCTATCTATCTTCGTACTATTCTATCTATTAACTATGTTTGATACAATGAGAAACTATCTATCTATCTATCTATCTATCTATCTATCTATCTATCTATCTCGTTACTATCTATCTATCTTGGTACTATTCTATCTATTAACTATGTTTGATACGATGCGAAACTATCTATCTATCTATCTATCTATCTCGTTACTATCTATCTATCTTGGTACTAATCTATCTATTGGCTGTGTTTGATACGAAGCGAATCTATCTATCTATCTATCTCGTTACTATCTATCTATCTTGGTACTAATCTCTCTATTAACTGTGTTTGATACAATGCGAAACTATCTATCTATATATCTATCTCGTTACTATCTATCTATCTTCGTACTATTCTATCTATTAACTATGTTTGATACAATGAGAAACTATCTATCTATCTATCTATCTATCTATCTATCTATCTATCTATCTATCTCGTTACTATCTATCTATCTTGGTACTATTCTATCTATTAACTATGTTTGATACGATGCGAAACTATCTATCTATCTATCTATCTATCTCGTTACTATCTATCTATCTTGGTACTAATCTATCTATTGGCTGTGTTTGATACGAAGCGAATCTATCTATCTATCTATCTCGTTACTATCTATCTATCTTGGTACTAATCTCTCTATTAACTGTGTTTGATACAATGCGAAACTATCTATCTATATATCTATCTCGTTACTATCTATCTATCTTCGTACTATTCTATCTATTAACTATGTTTGATACGATGCGAAACTATCTATCTATCTATGCGTATATATTTGGCAGCATGTTTTCATTGAGACATGTTTCGTTGAATAAATTAGGCATGTTCCGTCTACTTATTTTCAACTGAATCCTTTCATATTCACGGATAAGCTTTATGCTGTCATTATTGAAGCACGAGAGAAAATCGCCGTGTTGATACATATTTCTTTTATTCCGAGTACTTTCGGCATAACACAATGCCATCATATATATATATATATATATATATATATATATATATATATATATATATATATGTATATATATATATATATATTCATCGAATGATACAGAAATATTATATCTATTTTTATGATAATCCTCTCTAGTTCTCGAACAATTTTCTTGGTGTTATGATTAAATTCATCAAGGAAGGTGCCGTAGTTTTTTCTTACCCAAGTACTTTCGATCACCTCCGAGTTAATCCTCAGGCATGAATTATAAAGACATATTTATTCTGTGTGACAACTCTTTTACTAGTCACTTAGCTAATTGGTGTTACCTTCAGCTTCCCGACTCCAGAGTTTCATAGACGGACCCGTTCTTCTATTCCTCAGGGGGTATCAGTAATTGACTGCTTATACTTCACAATTTTTCTTCTGCACAAGTTGACACAAGTTTTTTCATGCTGTGCGCGTGTTCTTTCGCGCACGTGAGCCCACTATGAAAAATGTGTGTACGCAATTGCCCGGCCAATGTTGAGATTGGTCCGGAATGATGCTGCATCGGGTTGCTCACGTCTCTGATGACATTTGCGTGCATTTAGTAAAACACGCGTAAAAGGCATGTAAAAAATAGCATTATTTCAGAAAAATAAATTGTAGGAATAATCTTGAAAATAATCTGTAAGCATCGATAATTGTTTCAGTACATAAGTCTGAAATGATGATATGCCCGAACCAGAGGATCTTTATCTATGTTGAACATTGTGCAACTTGTGACGCAATTCAGAAATTGTATAGTGTTATACGGAGTTTAATCGATAAACAACATCGGCAGCTTGGAAGATTTGAGGAGCGTGGAACCACCTTTTAGATGCTGCAACTCCAACATCGCCACCCCCCCTACCTGGTGTGGTACCACCTTTTAGGGTCGCAGCTATTGGCAACCCCAAGCAAATCATTATGAAAGCATACCGAAATTTTTATATAAAGAAATTACCTGCAATATATTTTTATATAAATAAATTACCAATAATAAATTCTCATTTAAATAAATTATAAACAATACTTTTTATATTAGAATTACCGACATTTTATAGCAAAATGACTAAAAAAACATTTTATAGTTTAAGTACCAACAATAGATTTTATAGCAAAATGAGCAACAATACATTTCATAGCAAAATGACCAACAATAGATTTTATAGCAAAATGACCAACAATACATTTTATAGTAGAATTACCAACAATAGATTTTATAGTAGAATGACCAACAATACATTTTATAGCAAAATGATCAAAAATACATTTTATAGCAAAATGACCAACAATACATTTTATAGTAGAATTACCAACAATAGATTTTATAACAAAATGACCAACAATACATTTTATCTGTAGTTGAAGCCTTAAAATTGCGATCAAAATATTTAAATTTCAGCATTAAATAATTCATAGAAGTTGATATGCCGCTAAGCAAAACTAAACCAAAAATATTTAAGGGAGTTGATTGACTTCCCTTTCGACTACGCCCCATAAGTAGAAGTTGAACGGATTCAGGTCTGGAGAGTAAGAAGGCCATATGTTTGTGGTGACATCGTGGATATTGCAACTCATCCATTCTTGGGCCGTCTTGGCCTTATGAGACGGTGTATTGTCATGTTGGTAAGGTGTTCGGTCTTCCTATGTTCACACAGTGTATCTAAGGCCTAAAAATCCTCCCCCAACACCTTATAGTCAGCAGCATTGGCCCTTAAACCCTGAGGAAAACGTGAAATGTATGACATTTATCTCGATGCTCACGACTTCCAGAACCTTTACAGGTGTAGGAAACATTGTGTGCATGTTCAGTGGAATGTTTTTCGGTTTTCTGCATAAGCATCTGTTAATTCTTCAGATGCGCTTTTGGCACTGATCAAAGATTTCTTTTTCTCATCAGAGAAACAGCTAAGAGCCCCAAGCTGTTGTTCAACAAACGCTTTGCGCGGATCAGAATCTTCTGTCAGACATGAATTAGCTTTACGAGTTCAAATGCCTCTTGAGGAACTGTGTTCGTAATCAAATCAATCTCATAAATAATTCTACTGGTCATAATACTACATGCCTATCTAGACGACTCATGTTACATCTAGCCGATCATATGACATGTATGTATTGAATGGTACTCATTTAAAGTTCTTTCAGCATATTGCCTTAAAAACCTGGAGATCATTAGCAATAACGTTATTTTAATTTCTGGGATTCTTATCGATAATTTTCTGCACCTTCCATACAAATATGAGTATTCTGATGATATTAGGAGCCTTAACAGGCGTTTTACGTTTGTGGCTGCAGAATCAACGTCACAATCTTCTCTTCGCGAAATTTAACAACAAATGTACATGATTTTCAAGACTTAGCTTAGATGTGGCACAAGGCCGAAAGTATGTTCCACCTAGTGAGGATCGAACTCACTATTGAGTCGTAAGTGATCTAGCGAGACATGTTTAAATCACGTCGAAGTACCCAATTGATTTTCTAATCTTAGATGTGGCACAAGGCCAAAAGTATGAACCACACAGTGAGGATCGAACTCACGATTTAGCCGTAATTGATCTAGCGAATCAAGCTTGCTAATCACTAGATTATGTCCAAGTGCGTAAAGTTTGACGACAGAATTGTGAGTTTAATTCTTGGACTCAAGAACATTGTTGTGGATTCCGAGATGAAATTCGGTCTCCAATGAATGAGAAACGCAAGAATTAAATATAAGAAATTAAATGTATGTACTCAATAATACAATGGGTAATAATGTTAGTAAATCCAGGCAGGAACGCCGTTAGAAGCAATAATATATATATATATATATATATATATATATATATATATATATATATATATATATATATATATATATATATATATATATATATATAGTCTATGTGCTTGTAACTGAGACTTCTACAAGCGGTTACCTCACACTTACTCTACCTCCAACTCAATCACAATCTCTGCTCACTCTCCCTATATTCTGACTGACTCTGGGTATTTAACGGCAGCAGTTCAAGTGACACTCTGGTCGAGTCCACTTATATGAAAAAGGGGAGGACCCCATAACAAACATGGCGAGTTATTATAACAAAACTGAGATATCCGAAGTCATAGTACTTGGAAGTAGAACAATCTGCACTCTGTAGACTAAATCAATCTTTCATTAGAAATTCATACAAATACCACCTGAAGAAGGCCAGAGCGTACAACGGCTGAAACATCTTGAATATGACTTTAAAGATAGGGACAATGCTGTCAAGATTTTTTCTTAGTAATTTTAGCTTTTTCTCCTCGAGGTTTAATTGAGTTAGAATTTGATGTTTTAGGGTAGGTAAATCCATTTTATTTATTTATTTGCGCTAAAGAGCAAGTAGACTGGGACATCTAGCCTTGGTCAGCATCAGTAAATGTAGTTTTCTAATCGTAGTTTAGATGCGGCAAAAAACAGAACGTATGGCCCACTCAGTGGGGATCGATCTCACTATTTAACCGTAATTGATCTGGCAAGACAAGCATGATAATCATTAAACCACGTCGAAGCACCTAAATGATTTTCTAAGCGTAGCTTAGATGAGGCATCAGTTCGAGATTATGGGCCACCTAGTGAGGATCGATGTCACTATTCAGCCATAACTGACCTAGCGAGACAAGCTTGATAACAATTACATCACTTCGAAATTTTCAAATGATTTTCTAAGCGTAGCTTAGGTGTGGCACAAGGCCGTAAGTATGGACCACTTAGTGAGGATCGAAGGCACTATTCAGCCGTAATTAATTTAGCGAGACAAGGTTACTAAACATACATCACATCCAATGCCCGTAGTGATTTCTAGTCTTATCTTAGATGTGGCACAAGGCCGAAAGTATAGGCCACCTAGTGAGGATCGTACTAAATATTCAACCCTGGGAGACGAAGTTGCTAATCATTAAACCACGTCGAAGTGCCCAAACTAGGACCACAAATGACCGTGCAATTTCTAAGAAGCGAATAAAATCTAAATCATTATACTTCGCCTTTAAGGCAACAATCAGAGCGCGTTATTTTTTCTTTTACTGAGTGATCGATATTTTTCCTCATTTATCTGGAAAAATTTAGAAAAATTTACAGCTATTAAAAGATGTGTTATCAAAGAACTGAGAAACCAAGTACCTCACTATCATATCAGTTCGTTAATTTACCAATTCAAATGTTAGTTACTCTTATGTATTAGGTTGGTGCAAAAATAATGACGCAATAATGTCGTTTTTTGACGTTAAAAATACGTCAAAAAACTACATTATTAGCTCATTATTTTTGCACCAACCTAATATTATTTGGAACGGCTACGAGGCTTAAACGTTATTAGTCTTTAATTGTTATATATTTATGACACATGAGAGATAAACCGGTTTAGCTGTTTTTTCATTGTTTGTATTTTGTTATTAGCGGTTTAATGTAGTTTTTTTGTCACCTCGCTTTTTTGTTATTTTTGTTGTTGTAACATGCTCGTTATTCCTAAATTTTGGGCTCCTACCAATATATCTTATATTACTCACCATAATGAGTCTGACCACAATTTCTATTTTAAACATATTTACACTAATTAAAAGAGAAGGCAATTTAATGAGCCAAAAACGTATAGAGAGCGTTCTAAACCCAAGATCATACACAGTAAATTTGAACGCACAGTTTCTTAAAAAAGTTCATCTTCCTTTGCAGATCTTGCATAATCACAACGCGGGAAACTTAATTACAAAATTTATAAAATAATAAATAAAAAGAAAATGGAACTGAATGAAACAGAACAGGCTATATACCCAAATACATATAAAAAAAAATCAAATTTAAAAGTTTAAAAATGTATGCGTCCCCTCCCATTCTTGCGCATGTGTAGTTCCATCAGCGTAAATATCGCTAAAGAATGAAACGCGTTGGACGAAATATTGTTCTGGCATATATTGAAAAATATATATATTACCATTTTCTCCCGTATATATATATATATATATATATATATATATATATATATATATATATATATATATATATATATATATATATATATATATATATATATATATCGAAATACATGTATAAAACTTAATATTACGTGACATATTAAAAACGGTCGAAGCAACCGGTTTCGCTCCCGCTCTTCAGGCTTCAACGGGAGATTTAATTTTAAATTAACACAGAAAAATGTACAATAAAAGGAAGTTGTGGGAGGAAAAAAATATATCAAAAGGAACTAGAGACAAATGACAGCGAGCCCCAGCAAACACTCACGTTGTTTACACAAAAAAGGCTTAAGGGACCCGGTCACACTCTTTATTTCATCTAAAAGTTCTGGAGACACTTTACATCGGGTCCCTTAAGCGTTACTTGATTGATCCAAAAGGTGACTTAACCCAAAGAATTGTAAGTTCAATGCCTGGCCACATAAGGAACAGACCCCAAAAAAATTGGCGTGTTGTTTTTTCTGAATGTTCGTATTTGAGCTTCCGGTGCGAATGCCAAGCAGTACAGCATGCCGTTTTCAAATTTCTGGCGGAGTGGATTGCTAGATGGCATTCCTTTTCTCATAGACGGCGCCCAGCTGAACTTACTATGTTGTACAGTCTACAAAACCAAAATCAAACAACGAGCATGCGCGAAATTTAAAAATATAAAATGGCGAAAATTATATATATTAGGTTGGTGCAAAAATAATGACGTAATAATGTCGTTTTTGACGTATTTTTTAACGTCAAAAAACAACATTATTACGTCATTATTTTTGCACCAATCTAATACAACGTGTGATGGGTATATATATATATATATATATATATATATATATATACACGCACACAGACACACATGCAAATGAGAAGTAAGATTTCTGTTTGTAGCATTTAAAAAGTGGTCAATACAAAGTAGATCAATATATTATTATTTTTATTGTAAGAGATTATAACAAAAACAAAATAAAAAGCTTTCGTGTTTCGGTAACTTTTTGCCCCTTCATGAAATGGTAAATAAGTGGTGATTAAATGATATACACACATCAGTAAAAGTTTTGTCACTCAGCTGATTGATGTTATCTTCAGCATGACGACTCCAGAGTTTCGTAGACGGTCCACTATATGTGAGTATGTGTGTCTGTGTGAAAGAAAGCGATAAAAAGGGAAAGAAGTTCCTTTTTAATTTGTTTAATAACGTTAAAGTCTGAAGTCAATACTCCTGGCCAAAAATGTTACGGTTTTAATTTTTTTTTGTTTCGTTGTATTTCTCTCTGCCTATTCATCTTAAATTTTGACAATGATCCAATTCAATTTTTCCAAGAAAACCATCTGGGAATTGAAATCACCGCCATATATATATATATATATATAGGTGTTTGTGTGTAGATAGATAGAGAGATAGATAGAGAGAGAGAGAGAGAGAGAGAGAGATAAACGAAACAGACTGTTGCAGGTAGGTGTTAATCTCAGTTTCAATATATATATATATATATATATATATTGGGGAAATTTTATGACGAAGTTTACTTGTGATGCGTTTCGTCCTTCAGAAATTCAGGGGACTTATTTTATTATATTGGTAAAACTGCACATGCGTATGGCACAGGTGTGTTAGAAATTTGAATTTTTTTTTTAATTCCCAGCACCCATCTACATATATATATATATATATATATATATATATATATATGTTCCATATGAGAAATTTCACATCTGCTTCAGATGGTTTTTATTCTTAACCATATTTTAAACATATGTGTGTGTTTGTATGTCTATATGAATATATATATATATATATATATATATATATATATATATATATATATATATATATATAAAGACAAAAGGAAACGTTATCTTTGCCGACGATAATCATTGATAATCTAATTTCTATAACAACAGAGTTGAAAAAAAAGTCACACAATTTTTTTTTAACATGCTGGATCATTAGCAATATATTTCAATGTAGAATTTTTGAAAATTGTCTTTATATATATATATATAATTGTATATATATATGATGTTTTAAAAAAATGAATGCTGACCAGGACACTACTGCGGTTTCCACCACTACTGTCTCTTCAGGTGGTTTGTTCAGCAAAAAGACATAAAGAATGAATGATAAAAATTTAAAGCTCGAAAATGACGTGAAAAGTGAAAATATATTCTTATGTAATTGCAGGACAAAAATAACTGTCCTTTAAATGGATTATGCCGTACGGAATGCATTGTATATTGTGCCGCAGTAGAACAGTAGAACAATAATATACATCGGGTTTACTTAGGGTCAGTTCAAGAGTAGATGGTATCATCATACCGGATCTTTTAGAATTCCGGAACGTAGGAACAACACGAAGCTATCAAACTATTATTGGAGCTTTAGCAAGAAGCATAACAAAAGCCGAAACATTAAATGAAGTCTATTAAGAATAGACACAATAATCGGGAATACGTGTATGCTATGCCAAGAAGCGAAACCAGCTATAGCAACGTATAAGGAAATCACTGAATTACTGAATGGACTCTTTTTTCATTGTTTACTTCACATTAAGTTTACTAATCCCATGTTATTTCAATCCTTTCGATTACAAATGCCATTCCGCAACATTCGACAACCCCCCACACACACAAAACGCATCAAACTATTCCTACTAAACAGACTTTCATTTACAGTGTGCCTTCCTTGAAATGCAATCAAAGTTGCTGTCGTAAGAAAAGCGATAAAAGTTTATTAACAAAAACTGGAAATGTAACGCCAGTTGAAATTGTTCAGTTGTACTTTCGAGAGTCGGACAAATATTGTAAGTTTATCAAGAAAACATTCAACCTTCTTTCTTTCTTTCGTTTTTATCAGACTGCTCTTATATATTTATCAATGCCTGTTCTAATCCGCTGTTTTCAACGGCCTAAGACAAACTTCAAATCTATCTATCTATCTATCTATCTATCTATCTATCTATCTATCTATCATCGTGTGTTCACATCTATCTATCTATCTATCTATCTATCTATCTATCTATCATCGTGTGTTCACATCTATCTATCTATCTATCTATCTATCTATCTATCTATCTATCATCGTGTATTCACATCTATCTATCATCGTGTGTTCACATCTATCTATCTATCTATCTATCTATCTATCTATCATCGTGTGTTCACATCTATCTAGCTATCTATCATCGTGTGTTCACATCTATCTATATATTTGTCATAGTGTGTTCATATCTATCTATCTAGCTAGCTAGCTCGAAATGCTGTAGTGAGTTCGACCCTCACTGCGTGCTCCATGCTTTCGGGCTTGAGCCACAATTAAGCTACGCTTAAAAAAATCACCAATACTCCTACATGTATTGTAATAGTATGCAGGATTGTCACACTAGAAAAATTACGGCTGATTAGTGAGTTCGATCCTTACTGGGTGCTCCACACATTTGGCCTTGTGCCACACCTTAGTTAGAAAATCATCATAGCTCGTGGGAGAAGATTTGGATTCATACATTTCTCTAGCTTATTTTGCGCCTAAGTGGATATAACGAACCCAACGAGAATTGGAACTCGGCTCTCCGATTAACAATTCCGGGATATTTATCCATTACACAACACGGTATTCACAACCTGTCACCCATCCAATCTCGACTTTGATTAACTCCGGTGATTGTACGGAGACTGGTATTTCAATGCGATGCATCCGTAAGCCGATCAATTTCTGGAAAAAAGATTAATTTGATATATTATAGCTTTCTTTTGAATATTCCAAAAATGTATGCTCCTTGACATGTCAACTATTTGAAAAAAAAAAAAAAAAATGGCGGCCAGACTGGGGAGCAAATAACTCGGCATTGTTGCATGACAACATCTCGCCACTTATCATAAAGACTATGTTGCTAAAGTCTCTGATTATTTTCCTATCTTTTTATTGAAAGATTGCCATCATTTTTTTTTTCAAAGATAAAAAAAATACTTACAGGCAAGAACTCCTGCAAGGAGGTTCAAATTAAAAAAGTCTTCAATGAATTTTACGATTCTACGAATTCTTTAGAAAGCGAATCGCCAACTTGCTGTGAATGTTGAATTAATATATAGAAATACATCGGGGAAGACATTGATTGAATAAATTACTTTTTCAAATTATGTTATTTGAATAAATCAAGATTTTTATCTTGAAGAATTTGATTCAAGTGTATTTTATTTATAAATTTCTTACTATTTTTCAACATAAAATCAACCTTGGAGGTGGTCTCGTCTCTGTTCAGAGAGCTTGCTTTAAATCGCTCATTTTCCATGTTGCCAGTATGAAGAAAGGAGGTTAAATTCCGATATTTGTTTCACAGCTTATTTAATTTATTCACCGTCAGATTAAAAACAAAATGAAAAAAGAAAAATGAACACGAAATTAGGATAAAGTGTTATGAAAATAAACGAGAACATATCAGCATTTGTGAACAAATGGAATTCCCATGTAAATACCCGGACGTATGTCTATTTTGGGATTAAGTCATCGTGTCGTTTAATTGACTCATATTTGCATTTAAATAACTCAACAGGGGCTGATATATTATTAAATTAACAAACCTAATCTAAACTAGTGAAAACGGGATCTACGTTTTCCTTTTTGATTCCAGTATAAACAGTTTATATTGTTGATAAGTTAAAAATATTGAAATATAAAACAGAGTACACTATTTACATTATTCGGACTAATGTCCTCATCTTTGTCGCCATATTTATTACAACGTTTCGGCCGTTGTACACTCCGAATGTCGAAACTGAACCCTTTATTTTGCTCACTGGGGTAGACTATTCTACTTCCACGTGCCATGTTTAATGGGTGTCATTTATCTGTTAATTCCCCTCTGCAAGTTCTTCACTGCTTTAAACGGGTATTGAACTCACACTCTTTGGATCCCACGCCTGTATCCACTGTACCATGTGTCCTTCAGGACATCTGTGTATAAATTTCTGGGTATTATAAACCTAATGTCTCAGCAACTATTTTTTTTTTACCAGTGGTCATATTGCGACAAAGATGGCGACAATAATCCGAATAATACTAATATTGAATATAATAACTCATCTCAGAAATATAGACAGATAAAATAGTGTCTAGTGTAAACCGGGCCTATGTTTACCGTTCTGAATCTAATGTAAAGCTAATTCCTCTTAAGCGGTTAGCATTTTATTCAAGAGTTATCAAAGGGAACTGTTAATAAGTTTAAAATATTGAACCGTAAAACAGAATATACCTTCTTTTTTTTTTTTCTTTCTTTCTTTCTTTCTTTCTTTTTTATCAGACTACGCCTATCTATTTATTAATGGCTCTTCTAACCCGCTGTTTTCAACGGCTTCTGACATATTTCAAATCTATCTATCTATCTATCTATCTATCTATCTTGTGTTCACATCTATCTATATATCTGTCATAGTGTGCTCCTATCTATCTATCTATCTATCTATCTATCTATCTATCTATCTATCTATGCAGTGTGTCTGTCATAATTCCCAGGGCCTCATTTCTCATAATATGACCTAAAAATTTCAACTGTCTCTTTCTGGTTCTAATGTATACCGGTCCTATCTCTACTGTTTAGTATCTTGTGTAAAAGGGACCAATTTTAACATTTTGAGTCTATTGTAAACCAGACCCATAAAGGCTAGTATGAACCAGGCCTTTATTTACTTTTCTATTAATTCATTGTGATTTTGTCCGACAAAACGTGTGTGCGACACTGAAAAGCCCAACATAAACTTCTATGCTATTTAATTATCTAAGCTAATTTAATTAAGCAATCTATATGAAACAGCACGAACAAGGTATTTTCAGAGAATTATACCCCTAAAACATTCAAGGAACAGAGATTTGAACAATTTCTTAACGGTTTACTTATTCTATGTGCCGTGTCTCTTAGGACGTTGGCGATTATGGCTCTCCACAATGTCCTAGTCTTTGTAGTTCTTAGTAAATTTTGTCTTTTAGCTATCCCTCCTAGACCCCGTCCTGCCATCCTTTTACGTAAGATCGTTAGGCAGATTATTAGGCAGATTATTAGGCAGATTATGCCCTTCAATGTGCACTGCGTGTGTCATAATTCCCAGACCCTCATTTCTCATAATATGACCTAAAAATTTCAACTGTCTCTTTCTGGTGCTACGTAAAAGTGTCCATTTTGTTTCCATTTTCTCTAAAACTTCGATATTGCTCAAGTATTAACCCATGTTATTATGAGATCCTTCTGTAGAACCACTTTAATGAGGTTTCAAGTTTCTTCTTCATCTGTGAAGAAATTGTCAATTTTCACTGCCATATAGGAGGACAACAAGAATAGTACTAATAATAGTAGGTGCGCTTGGAATGATAAAAAAGGAACACAACAACACACTGAAGAAATCCTTGGAAAATATCAGCTTAAGAGAAACACATAAAATGTCTTGATAAGTACAGCCCATTCACTGAGAAGAACTTTGTCCATGTAAGGCTAGTGATGGTATGGGAGTTAGAAAAACAGGTCATTAAATGTGGCCATAACAACACATCCCTACCTGCCTTAGGTCTTCCCGCAGGCTTGGTAGGTAACCTGACCATAGCAGAAATAATAATAATAATAATAATAATAATAATAATAATAATAATAATAATAATAATAATAAATATGATTGATCTTAGGTTTTCTTTTCTTTTTTTGTTTATATTTTTTCAAAAATTCTCGGTGGAATATATGATGGCATTTCTGACCTTAGATCTCGGGGTGGGACCCGGAAGGAAATAAGAATACAACAGAAACCAAAATAAATTAATAAATAAATAAATAAATAAATAATAATAATAATAATAATAATAATAATAATAATAATAATAATAGTTACCCAAAATAATGATGTCCTCTGGGACACGCCAATTCAAACTGACAAAGAAATAAAAGCCAACAGACCTAATATTATCATAAAAGACAAGAAATTCAGGAAGTGTATGCTTATTGAAATAGCAGTACCATCTGCGAGAAACACCTCTATAAAAATTATCGAGAAATTGTCCAAATACAAGGACCTGGAGATCGATATTAACAGGATGTGGGGAATGAAGGCTGAGACTGTACCAATAGTAATAGGAGCACTGGACCTCGTGAGAAAAGGAATGGGCAATTTTACTAACAGTGTCCCAGGTAACATCAACATATAAATTGACCAGAAGATCGCCCTACTAGGAACATCCCATATACTAAGAAATGTGCTATCAATTAAATGACAATTCTCCGAGAGGATCTAAGAACCATAGTTTGGACCCGTCTTTACAGGGAAGAAAGCAGGAAATAATAGACGAGAGTTTGATAAGAGACCTTAAGACGGATAATCTTTCTGCTTGAAGGAATAATCGACATCTGGAAATAAAAAAGTGTTTCCGAAATTGTGAAGGGAAAAGATGAAGAGGCCAGATATAGAATAGTCAATGAGAAAGTGTTGTTCAATAACAAATTCGCTAATAGCCTAATCCGAATTACTCTGCGAATGCATCAATTCTGTCGCTGTAATGATTGGTCATTCGTGTTCCAAAGTAAGGACATGTTGCTTAATCATAAATTCGGGTCTTGGTAAACTTAACTTAGCCAACTATCAGTATCTTGTTTTTATTAATTTATTTTCATTTTTGTAAAATGACAGACAAATATTCTTTTAAATTGTGGTTTCTCATTTTTATCGCTAATTCTCTCTCATAGTTCAAAATTTTAACGTATTAAAGACCCTCTTTTATGAGAGGTAACCAAAAACGCTGGCCGCTTAAAAGCTGTTATACTATCTGTTTATTTTTTTACGGTTAATTTCAACATATCTCTGTTTAATGTATTATGGTGCAATGTCGTTCATCAATTCATATTTTAAATCTAAGGTTACTCTGTCTAGGTAAACTCGAACATCCGAAAATTGATAGTCGCCTGGGGTAAGACGATAAACTACGTCCAACAGCAAGGCCTCTGATCAGGAGGTTTTCAGAAGCATGGAATCACCCTTCATTGCTGGTGTTCCAAGGTCCACCCTGAGCCGGGGTGGTAGCACCTGTTAGGGTCCCAACTATGAGCAAATAGTTAACACCCAAAATGGTGTCAAAATACTATGAAAGTGTAAAAATACGTTTTAATACCAGAAATTCGTTGTAAAAAAAGATATTACCTGCAATACATTTTCGTATATAAAAAAAAAAAAATTATTACCAGCAATACATTTTTGAAAAATAATATTACTAGCGATACATTTTTGAAAAATAATATTACTAGCGATACATTTTTGAAAAATAATATTACTAGCGATACATTTTTGAAGAAAAAATATTACCAGAAATAAAAATTTTGTCAGCATTAAATAATCTATTGGGGTTGATATACCGTAAAACAAACCAAACCAAGTCAAAACCCTGGGGTGTATATACACCACAATAAAAATGCTTACAATGTAGCAATCATGTAAAATATTATCGTAATGCTGAAATAAATTTGTTTCATAAAGATATCTTTGCGAGACATGGAGCTTCTACTCCAGAACAAAGAGACTACTCAAAGGCTTTCATGTTCGCTGTCTGGGACGTATTCTGAGTATCAATTGGTCAAACCGGGTCACTAATGCTATAGTTCTTACTTATCCCCATTTACCTGGTCTATATGCCCTTATCGAACAGCGCCGGTTCTGCTCGTTTGGACCTGTTCACCGTATACGGGATGGGAGGCTTCCGAAGGTTCTTTTTACGGGGAGCTGACCACCGGTAAGAGAGCCCGAGGGTCACCTCATCTTCGCTTCAAGTACATCTACGAAAAGGACATGAGGGCAATGAACATGGATATTGAGAGGTGGAAAGACGTCGCCAAAGATCGCTGACGCTGGAGACAAAATTTACACCGAGGGCTGAAGCGAGGAGAGGAAAAATGAAGGTTTGCCGCCGAGGAGAAGCGATCTCGACGGAAAGAAAACGACACGGCGACATCAGGTGGGGAGCATCTTCACATGCTTTCGTTGCAATCGAAACTGTCACTCCTGCGTGGGCCTGTACAGCTATAAAAAATACTGTACCGCCATCAGGAACTGAGGCATAACTCTTTGGCTGCAGATTCATGGTTTCTCGAGACAGACGGATGTCACATACACATACATATACTGTAAAGTGTAGGTGAAACATACCAATACAATAATAGAGAAAATATTTATATCATAAAAAAAAGCCACGATATATTTCCATGTGTAGAATTTATCTCTATCTATAAAAGGCAGGATGTGTGTGTATGTATCGAATGCACGGCCGCATTTTTCGACGGATTTGCACCAAAATTTACATGCACATACTCCAAGTTAGCGGGAAGGCCATGACTGACTTTGAAATTACCCAACTCCCACCGATAGTGTAAATAATAGATTTTTTCATGCTTCTACGACAGTTTTCATGTAGTTTGAGACCATTTTGTACTGGCCAGAGTGAGAGCCACGAATAGGCATGAACAGCTGACTGACACGCATGTTAACTCGCATGCTAGCATGCCAAAAAAAATAAAAAATAATCGATAGCTGCATTCGTCACAAGTGGGAAAAATTTAAATCTCCATGGCACTTTACTCCAATTGGCTCATTCGCTTGCTTAAACTCAACGTTGATTCTGATTCCGCAGAACTGGGTTGGGTATGAAAAAGTATTTGTTGTTAACATTCTTTTTTCATTCGGTTTTTCCAGTTACGAGTCCTTTTTTTTAAAGCTGATCGTTTTGTGTTCATTTTGTTTATTTCTTTTTTCGTAACAGATTTAATGTTTAGTATAGACCTTAGAAAAAAATTCGCAGTGTGAGATAGGCAAGAAGTAAGGCATGTAGCAACATCAGCACGGAAAAGGGCACTCCTTTAAAGGCAAGGAAGGGCAAAAATATTTTAATTCAAGTGATAGCGATTGCTGTAAGAGTCGTACGATTTTTAAATAAAGCCCGGGCAACGCCGGGCCATGCTGCTAGTATGTAGATATTACATCAGGTAAACACATAATCACAATACAAAAATAATAATATAGTTGCATGATACATTTAAGATGCATCAAGGGTGGTCTTAATTGGTGCACTCTCCTCATCGCCAAATTTCGGGTACTGCATTATACCGTCTCGAACAGCAACCCCGACCTGATTCCACAAGGGTCAGGCCGCTTCTTTGATAGCGTCGTGCTACGCGCCTCGAGATTGCAAAGAAAAGTTCAGCTACGGCCAGGTGTCCGTCCCTTCTTATTGATATACATCAGCTTTTCCCGCTTCCCTCGCATATAGTCTTGCCTTTTTGTTCCATCCGGTTTTGATTCGAGTCATTTCCACGGAATCCATAACGAGGTAAGCTGGACATAGTCTAATCCGATGTTTCAACGTTTTAAATACCAATCCCATAACTCGTTAACTAAACCTTATTATATTACTGTTTCTAAAAAAATATTCATTATTCTTACTATTATATAATTCTTTATATCTAACTTTAAACATTTAATCAAACAAAATTCAACAACCCCCCAAAGTATATGTACATTCACGCCTATATATATATAGCGATGATGATGACGATGGCGGACTCTCGCGTCGATTTCGATGTATAGGGATACGAAAACCTCATTCAGATTTGATCTTTGTGTCGTATGTGACTCTTCAGCTTCGCATAAGTCCACATATTGTGCGGCAGCAATAGGAATATTTGCTGACACTTTTCGCCGTTGTCTTTTGTTCATTAGCTGGCCAATACGACTGATTTCAAAATACATACGACTGAAAGAAGGCGTCGAAGTTTTTTTTTATTTTCTTTTATTCTCATTTTTGTTTTCCCAAATACTTTCAAGATCATCTTCAGGGTTTAATTTTGTTTAAAATACGCATGAAAACCCTCTGTTATAATTGTTTTAAAATAAACAGTTGAAACTATGGCGTTTTTTTTTTTTTACATGTATTTGATCTAAGGGAAGTAAATTTAATTTGTATAATTGTAATCTATTCCATATATATATATATATATATATATATATATATATATATATATATAGTCAGAGAGATTCGCTGTATCACAGCTCATCATTGTAGCTAGACAAGGGATTGCTTCAAGCCGGATTCAAAACCCGACCAATTTGACATCAGTCGGATACTCCCATCAGCGCACGGTAGGAAGAAAAAAATTTTTGATACATTATACACAATATATATACATTAATGGCTACCAGAGGGCTCAATTCGTAGCTAAGAGCTTAGCATTAATCAGCAGCAGTCGACAAATTCCGACAAAGGGAGCGGCGTATATAGATATCCGCAGATTGCTTCACTGTATCACAGTTCATCAGTGTAGCTCTCTCTCTCTCTCTCTCTATATATATATATATATATATATATATATATATATATATATATATATATATATATATATATATATAATATCCATGAAAAATTGCCTTCGTTATTCAGGAGGGGCACCCTGAAGAGGACAAAGCGATTTGACAACTGAGCTAAGGTGTGCCACCCCCTGTTCTGAACAGACTCTCACTGAAGGGGAGTTGTGGGAAGGAGAAAAAAGAAACAATTTGCCAAGTAGAAATCACGAATACTATAAAAATTTGGGGTGTAAAAAAAATCATCTCATCCGACTAACGCCCGGTTAATAACCGATTTTTGGAGTTCTCAATGCACGTAATTTAATAGGCGTCTTTGCCACTAAAATAATGCACCCTGAATGCTTTTACAAGGTGTGTACTTAGGAACCTTTGTTCACTCACACTTTTGTCTAATTGTCTCGTCCGTTCGCAAGAGTTTGACAGTAGCGTTTCTGTTTGAGATTAGTTTAATCTCATTAATAAAACTGATGGCTTCTGTCCTCTCGTCATTTACAAGGGCTGCCATCTTCTTTCGGAAGTAATTAAAGCTGAGGCTACCGTAGAAATTAATCATGCGCAAGAAAACTTTGTTTATAACAAACTTAGTTTACCTATTAGTCTTTTGCGCCTTTTTGGTAGGTGTAGTGTAATGGATATCAGCTCGGAGTGAGAAATCGGAGAGCCGAGTTCGAATTCTAATAAAGGTCTTTATATTTATTTACGCACAAGTACCCTTGGTAAAGGTATGAATCCATCACTTCTGTCCTCTCCCCAGCTATAGGTTAAATAGCAGGACAGACTGGGTTCTATAGCTTTGGTTGGCAGTCAGTCTACTGCAGGAAGAAATAGCAGCCAACTGCAGGTGGAACTTCTGCCTAGTCTGTCATGAATAGAAAACGACATGATGGCCCTAACGTTTATTACTTTTGACAATTGACTAACTGACTGACTAAATATCAATTGCAAGAATAGAGAATGCATGGCAGTTAGGAAAATGATGAGGCCAAAATGCAAATTGCAAATTGCAAATCTTAGATACAAAAATCAAACGAGTAAAAAAAAAAAAGAGAAAAATATCTGGGATGTGTTTTAACAGAGGATGGAAAGTACGATACGGAAACCTGAAGGCTCATTGGAATAGCGAAAGATGCCTTCCAAAAGCTAAGCAGAGTATTAACAAACAGGAAAACTTCGGTAGAAACAAAGAAAAGTCTACGGAACTTCTACGTGATATCCATCCTTCTATATGACAGTCAATGCTGGAGAATCTCAAAGATGAAGAAAAGATATGAAGCAACAGAAATTCAGTTCTACAGAAGGATGCTGAGCATACCATGGACCAAATCTGACGAAGTTGTAGATAAAATAGAGACAAAAAATAAACTTGTAATTCATATCAGAAAAAGACCGCTGAAATTTCTAGGGCGAATAATGAGGAAAGAGGGCTTGGAAAATCTGACACTCACAGGATTGATTGAAGGTATGAGTGACCGAGGAAAACAATGCATAACATACTTAGTGAACTTGACTAAATGGATGGCGGGACAGGTTTTGGGAGGAAAAACAAAAAGTGCTACAAAGGGCAGGAAATTATGGAGAGCCATGATCGCCTACGTCCTGAGGAGACATGGCATATGAAGAAGACGATTTAATCAACTTCAAATTGCTTCAACATCTCACTTCACACAGATTTCTTTTAGAAAAACAATACGGATTTCATTCTCTAAGTCTACCGGTGATGTTTTGAAGGTTGTTACTGAATTCGACTATCAAGCTTTAGATATAAATGGCAAAGTTCGAGCTGTGGCTTTAGCTATCCCAAAGGCGTTTGACAGTGTTTGGCATACTGGTCTTCTTTACAAGCTACAGGGATATTGTGTCTTTTAACGAATATTCAGCTTAATTTAGCCTTTCTTTTAATGCAGTAATGCGAACGGACAAGCTCCTAGGTCAGGGTCGGCAACCCAAGGCACGCGTGCCACACGTGGCACGCCAAGCAATTTCCAGTGGCACTAAAGTATCCGAGCACAGGGTTGGTATATATTTGAATAAAATTCTGATAATCAGAAAAACTATTTAAAAAAATTGCTCAATACAAAGTAGAGCAAGTAATATTTATTCAAAAATTATAACATAAGCATGTTATAACATCGCTTCAAAAATAGACATTTTGTTTCAACACTTCCGCTGTGATGGGGTTGATTGTGAAATAAAGAGTTTTTTGAAAATTCATATCCAAATACAACACCCTTATTAGGGGAAGCATAATATTAAGGGGGTTTAATTTGGTTGAAACTAGTATTCTAATCTTATTGTTCTTTTTCCTCTTAAAGTCTTCTTATACTCTTTGTCACCCAGTAACTTTTTGCGTCTTCGAGGCATTATCACCTTGCTTGGAGTGAAATATTTTAAAAAGATTTACATTAACGCAACTCAATAACCCTGCATCATATATAAATCATCAAACATATGACCATAAATTTTTACGACCTATGTTTGAAACGTCGAAATGTATTGTATACTTAAGTTCACTCAATACAAAGTTATTGTTAAAATAACATTATAAGTCCCTTCAAAGTTGATGGTGTCAAGATACATGCAGAAAATTATTCTAAGTGCTTGGACAAGACGTTATTTGGATGGTACAGCCGTCATTTCGGTGCATCTCTCATAAAATTTACGAGTAGTAATTCAGGACAATGTTTCTCCATATTCGAAAAATCTGCTTCTTGCCACCTTACCTCAAAATGTTGGAAAGATAAAATTAGTGCAACGACATTCAAGTTCTCCGGAGATTAATACAAAATTTGTGAATCCATCATTAACATATATTCTCCTGTGATTACTTTTAAATGTCTCCTCCATTCCCCCCCCCACATGTCTAAACTATCATTAAAAGACATTATTTTGGAAGATGATAATTTTACTGAAGAATGTTGGAAAAGTTTCAAGTTTTTATCTGAAATCAAGAAAAATATAGACTGTAAGAAAAATATCTGTCTATATTTTTGAGATGAGGTATTGAACTTATTTACATTGCATTATCCAGGTATCAAATTCACAACTCTTTTTTGGAGCAAGTCACTGGATCCAACGAACGCTTTTAAACACCAGACCATATATTCTTGAGGACACTTAGCCTAGTGGACAAAAAAAAAATAAAAATAAAAAAAAAATAAAGAAATTGGAGAGTTGGGTTAAAGGGAGATAACTAAGACATCCGGAAGGGACTAGAACAATCTACCCCGGTGAACGAAATAAAGGGTTCGGTTCGAAATTTCAATCACCTGAAGAAGGCCGGAGCGTACAACGGCTGAAATGTGAATATGTTAATAAAGACGAGGACAATAGTCCGAATAATGTAAATCTAAGTATAATGATAACAATATATGCGACAAAGATGGAGTCTTTTTAAACTGACACCAGGAATATATTGTTTTGAAGAGATGTATATGTGAGTAGAACGCAATATTTAAACACGCAAAATCTCTGAAAAGGAAAAAAAAAACCTGTTTGCTAAATATCGTTAACTTTGAAAAATAATGTGTATATTTCTGACTCATAACATAGTCAATATAGGTAATACTTGGGCGACCAACCCGTGGCTAGGTGTCTACAGCAGTAAATCACACGCGAGTTTTTGTATTGCTCGCTTGTAATGTCCTTCAAAACGCATTCTGCTTTCACCCAATACTGTAGAAATATCAAGATGAGCAGTGATTTAGTTTGATGTTGTATCCAAGAGATGATGAATATTGCTCTCAGCACCAGAATGTCGGTTCCATCAAGCTTAGATTCAAGTGTTTTAGTCAATGTTGAAGCAGTGGTGTCATACATTAATCCCGCCTCAACAGTGGCGTGAGAGAAGCTCAGTTTGAGGCTGTCTGACAGATCAGATTTCCAGAGTATATCCATTTTATTCAAGGTAACCCAGGCTTTGAATGTGCAGGTTTTTGACAATTTGAGCTTAAATTAAATTTGAGCTTAAATTAAATTTGAGCTTAAATTATTTAAATGTTTCTCAAACTGAATGTGTTTCAAGCAGTCAATAAATAAAGTATTTTTTTTAAATTCAGTTTATTTATTTTTTATTTTATTTATTATTTACAGTTCCGACTAATATTCATGGGCAAATTCATGCAATGCGAATAATAACTCTAACGTTAATTGTAATAGTCAAATTGAATACTAAGTAGAAAATTTGTATTATTTACAAATAAAAACCAAAAAAAATTCACACATATAATATTTTTTTATTATATATTGCGTACTATATAACAACAGGGATTGAAAAAATCTTCGGCCCGACTAATTTTCGAAACCAGAATTTAAACGACCAATAATCAGATTATAGATTTTATGAGGCGGGTCTATCTGAGAACTATTCAACATATAAAAAGAAAAGTCAATGAAAGTTTTGATAGGCTTGTTTGGTTTGGTTTGGTTTGTTTTACGGCATATCAACCTCAATGAGTTATTTAATGTCGACAAAATCTTCATTGTTGGGAATATTTTATTTCTAAAAATCTATTTCTGTTAATGTTTCCCTTCAAAAATCTATTTCTGGTAAGAATTTTCCTTCGCTGGTAATATTTGTTTTTCGAAAATATATTGTTGGTAATATTTTTTTTCAAAAAATGTATTACTGGTAATAATTGTTTTTCAAAAATGTATTGCTGGTAATATTTTTTTTTACAAAATATTTCTGGTAATAAACTGTATTTTTACACTTTCATAGTGTTTTACCTCGAGAATGGGTGTTAATTATTTACCCATACCTGAGACCCTAACAGGTGCTACCACCCCGGGTCAGGGTGGACCTGGGAACATAAGCAATTAAGACGGGGTCCCATCTTTATTATCATGACGCTCCACAGCTTCTTTTCTTTATTATATGTGAATTTCCTCGATTTCTTCGGAAAGATAGTGATGTTGATTTCTGTCAGTTCATACACGGTTTAGAATTAAGAGTTGTCTTTCTCCTAGACTGGTTGCCATCCGGGATAGAGAACATTCACTTCATAGATGGGAGATGGAAGGAAAGAGACAAATTCGTGACTTTCTAAATTGAAGTTTACTTTCTCGACTGACAACCGCTACACTATGAGTATTTCTCCTCTTTATGTACTACCCACGAAAAAAGTTATATAATTAGCTAAGAAAATAAATCAGAACAAATTCCTCTTTGTGATCCATCGACCAATCGGTATGTTCGATTTCCCCCCACTTTTTTTTATTGAAGCCCTATTTTTTTCATTCATACACAATTTCCATTCGCAGCTGACGCTATCGATTAGGGCAGAAACGTGGCTAGACTGCCATCTATTGAATTAGTGAATTCATGGTAGCTTAGAGGAATACGCAGACACAGGTTAGCATTTATAGATTTAGGACGAAGACAACAGCCCATTAAATACTGTGGCGAAAGCTTACCCAACAGACTGTCTACTAATGTAACGAATTCAATACTTACTGTGTACCCCACTATTGTATCCATGTGAAAAGTCTCATCAAATGGACACATCGCCGTTGTCAAGTCGTAAGCAAACGAGTATAGAAGATATTCATAGTCCAAATCCTCGGTAGGGGTCCCATTGTTGTCTTGCGTCAGACTAACATAGGTAAAAAATAGAGTTAACAAGCTTGTCTCTCAGATCATTACGACTGGAGATCGTTAAAGTCTCCTTGGCAGGATTAGACGTAACTTCTTACTGTTTAATGTACCGTGTCCCTTAAGTACGTTGGAGATTATGGGTCTCCACTATTTCCTATCCTTTGTAGCTGTTTATAAAAAATTGGTCTTTTTCTAATCATTCCTAAACCCTGTTCCGCCATCGATTTACGCAAGCTCGTCAGTTAGATTATCCGTTGTTTTCTTCTCCTGCCTTCAATATATCCTGTGAGTATCAAATTTTCCAACCCCTCTTTCCTCATTAAATGCCTTAGTAATTTTAAAGGCCTCTTTTGGAAAGAAGGTAAAGTTTCCATTAAAGTTTCCATTAAAGTTTCCATATTTTTTGTACTTTTTCTATGTGCCATATCCCGTTAGAACGTTGACGATCATGGCTCTCCACAATCTTCTGTCCTTTGTAGCACTTAATAATTTTTGTCTTTTTTTTACTCTCTCTCTTAAACCCTGCTCTTGCATCAATTACCCAAGCTCGTCAGGTATCTTATACGTTGTATTCCTCTGTCTCTCTTGTCTTCAATCTCTCCTGTGAGTATCAAATTTTCCAAGCCCTCTTTCCTCATTATGCGCGCTAAAAATTTCAACTGTGTCTTTCTAGTGTTAAGCATAAATGCCCTTTTTGTTTCCATTTTCTCTAAAACTTCGTCACTGATCACATATTCAGTTTATGGTATTCTCAGCATCCTTCTGTAGAACCACATTTCTGTTCTTTCAAATATCTTCTTCATTTTCTAAAAGATTGTCCATCATTTACTGCCAGATAAGAGGACTGATATTACATAACATTTCTGTTTCTAACGAAATTTTCCTGTTTCTTAATACTTTGCTTAGCTTTTGGCTGATATTTTCCGCTATTCCAATGCACATTCAGATTCCAGTGTCGTACTTTTCGTCCACTGTTAAAAGACTCCCCGGATATTTAAATTGTTCTACTTGTTTGATTCTGGTAACTCCAATTTATATTTTGCATATTGGGCTGGTCTTATGGCTGACCACAATGGATGCTGTCTTGTCCTTTCTACTCCCTGCTGTGCTTAACCTCTTCTATATGTCGAGTCCTTTCACGACGTGTGCGATCATAGCCCTCCACAGCTTATCCCAAATCCTATTCTGTTATCCATTTACACAAGCACAAATAGATTAGTCGCTGCTTTCTTTTGTCTCTCTTGCCGTTAGTATGTTTGGTGAGTGTTAAATTCACCAAGCCCTCTTTCCTCATTGTATGTCCTAGAAATTTCAACTCTCTGTCTGATTCTAAATAAAAGTGTTTGTTTCGTTCTTATTCTCCTTAAAACTTCCTATTTGCTCACATGTTCAGTACATGGTATTCTCAGCATTTTTAAGTAGAACCATATTTCTGTTGGCTCACGTCTTTTTCTAATGCTAAAGTTCACTCAACGTAAAACTGGAGAGCTATTCGAAATAGAGATATGGGTATAAAATGGTTTTGATTAATGAGGAGAATTAAAGGAAAGAATTGTTGGTAGGAAGTCTAGATTATGGGGATAGATAACGCTTTAGCAGTGACTTGAAGAGGTTAAAATTGGAGCGTCCAAGAAAGCATCTACACGGGATCCTGTTCCATAAAGTAGTAGTTCTGAGTTGATATTTCGATTTACATTTGGAATACGGGGAAAATGACTGTGATTCAACTCCGAGGAAGTAACATGTTTCTGAGGTTAGCATTTGTAAAATCCCTTTTATGCTCGTAGATACAGCCTTTTAGATTCCGAAATGTCTCGCCGATATAAATGTTTTTACATGACCATAAATTTATTTGATAAATAACAACATCTGAAATGGTGTTAGATTTATATTTCTTCCTACTTATATCTCCGAATGCATTGGAGGGGGTGGTAAAGATAGGGATAACTAATTTATTTTCAAATTTTATAGATAGAATGGTAGAGGGAAGTATTATGATTTTCGTATATCAGCAACACAAAATTTACAAATGTCACCATAATTAAAACGAATAATTCTTTACTTCGAAATGACTTTAAGAGAGTTTTTGATAAACAACACAATTTTAACTAGTATAAACAAACGTCAAAAATACTGTTTTGCATCACCAACTTTTATTGAATTCATTCTTAAATAATCTAATAAATAGCTGGCCACTCGTATTCAAGGAGACCCGTCTAATATTGCAGATACTTGCTCAGGCGCATTTGTGTTTATTCAACACCCACAGAGCCATCCTGTGGTTTATACTGCAACTGTGCTGAGCAGACCTTAGTTACAGTTTCTGGAAGAGGGCGTGTTATTTAGCATGATCAACAATTCGAACAAACCTCGGCCACGATGACTTGCGACTTCGTGCTAGCACAGCTGTCTATGGTCCACAGGAGTTCCGTCTACCCATTTTCACTCACAAGGCTTTGGTCAAATCGGGGTATGGTTTAGAGGCACTTTCCAAAGGTGCGGCACGCTGGGATCGACCTCGATCCAGTCCGATAGTATCAGGAAGTCTCCTTCCTGACAAATTGAAGATCGTGATATTCGAACCTGGGTCCCATGGTCAGAAAGCGAACGTTCTAACCACGCGGCCATAGTTAAATAATCTAACGTATGTTATCTACCATAACCGGTGTTTGCATAAAAAAAGTTCCCAAATCAACATGCGGACAACTACCATACATAAATTATATCTACTAGGCGCACATACACATACATGCATACATGCATGCACACACACACACACACACACACACACACACACACACACACACACACACACACACGCAGACACGAATATACATACATTATCATCTGAAGACTACATAGTTAGAATTATAATACATTTACACACAGAAAGTAGTATTTTCAGCTAGGCTTGGAATCTGTTAATTTTTGTACCGTCCTAAGGAAATGCTATGTGTGTGTGTGTGTGTGTGTGTGTGTGTGTGTGTGTGCATTTAAACTTTAAATTTTTATTAATTTTAATTTGATTTATTTTAATTTGATTAACTGTAGAGTGAGTAGCCATGGTCAAATGCAAAATACATAACAGAACTGCCCAGCAAACAACTGACAAAGTTTGCAATAAGCAATAACAAAAATAAAAGAACAGGACAAAAAACAATACAAAGCGATCAAACATTATGTGTAAGGCAAAGTAATAATAATAAGGCAAAGCGACAGTAATATGGCAAAAAGTTCGCAAACTAAGAATTGTGGCTGACACACAACAGCAATTTCGTACAAGCAAACGTAGCTTTCTAACTTCAAGACAAGACAGACAAGGACTGAGTCATAAGAAATCGAGAACCGGTCTAGGTTATTGGCTAGGAAGAAATCCTAGCATGCATTTGTGTGCTTCTGCCTATAACATGGGGAGGGGCAATTGTTATTCAATTATTCCTTGGAAACAAATTTTATCTTGATATTACTTTGATTTCAAATTTTCTGATAATCTTCAGAGAGGTTTTAACAATTTAGCAACCACTCTTGGCCTGGAAGAGGTGTGGGGCCTTATTCGGCAACCTTCCTGGAGATGGGGTCTTGATAAAAGCAACCAGCCCCCGGTGCTGTGAAGAGATTAATAGGTGTAGATAGGTTCGCCTATCGCCCGGCCAGTACCCCTTCTATGTTTATTTAAGAGGAGTAAAGCTTCCTGGAGATGGTGTCTTGATAAAAAGCAACCAGTCCCCGCTGCTGTGAAGAGATTAATAGGTGTAGATAGATTCGCCTATCACCCGGCCAGTACTTTTTCCATGTCTGTTTAAGAGGAGTAAAGCTTTATCGATTGTCCTTGTTTAGGAAATGGCTTACCGGTTTTTTCTTCCATGACCTTGCAACATCCGACGGGTCGTAAGAAGGCCGAACATTTTGGTAACGCTTAGAGAGGCTACTCTGATCGAGATCGCATAATATCGGTGCATTTCTAGTGTCATGTGGCGCATGGATAGGTGTCCTTCAATTGGGCAGCCCTGAGGCCACATTATGGTTTAGTCTTAGCCCAGCTTCTGGTGAGTTTGTATTGCCATAGAAGATAGTGATACTTATATTTTGGCCTTTTTCTTCTTAAAACAAAATCTCGTGACAGATACAATGGAAGTAAATCCGTGTAAACAAAACAAAATCATCAATTGCTCCTCTCAACAATTCTTTCTCTAATAAGGGTAGTATTCGTACCGATTTCTGTAGTGTAGAATATTTTCTCTTCAAACGTTCTCCAGATATCTCCGCACTTTGCGAAACTAAATTAAATTTTTCTATGCATCTGAAAAATTTCTTCTGTTTGCCTGCTGTCGAAAAGATACTTCGATACGTATGCATGTCCTTGGTGTTTACACCAAGGAAAAATACCCCCCAGGTAATTCTTTCCTGCTCATTCAGTATGCATTATTACCCTTTATTAGGAATCCCGTCTTCATTTATCGTTAACCTTCTTTACAGGAGACTAACGTATGATTACTTGCAATATAGAAATGTCTCTCTCTTTTTCATATATATATATATATATATATATATATATATATATATATATATATGTATATATATATATATATATATATATACATACCTAAGTATATGATTGGTGTATACGGAATAAATTACAATAACCAACAATTACTATTCTTAAAGAGTGCTCGATACAGAGTAGAGCAGGTATAATTATTTATTTATATTTTTGTAGTGATTTTATAATATATTTATGTTATCATTTTTAAATAAATAATTATACATATATATATAGTGAGAGAGAGAGAAAGAGAGAGAGAGAAAGAGAGAGAGAAAAAGAGAGAGAGAGAGAGAGATCGTCGTCGTCGACTCTCCCGTCGAATTCGAGGTATGAGGGTGAGGTAGATCAGTTCCCAGGAAACCGATAGCCCGACAACAGCACATGAGATTTAATTATAGTGCTGAAGGTTTCGTGCAAGACCAGCCATACTTTTTGAAGGGCCGAATTAAGAGACCTAGTGCAGTAAGTGCCACAAGGTCCCCAAACGACCCTCCGCAATATATATATATATATATATATATATAACTTTTCTCTTTAAATAGTGGATTTCCCTACTCGTTTCTCTAGTAAATCTGATCAACACTCTTTTTTACTTGATGTGTTCCTTACCTCTTCTCCTAACTCTTGTGCAACACAATTCTGTCCACTTGGCAATTAGGATCAAGTTTCTGTTCATATTTCGTTAATAATTTCGTTAGAAACAAAGAAACGATACCTAAACTTAAAATGAAGAAGAAACTTGAAGCAACAGAAATTCGGTTTTACAGAAGGATACTGAGGGTACTATGTACCAAACATGTGAGCAACGAAGAGGTTTTTATAGAAAAGGAAACTTATACTTAAAATCAAACAAATACAAAAAATATATATATAAATATATGGCAAGCGTTCTGATAGAGGGCGGGGGTAGTGTGAAACTGAAATCCGAAGATGTATTAGGAAGGCCAAAGATGCATTCGAAAATCTAAGCAAAGTATTAAGAGACAGAAAAACTTCGTTAGAAACAAAGAAAATAGTACTAGATTGTTACGTGATATCTGCCCTCTTACACGACAGTCAATACTGGACAATCTTCTCAAAGATGAAGAAAAGACTTGAAGCATCATTAATATGCTTATAAAGGAAGATGATTAAGATCCCATCGACAGAACATGTCAGCTACGATGAGGTTGTAGAGAAAATGGGAACGAAAAGAAAACTTAGGCTTAAGATTTGGAAGAGGCAGTTAATTATTATGTGGCACATATTGAAGAAAGAGGGTGTGGAAAACCTGATACCCACAGGACTGATTGAGGGAAAGGGTTATAGAGGAAAGCAGCGCGCAATATGCTTGATGGGCACGAGTAAATAAATGGTAGAACTTGATTTGGGAGAAATAACTAAACCTATTAAGAGCTACAAAGACAGGAAGATATGGAGGGTCATGATCACCTACACCCTGAAGGAGACTTAGACAAAACACCCTATTCACAAGACTTCTTTCTGCTCCCAGCATTCTGGTTGGGATTCAATTCGTGAATTTCTTCAAAACTCCCCTTGAACCTTCCTATTTGTGCCAGAGAGGTTTCTTCATGGCAAAGCAGGTTTCGAAGTTTTTGTACATTCTTGCAAATACCAGGTGAAACCACAATCATCTCCTTGGTTCAAACCGGCTTGTTCAGTCGCTACAGCTCACAGTAATCACCTAATCCGTCTGTACTATCATGATACTGTTGCAGATTGTATTTTGTGTATCAGAATGTTAGCTTATCAGAAGGCTTAGAAATGTAGGTGTTCACAAGACATTCATCCACAACAAATATAAAAATAAGAACATTGAAAGGTAAAATCATTCAGGAGGAATAAAAAATGAGGCCAATGTGATTAAAGGTTTAACAAATAACATTAATTTTTATATCAATTTTTATATCAATTGAATATACACAATCAATATAGATATTACTGATCAAGTGCGACCAGTTGTAATAAAATATGTAGAAGGATTATACTGAGTTTCAATGTGTGTATAGGCTTGTGGTTACGATTTTTGTATGAAATTAAAGATGTTTTATCGTATTACAAAATGCCTTTTGTGGGAGTTCAGCTACTAATGTGTATGTGTGCATTTGTTAAAGTTACTGTTCAAAGTTTGTAAGAGTTGTGTACCTTTAGCTGTTGTCTTCATGTTGGATTGAGATTTAAAAATACTGTTTAGTAGTTGGTCAATTCACTTTTTTTAGTATGTTGTAAGTAATGTTCCTGAGAGAGCGAAGTGCTGTTTGTCGAGTCAGGAGAATTAACGCGCGAAAAGTGTAGTTAGGTCAAAGTTTTGACTAGCGTGGATTTGTTTAGCATATCTCCAGGGTTGAAGTTCTATCTGTTTGAATCGAATCGAAACGCTTCTATTTATTGATTTTGTGGTCTCAGAATCGGCTCCAAAAGCGGTACGCAGGAAAAGGTATTTTTGCTCAAACTTGCTACAGTTTTAAGGTCTCAGCCAATGAAAAACCTAGTTTGCTGAAACTAAGATGCTGATTGGGTAAGAAGTGATTATGCGTGAAAAATGCATTATCCCGGAGGGGTGACAGGTAGGTATGGAATATTTCATCTATAGTTCCGAACAGATACGTCGAATCTGCACGTAATAATTTTAAACGTGTCCTCATTCTCGCTAAGTTTTGTTTGCTTCACCGTATATCCACTAAAACGTTTATGAAATAACTGTAGTAGTGTGCTAACTAAAAATAAATCTTCTACCCCTCCTCTCTTCAGTCAATTTGAGACGTTTGCATCTTCTGTTAACAGAGCAGAATGATTTTCTCGAAAATTCTGCTATCAGCTCTAAACTGGACCCCCACTAAGCATGTGGACCCTGCAATAGCCATTCAGAAATGTTCTTCTGAACTGGCTCCTCTTCTCTACAATAAGCTCTACAATAAATGCTTTGCTTCTTGCTTCCCTGCTTGTTGGAAATCATCTTCTGTAGTTCCAGTCTTTAGTAACTCAGGCGGAGCATTATATCATTTAAACCAGGGGTGGCCAACTTTTTGATTCCATGGGCCCATATTTTGTACGATTAATTTAAATGCGCCACACAATCATTCACTTCCTTTTAGTACGTGTAATAATATGGACATATTTTAAAGTTATAATAAAATCTATTTATTTGAAAAATATATGCTTATGACCAGGGGTGTATCCTTTTAGCACTTTAGCAAAGGAAGTGCAATAAATATAAAATCACTGAAATGAATGAGTAGAAGTTGCTTAGTTTCTTTTCATCAAAAGGATGCAATGCGCCACTTGTAAGCATCCAATGCGCCATTTATGGCGCATGCGCCACAGGTTGGCCATCCTTGATTTAAACTATCAGCCTGTCAGTTTTCTACCGTTTTTTGGAGAAGTACTAGAGGCTTTAATAAAATGGTTAAACATCTCACCTTGTTGCCTTCTTTCGGATAAGCAATATGGATTTCGCTTCTCTAGGTCAAAAGGGGATAAAATTTCCGGGAACCTATTCCTCACCCGAGGCAGTCACCGGACCTTTATCCAGCGACTGCTCGCATCAAACAAAAATAACTCTCGGAACATGGAACTTTCGGACGTTGAAAAACTGTCTGTCAGTTAGATAATCGAAAACAGGCGATGAGTAGAATAAAAATCAACATCATAGGTGTATGGGAAACTAAGTGGCCAAACAATGGAGATATTTTTTTCAGTGACAATCACAGGATTATATATGCAGGCGGAGAGAAAAACGGTAAAGGAATATGATTGATACCAGATCAAGAATTCAAAAAATGCGTTCTGGGATACTACCAAAAGAATTATGGTAGTCAAGCTGGGATACTATCAGAAAGAATTCTGTTAGTCAAGCAGAAAGGACAGCCTTTCAACGTAGCTAGCATAATAGTGTATGCAACGAGAGTACAAAATAAAGAAGAAGAAATCGAATCTTTCTTTTTCATGCTAGACAAGGCCAATGCTCATTGCAAATCACAAGATATCATGATTATTATGGGAGACCGGAACGCCAAAGTAGGCAGGGAGAGAGCAGGGGATATAGCTGGAAAATTCAGACTAGGAACCCGCAACGGACATGAAGAATAATGGATCCAATCGTGTACGGCCAATGAGCAGGTAATAACCAGCAAATGGTTCCAAGAACACGCGAGACGATTATGGACATGGAGGAGCTCAGGAGGAGAAACTTGTTAGACATTTTCATGACGGTCGTCTTCGAGTATAGAATCCAGAGGTTGGCAGTGAATATTTCGGAGACAGTAGGAAAGCGTAGTTCAGGTTCGCAGTGGATATTTCGTAGCAAAGTAGCAGAGCGTAGTTCTTCCTTTTATCATCTTCGCCTGTTAAGTTGGCACTGGTCCTTCTGTAGTGTAAACAAAGATGGCCGCCTTTATACACGACAGATACAATATTCTGCGGCTTCTGATTGGTTAAACTTCTATTGGTAGACTATAAAGGAAGTTAAGTCATCTGGATTGTCTCACTAGTCCTATATATATACCCAAAAAACCGTAACAAAACTAAAAACCAAATTGACTACATAACTATTAGCAAAAGATTCAGGAAGTCAATGGTTCACTGCAAAACCAGCTCAAGTGCCGACTGCGGAAGGAAACATCACCCTGTTATATGTAAACTAAGAGTGAAACTACGGAAAACTGAAGAAGCCTAATGCAGCACTCAAATTGCAATACAACAAACTCCTGAGCTACCCGTACCTGAAAGATTAATATATGGACAGTGTGAAAAGAAGATTCGACGGTCAATAGAAATGGAAACTCGAGATAGGACGCACTAAGAGAAGATTTAGCGACATCAACAAACGATATCATCTGAAAAGAGAATGAACGAAGAAGAAAAAACGAATGGATAACTGAAGAGGTTCTCGACATGATGCAAAGGAGACAGAAAAATCTTTCAAGATGCGGAACGAAACACCGACAACTACACAACGAAATAAGGACCAAGTGCAGGTAGGTTAAAGAAGAGTGGCTAAAAATGTGCAGAAATAGAGAGACATGCATAAACATATAAGGGAAGTAACAGGACAGTAGACTTGCTCGTCAAGAGGCTGCATAAAATCAAAGGACGGGATACTCATATCAGAAAAGGGAAACTTCTTCAGCGCTGGAACCTGTATATTGGAGAACTCTTCCACGACGAAAGAGAACAACCAGCATTGCACAGAACTACGGATGGGCCTGGAATTCTAAAAACCGAAGTAGAAGCTGCACTGGCCAAATTAAACAGAAACAAGGCGGCAGGGCCAGAAATGGTGACTACCTTAGATGATTTTGGCATAAACAAGATTACAGAAATAAATGAAATCTAAAATAGTGGGGATATACCGGGAGATCTCAGCAGATCTATTTTCATAGCACTGCCTAAGAAACCAGGCCCCCCCCCCCAAAAATGTGAACGCCACCGAATAAGCCACATAACAAAACTCATCATCCGTATTCTGTTGAATAGAGCGCGCAACAGAATCAGGTCAGGGATAGGACAAGAACAGAACGGGTCGTTAAAGACACCGGAACAAGGAACGCGATATTCATGCTTAGAATATTATCAGAAAGAGCAATACAAATGTACAGGGTGTCCATAAAGTTCGTGTGCACTTTTAAAAAATGATAACTTTATTTGTATTTGCGATAGAAATAATCTATAAAAAATGTTATAAAGTTCAATATACCTAGTTTTAAGTATAGCTGAAATAACTAATGTGATTTCAGGCATTATTGTAAATCAGTTGGCAAATGTTTTCCGTGAACTGCAAAATCGTATTACCCTTTGTATTGCTAATGATGTAGGACATGTGGTAACTTAAATAAAATTTCAATAAAACCTTAAAAAATATAGATTTACTTCTTTCTAATCCTTTTTACAAATTATTTCTATCGCAAATAGAAATAAAGTTATAATTTTTTAAAGTGAACACGAACTTTATGGACATCCTGTAGCTGGCTGTGCATCTATGTTTTATAGAATATGCAAAGGCAATTGACAAATTACGACGCAAAGATCTGCTCTGCACGCTTGATACATTTGGGAAATATATTAGAATAATCAAGAACCTATACTGGCAGCAAATGGCCTGCATATGCTCAGTATATATAAAAAAAATAGAAAGAGGCCTAAGGTAATTATGTGTCTTCTCAACGCACTTATTTAACCTATAGAGTGAGGAAATTCTGAGAGAACTGGAAATCATACCAGGGTTCATCATTGAAGGCCACAATCTTAACAACATAAGATACGCAGATGACACGTTGCTGAGAGCAGACGCGTAAAGGAAATTACAAAACCTTCGCTAAAGAAGAAAGAAGAAAGAAAGAGAGAAGAAGGGACTAAGCATAAACTACAAGAAGACAGAATGCATCATCAGTAAAAAGATGAAACCGAAATGCGATTTATAGGCCAGGGATTCTAAAATCAGGCGTGTGTTGAAATTTAAATATCTGGGAAGTGTTCTAACAGAGGACGGTAAGTGCGATGCTGACACCAGAAGACGTATTGGGATGGCCAGAGCTAGACAGATTATTACGAGACGTTGGTTGTCAATTTATTCTTTTCATAAATATCTTTGCACTACAGATTCCATTTTGAATTTTGTATTGAGCACTTTTTTCTTGTCTATGCCTTTTAGGCGCGTATGTTTTCAGTCTTCTTTTTACATTCGTGTATATATATATATATATATATATATATATATATATATATATATATATATGTGAAAATATTGTAGAAAATAGGAAAGAAACTGGTTTGGTAAATAATCCAAAGTTCCTTAGTATTTTTGTAATTATTTTTAAAAAATAGTGCTCGATACGAAAGTAGAGCATAAATATAATTATTTATTTAAAAATATGATTTCAACTCGCTACATAAGAGGTCTCATGTTTCAAAACAAGAGCCGAAAACTTCAAAATAATATTTGAATTAACTTGAGTTAAAGTAGGCTCTGTTCCATCTTCAAGCGAAATTTTTTGGGAATTTTTTTTTTTTCCAAAAAAATTTCGCTTGAAGATGGAACAGAGCCTACTTTAACTCAAGTTAATTCAAATATTATATTCAAATATATATATGTATATAATAATAGACTCTCCCGTCGGTTTCGACGTATGATGATCTGACAGCTTAGTTGATTCAGTTATGAAATTTTGTGCGATAATTTTAAGTTGGCATTTAAGACCCGCTAGTGATTTACAAAGGAGGCCACATATGGAGCAAGTGTGAGGATTGTGAGATGAGATCTCTGTTAGATTTGGCTGAGCTTTTAGCTCTCGCTTCTTGAAGATGATTCAGACAAGCAGATTGAAAATTGCCGAGTCCACTAAAATACGTTGATCTCCATTCTACCCGCTCCAGGGCTAAGCGCTCAACGGCGTTATGTTGTATATTGGCGGCTGACAAGTTGCTTTTCAGCTTGTCTTTGTATCTTAGTCATAGGGGTTCTACATTCATGTATGTATGTATGTATGTATGTATGTATACATATATATATATATATATATATATATATATATATATATATATATATATATGTGTGTGTGTGTGTGTGTGTGTGTGTGTGTGTGTATTTAGGCAGCATACCTTCATTCAAATATGTTTCATTGAATAATATAAACATGTCGTGTCTATTTTCTGGTGATCTTTTCCATTTCTCTAATCACTTCCTTGCTAATAAGATGAAATACATCAATGAAGGCGTCGTAGTTTTTGTTAACCCGTGTTCTCTCTTTCTCTCCCCTCCACTCTCTCTCTGTCTCTCTCTCTCTCTCTCTCTCTATATATATATATATATATATATATATATATATATATATAAACATGCCTTTTCCAAAGAAATGGCTATTATAAGTGGGATGCACTAGATTTTGTCAATATTTTGATGTTTATCGATGTTATATTTTAAATAAATTAGGAATTTTAAAATTCTTTTGCATATATGTCCCGCAAAAAAAAAAAAAATTACATCTCTGAAGTGTACCTAAAAGTATTTTTTTAAATTTTATAATGTTTCTTTTTGCAATATAGAGTTTTAAGCTTTCAAAATGAGCTTCATGAAAGCATAAAAAAAATATGATTATAAATTTAGATATCGTCAAAAAAATTTGAGATTCAGACAATTTCAAAACCGGAGAGAAATTATTTCGTTGAAGGTAAAACGTGGATCAATAGAAAGCATTAAATGTAAATATAATGTTATTCTCTATTTGTCTACACGTCTACACCTTATTTTTTTTTACCAATATAAGCAGCCATAGACAAAGACAGACAACCAGAGACAGATTAAATGATAGATGTACATCAGAACATAGATGTTACGATATATATAAGCAGCGAGCGAGAGAGAGAGAGAGAGAGAGAGAGAGAGATAGATAGATAGATTGATGAACATAATGAAATAGATACATAACCATGTATAGGCTGAGATAGATAGATAGATAGATAGATAGATAGATAGATAGATAGATAGATAGATAGATAGATAGATAGATGTGAACAGCCTGGGATTTATATATATTTAGAGAGAGAGAGAGAGAGAGAGAGAGAGTGATAGAGAAAGAGAAAGGGAAAGAGAGGGACAGATAGATATTAAAAGGTAGATAGATAGATAGATAGATAGATAGATAGATAGATAGATAGATAGATAGACTGAATTAGATAGGTATATGGGCATGAAGAGAATAAGATAGATGAACATAATGAAATAGATATGTACATATGCATAGATAGATTGATAGATAGATATGAACAGCCTGGGATCTATATATATTTAGAGAGAGAGAGAGTGAGATAAAGAGAAAGAAAAAAAAGAGATATGAACAGAATGAGAAAGAGATTGATAGAAAGATAGATATATACAGGCAGATAGATAGATTTATAGAAAAATTAGACAGACGAATAGATAGATAAATTGATAGATATGAACAGAATGAGATAGATAGATAGATAGATAATTATGAACCTGTAATCAGATTGATCGATAGATAGAAAAGTAGTAGATATGAACAGACTAAAATAGACAGATAAATATAAAAAAAATGATAGATAGATAGATATATACATAGATAATTATGAACCTGTAATCAGATTGATCGATAGATAGAAAAGTAGATAGATATGAACAGACTAAAATAGACAGATAAATATAAAGAAAATGAGATAGATAGATAGATAGATAGATAGATAGATAGATAGATAGATAGATAGATAGATAGAGAGATAGATAGATAATTATGAACCTGTAATCAGATTGATCGATAGATATGAACAGACTAAAATAGACAGATAACTATAAAGAAAATGAGATAGATAGATAGATAGATAGATAGATAGATAGATAGATACATACATACATACATACATACATACATACATACTTACTGAGTGGAAAATGTTTTACGGAAATATCCACTGGTGGATCGTTAAACAATCTAGCATGCCGGCCATTATGTGGGTCCTAACTATAGGGTTTCTATTTATAATTTATTAGTGCACCGAAATAGGAAGGTAGGCATTAACGGGTCAATATTAAAATCTGACTATTAATTAAAGTCATCCTATTTTTTCGCGCGGCGGATTCATTGTTAGCGAAAAATTCCTCCTGACGTGAGAACGCAGCAGTTTCCATTCGTGCCAACCGACACACGTACACGTTCACTTTCTCCGTTGCTGACTTTAGTGTATGCTAGCCTTGTCAGCCATTACTCTCAGTGTCCGTTATTCACTGTATGTCCTGCTGGAACAAGGAATGGAATATTTATACTCAGACATAGTAAGAGACAGAGTAATGCAAATAAAAAAGGATGTAAACCGTTGTTTTATAGATTATTCAAAAGCGTTTGATAGAATACAACACAAAAGAATAGCTTGAAATTCAAAGGGAACACTGACATTTTTTTTATTTTCTTTTAAAATGAGAGTCACCTTTTACAAGACCTGGGGGTGGGGGCAATCAAGGTATAGGGTTACGATCATTTCTTTTTATGTGCCCTGTCCTGTCAGGACGTAGGCGATCATGGCTCTCCACCTTCCTCTATCCTTTGCAGCTCTCAACAAGTTCCTTCCACTGCCACCTCTCGCATGCCACGTTCCTTCATCCATTTGCTTAAAGCCGCTAGGGTATGTTATGCGTTGTTTTATCTTGTCTCTCTTTTCCCCTAATCGACCCGTGGGTATCAGAGTCTGCAGGCCCTCCTTTCTCATTACGTGTGTCAGGGACTTCAGCTGTCTCTTCCTGATGTTAAGCATAAGCATACTTCTTGTTTGCAACCTCTCTAAGACCTCATCGTTGCTCACACGCTCGGTCTATGATATCCTTAGCATCCTTCTGTAGAACCACATCCCCGTCGCCTCGAATTTTGGAAGTCATTTGTACGCATATGAGTGGAAGATAACGATTAATCTTAGTCTTGAACAAGTAAAGATTGAAGTGATCGGAGAGACATCCTGTTGGGAGTCGATTCCACAGGGCAGTTTTTCGCGGGAAGAGGCTTCTCGAGTGGAACTCACCTCTCACCGATGGAATAGGGAGCGAATGTGAGTGGTTTGCAACTATATAAGCGGCATGGCGTGTTCCTGCCATGAAGGTTTGCCTTGGCGGGACCAGAGAATGTGGTTCGTCCGAGCTCTTTCCATGGAAATAGTGGTAGAGCAGCGAGAGGTTTGCCACATCCAGCCTGTGAGGGAGGAGGTGGAGAATAACTCGTCAGCCACAATGGCTCCAAGACGCTTATATAAGAATAAAGTGTCGCTGCCGAAACTTGAGTTTGAACATAGATCACCAGTGAGCAAACACAGACGATTCCATTATTGACTTAAGTACACCACGTGGCCATAGAGAAACGTTATTTCTACTCTATCCTATATTACTATTCAGATCGCTATTTCTAATCTATCCTCTATTAAAATACGAACCGCTATTCTCTGCTCTACTCACTATACTATTTCTCTATTCAGATCACTATACGTGTTACTTGTCGGGCGAGTATAATCGAGCAAGTACTATTAGTGCGAGATTATTCGAAGGCGTCTGACACCAGTGTTGTTCAACGGCGCACTTTAGTTGTATCGGCGATTACAAAGTCTCTGCTACAACAAGCATTGCAAAAGTGACAACGAGTATTCGGTGGCATTTCACGAGTGGTAACGAGTGTTCGTAACACATCACAAAAACTCTATCAAGGCTGGAGAGGGAGGTATTGGAAACTCCTGCCCAAATATGACAACATTACTTTGTTTTCGTCCTGATCTGCATCTTGTAAAAGTAGAGGATAACAGGAGGAGTCAGACTAGAATAATAAATATAGAAATTAGCTCATCCCAGCACGCGTCGTCTCAATGGACTTTTTCAGCCTTTACAGTGTGGAGATCTTGAGAGAATAAGAATTCCTATTCGTATTCATTACTGGCAGATATCAACAAACAGAAAATAAATCTGCAGGAGCTCCCACAGAAGGTAGAAAAAGAAATCGACTAAAAAACATTAACCATCCATTATAAGAATTTATGGATGTCATGAAAAAGGAATAGCTCTAGATGCGGACTACGAATTGGAGACCACAATATCGTGCATAAATCTAAGCCAATTATTAAAAAACAAGAAAATTAGAATATAGTGCTGGACTCTTATGCAATATTACTCATCTTATATAGCTGTGAATGCTGTACAATCTCATCAGAGAATAAGATTTGCTATAGTAGAATAATTAGTCAGAACAGTTATCATGAAATATTTATAAAAAAAGGCAAAGGGAAGTTACCTTGCAGCGGTGGGGGAAGTGATTGAAGCTGAGATGCATCTCCAAGAACAATAACACTGAAGATTCCTTTTTGGATTTTCCCAAGAATCTCTAGGCACATAGCAGAATCCCGAATAGTTTACTTATATATATGTAAAATACATTCTAGCGAGAGGAAATCGTCTAGAACAACACAGCCAACCAACATTCCTTACAGCAGATGCAGCAATCGATTCGATATAATTGTTCCACTTAGTGTCTGTGGAAATCATGAGACGAAGAAGGCGCAACGAGTCACTCTACTGGAGATTAGCATCAGTCAGGCAAAAAAAAAAAAAAGTAGTTCTCTAGGACGATTAAAAAAAAAACAGTATGGAATCATCTTGATTCCTGAATAATAATTCTATGTATTTTTTAATCATTTTACTCCCAAGGAAAGAGAGAAAGCCAATGGACGTAGGGCGTTAGTTAGAGTGAAGATTAGAGAAAAATAACTGGGTAAGGGGATTCGAGGAAAGGAAAAATGCTGAACAGGTTTCAAGATAGAGGATGGTGATTGATGTTGCATTTAAAATTCTAAAGATTCAAGTTATCAGTAGACTAATACTCTTGTATAATCACTGTTACCTCACTTGTAAGAGAAATATCGTGATTTGATTCAATCACCATTCCTGTAAACCATTAATAAATAAAAGAGATAGGGAAAATTGAGATGTTCATGAAGATAGAAGATGGCGATTGACATTAAATTTACATTTTTGAAGATTGTAGTTATTAGGGAAGCAAGTAAACGGAAGAGAGTTCCACAAGCGGGAAGTGCGAGAAAAGAATGTAGAAGTGACGGGTACATTTAACCAATTCAACAGTAAAAGGGTGGGACCTTGATGCCAGTCTGATAACACATTGAAACTCAAATAGACCGGGCAACAGGAAAAAAAGGTCGTCATAGCAGTTGCTATGAAATTTGTAGGAAAGACAGAAGGAAAGCATGTTGGCGAGAGAGGGACTAAAGTCGAGATTCCAAGTCTGGATCAATTGCATTGCAGATCCTTCTTTGGATTTTATCAAGAACATCGAAATGAGTTACAGGTGCAACAGACCAGATATAGCAACAGTATTCAATGCACGGGCGAGTGATAGATTTTTAAATGTGCAAGATGGACTCTGACGAGAAAAACCTTCTTGCATAACTCAGTGACTGACTTTATTTGCATTAGGTGCAGCTATTGTTTCGATGTCAGTCAGTTGTGCCATGATACACTCTTAGGCGATCATGTATCTTTCGATACATGATTAACGAGACAGATTTTTCCCGCAGTAGGTTGCCATTTTGTCTACGGTAGACCAGTTGCCATCCGAATCCGGCCTGTCCTACTATTTATCCATAGCTGGGGGGAAAGGAGAATATTCATACATTTCCCAAGGGTATTAACACATAAGGTAATGTAATGGATTCGAGAGGAATTCGAACTCGGCTCACCGATTCCGCAATGCCAACCGCTATCCATTATTCCGCAGTGCCTCCTTCGATGTAGTCGTTTAGTCGTTCCATTTCAAGTCAGTGTGTCGCTTTCCATGAGTCTAGCATCAGCCATGCTGATGACGGGCAGGAAAGATTCTTGATGGACGTTGAATGAGAGCAGTTTTGTTTGGGTGGCATTAAAATTTACGAGCTATTTTTTGTCACATTTAACCAATGATTGGAGGTCCTTTTCAAGAGCCGCTGTCAGGTTAGCTTTATTGGCTCTGGCGGAGTTGCTATTAAGAAAATTTATGGGTAAGAGGATGTAAATATAAAGGTAGACATTGAAGAAGTCAACACCCAAAGACGACAGTTTATATATATATATATATATATATATATATATATATATATATATATATATATATATATATATATATATATAATTATTTATTTAAAAATATGATTCCAACAGGGTACATAAGAGTTCTCATGTTTTAAAACAAGAGCCGAAAACTTCAATATAATTATTTGAATTAAATTGAATTAAAGTACCAAGCTGTGTTCCATCTTCAAGCGAAATTATTTTTTTTGAAAAAAAAAAAAAATTGGCTTGAAGATGGAACAGAGCTTACTTTTTCTTACTTTAGTTTTCGGCTCTTGTTTTAAAACATGAGAACTCTTATGTAGCGTGTTGGAATCATATTTTTAAATAAATAATTATATTTATGCTCTACTTTTGTATCGAGCACTATTTTTTTAAAATAATAACAAAAATACTAAAGAACTTTAGATTATTTACCTAACCAGTTCTTTCCTATTTTCTATATATTTTCATATATATATATATTGGCTCCTGAAATAAAAATTAATTCCAGTTGAGCTCTCCAGGGAGGAGGTATGGGTTTGTAAACAGTATCTATTATAGCTAATATAGCAAGACTCTTCGCAAAGCGAATTGAGACACTGTCGGTCACTGGGCGTGTTTCTAAAAAAAATACGCTAAGAATCCACCTACATCCCTGCCGTGTGCCGACGGCTTAGTGGTAGAATCTCTGACTGACACCAACTGTCGGGTTTCGATCCTAGCTAGAGGCAACCGGATGTCTAGCCACACTGATGAGCTGTGAAACAGCGAAACAGTCTGTCTCTGGATGACGTTATAGACATATATATATATATATATATATATATATATATATATATATATATATATAGGTGATCCTTACAATCCATTATGTGGTAATAATTTTATTTCATGGAATATTGCTTAATCATTCAAACCGATAATACATTGAGAAATGTGTTTTTGGTCTGAATGATTCGGCAGAGCCCATAAAATAAAATTATTACCACAAAATGGATTTATATGGATTGCTTATTCATTATTGATATAATGTTGCTCTGTTTTTACATTGAGTCGTCTATGGATTCATATCCTTCTTGGAATTATACGTACAAAACATGATTGGATGTTTATATATATATATATATATATATATATATATATATATATATATATATATATATCCATTACACTCACTTACGTGCTCATACCCTTGGGAAAAGTATGAATCCTCTTCTCCCTACAGCTATGGGTAAATAGCATGACAGATTGGGTTCTATAGCTTAGCATGACAACTGGTCTATGAGAAGGAAAACTCTGAATTCAACACCTGCGGAGGGTGGTGCACCAGGTCCAAATGTGTGGCTTGTTGGACACAAAACTTTCATCAATATAATCAAATCTTATGTGCTGGTGTAGGACTTTCGGTTCCTAGGAACTGATCTCATTAACCACATACGTCGAATTCGAGCGGAGAATCGATCGAGAGTAGAATATGTATATATATATATATATATATATATATATATATATATATATATAAGTGGACATTGAAGTCATCACCAAGCGGTGCGAGTCTGTTTCAGACTGTCGCTTCCGGTTGTTGATTTCAATGTACACTTTTATACACACACACACACACACGCACACACACACACACACACACACACACACATATATATATATATATATATATATATATAAAATCATGAATCATTCATACAAAAAACAAATATAGATGAATGATTCATGAATTATATTTGCACCTTTTAATTGAAATATATATATATATATATATATATATATGTATATATATATATATATATATGTGTGTGTGTGTGTGTGTGTGTGTGTGTGTGTGTGTGTGGACATTGAAGTTAAGACCTAGCGCCGAGTTTGTTTCCTGCTTATACGCAATCTTCGGTTCATGAAAGATACATTGATATAGCCTGACGATTGCCTGTGGGCATAAAACAGACTGTCGCTTCTGGCTGTTGACTTCAATGTTTACTTTTATATTTACATTGAGCACTTAAACCCGTACATATGACATACCTATATATATATATATATATATATATATATATATATATATATATATATATATATATATATTAATAGTAATACTCGTTTGGTAAAACCTCGGATAGCACCACTTGTAGATATGTCCAAATTATTCGGTACTCGAGGAAAACATTGGAAAAAAAAAAGAACAAAAAACATTAGAACAGGGCGAAACAAATCGTTCAATACGTTATGTCATTAGTCCAAAGAAAAAAAGCCCCAAGCGAGTAGCTAAAATAAATCCGAAAGAACCAGGAAAACCTATCTAGGTTTCACCTAAACGGGTCTTCAGGGTAAGCTGGCTCATATATATATATATATATATATAGTGTCCTGCTGTTGTCGGAAATTGGTGTTTATTTCAAGTCGAATGTGTTGGCTTTTATTGGATGACTTACGAAAATGGTGCATTATAGTGCATATCAACAAAAGAAAAAACTACAAGAATGGACATTTTTATTATCAACTGATATATTAAAAGAAAACGAATAGAAAATTAGAAAAGAAAGTTCAATTACTTAAATGTTTGAATCTTTAAAATTGAATCAAAATCTTTAGATAAAATCTTTAAACTTTCTTATTTCTTTGTTCATTTGTAATATTAGAAGTTCAGAAAGCGTTCAAACATTTCTTGGATACAAATCAATGTCATGCCAAAACCAATCGATTCAAATAAATAAACAACAACAACAACAAAAAAATGGTGTCTTTTATTTGTATTCATTCAGTCGATTTTCTTTTCGATTCAAAACAATTTTAATGAGGGTAATTTAATAAGTATTTGTTCAATAGTTTCACCCCCAAGCAAGGCAACAACGCCACTAAGACACAGTGGATTTATAGTGAGTGAATGAAGTTGAGATGACTTTAGTGAAAGAAGTAGAGAAAAGGAGTTGAACAGAACTCCTTGTCGAACTTTTTACCTTCGGGCAGAGAAGAAACCAGATGAGGCTATGTCGAAGGACAGAGTCTTGTCTAAGGTGGTAGACAGCCACCCAACACCGTGGGGTCTACGGGGAATTTTAGCCCGCACGTACGCGCTCGGAAAGTCTCACGTTAAAAACCGGCCTTGTGCCAAATCCCGCTTTGTGAGGAGGGTTCAGGTAAATACCGAAATGGAGTAAAGGAGAATAAAGGAACAGTGTTCAAGAAGGCAGAAGAGGACGATTGGCGTTGCATTTAATTTTTTTTAAGAATGTAGGTGAAAAGGAAGCAATAAATCGGAAGAGAGTTCCCCAGACGAGGAGTACGAGAAAGAAAGGAATTAAAATAGAACATACGGTTGCATCTAGTAGCAATTATAAAATTAGGACGACGGGGCACTAAAAAGAACAGCTCATTAGAACAGTTGCCATATTTGTAGAAAAGACGGAGCCAAACTATGTTGAGATACCAGGTAAATATTTATTATATTGCAGACCTTTCTTGGATTCGACTGTGATCAATAAATATTGCAATATTATGCTACTTTCCCGAGTAAGGAAGGTCTGCCGTGAAGCTTCATGAAATGGGCGATCATCGCTCTCCACATTTTCATATCCTTCTTATTTGCCTTGCATGGAATACTGCTGCCATATATGGTCTGGTGCCTCCGCTATTCGCCTTAAAGTCCTCGAAAATATCTAGAGAAGGATATGCAATGTGGTTGGTTCTGATCTGACATCTCGTCTACAATGGCTCTCTCACAGACGTGCCGTCGCCTCCCTCTGTCTTTTCTACAAATACTTTCACGGTAACAGCTCCGACGAGTTACTTTCGCTGATTCCCAGACTGCGTGAATTTAAGCGTGCTACTAGGCTGGCATCACGGAATGAGAACTGTTAAAAATGGTCGCTGAAGATCTATTTATAACGGTTTATAATACTCAGAAATTCACACATAGATGTCCCCAAGGACACATGGCACAGTAGATAAAAGTGTTTGTTAGATCAAGTTACAGAACCCAAAGATTGTAAGTTCAATAAATGATTAAGGCGGTGGATCTAAGTAACGCCTTTATCTATTGTACCTTGGGGACATCTATGTATGAATTTCTCTGTATT
>OZ010592.1:46215162-46220162 GCA_963932145.1 Acanthosepion lycidas | reverse complement strand
AAATCGGCATCTGCTTCCTTTTGAGTGTGAAGTATCCTTTCAGAATATGGGCGATGATGGCTCTCCACAATTTCACGTCCTTTGTAGGTTTTGATAAATTTTCTTTTTTTGTTTTCCCAACTAAACCTCCATTTACTCAAGCTCGCTAGGTAGATTTTGCATGTTTTCTTTTATTCTTCTTGCCTTCAGTATGTCCTGTGAGTGCCAAATTTTCCAAGCACTCTCTCCTCATTTCCTGCCCTAGAAATTTCAACTGATTCTTTCTGATGTCAAGTAGAAGTGTTCTTTTTATTTCTATTTACTCTAAAACTTCGTTATTAAACACATATTCGATCCATGGTTTTCTCAGTCCGCTGCTGTATAACAACATTTCTATTGCTTCAAGTTTCTTCTTCATCTGTGAGGAGATAGTCCAGTTTTCACTTCCATATTTGAAGACTGATATTACATAAGAGTCCAGCACTCTTTTCTTTGCATTTAACGAATTTTTTTTCTGTTTCATAATACTTTACTTAGCTTTCAAAAGGCATCTTTCGCTATTCTAATGAGCCTTTGGATTTTAGCGTCGCACTTCCCATTCTCAGTTAATCAAATTCTAGCCAATCTGTTACTTTTACTGTCGCCCAATACATTTGGGATGAATGCCTACATACTAACGGTTAAATAGCAAGTTAAGATTTATAGTCTTGGGTGGCATCCAGTCTAGGAGAAGAAAAACTGTGTATTCAAAAACGTGGAGAAGTATATGGGAAAGTTCAGCGATAATAAAGAAAAGTAACCAAAGATTGCCAATTTTTCAGGTAACAACACCAGACAGTGTTCGAGCTCAGACAAAGGTATATGATATCGACCGATGATTTTCAAGGTTGGCAAAATTTTTCCTGTAAATTTCTACAGAATGTAATGTTTCTGAGATTTTCATAGTTTTTTTTTTCAATTTTTTGTTTAATACCAGACATAAATAGCTGAAAAAATATGAGGGTGTGCCGAAAAATAATCAGACTGACCGACTTTGCGAAACCTAACCAAATGACCTAAGATAATTATCTTTCACAGAATTACTCAGTCAGGTTTATAACATTTCAGCAAACTCCCCTTTTATGGACTTGTTTCCAATTGATTAATTAATTCGTGTTCTTCAACTTATTAGCCATTTGAAGGTTATTTAATGTCCGAAAATATTTTCGGGTTTTAAGGAATTTTGGGGAAGATAATAATGGCCTAGTGAGGCAAGTCTTACTAATTAACCCATATCTGACCGATAATAAGTGGATCCTTACCTTTCCCAAGCGTATTTGCGCCAAAGTGGATATAACGATCCCAACAGTAATCGGAACTTGGATTTCGAATGAACAATTCCGAGCCATTATCCATTAAACAACAGCACAGGCTAGATTATAGCACTTGGCATTCACAAGCTGTGATCGTACGAGAACCGGTCATTGTGCGGGAAATGGGTGATTCCACGGAATGTGATCGTAAGATGCTTTCAATTGGCGTTGCCCTGAACAACTACATATAGATACATTCTCTTCGTCGCCAACATGAGAATATATATATATATATATATATATATATATATATATATATATATATATATATATATATATATATATATATATATATATATATATATACAAACAAACACACACACACACACATATATATATATATATATATATATATATATATATTCATGAATCATTCATACAAAACGTTGCACGTTGGATCAGTTATTTTAATTTCAATTATAATTTATAAATTCATGAATCATTCATACAAAAAACAAATATAAAGGTTAATGATTTAAATGGCGTGGATCAGTAATGTCACACTTATTATCCAACGTGCAACTCTCGGATAATAAGTGTGACATTACTGTGATTATTGAACAATATAGTTCATGCCATATTCACGGAAATTGTACCAGTAAAAAAGAATTCTTTTACTGCTATATTTGTACAAAAACGCACAACCTTAAAATTTAAATTCAAACTCAACGTTGTGACCGCACGTTCCAAAACAATAACACATTTCTCATATCATTTTTTTGGATTACATCTCTATTTTCGTTGTCCTCTTATTACTGAGAAGTAAAAACAAGAACAAAATCTATTTCCATACCTGATGATGTCTGTAGGAACAGACGAAAGCTTGTAAAAAATTAAAAAGACCTTATGCAACTGGAATTTGTAAACAGGGATCATATCATTCCTATACAGGTTCGGGGTTGATGTATCTTATTTATATTGTTTGCAACGATGTATTCTCGCCATTTAAATCATTAACGTCTATATTTGTTTTTTGTATGAATGATTCATGAATTTATAAATTATAATTGCACCTTTTAATTGAAATATATATATATATATATATATATATATATATATATATATATATATATATATATATATATATATATATATATAGTGGGATATGAGAATTTTTTAACCGCTCTTGATTACAGAAATTTTGTTTTGTGTAATAGCATCTATTCTTTTTTTTCAGACAATACAATGTTAGTATGAAGCTACTCTCATCTATGAACTAGGAAGTAAGAAAATTGGTGATTTTCAACAAGGGCAAATAAAAGGATGTCATCATTGGGGCAAGGGAAGTAGAGAAATTGCTAATGTTTTCTAGATTAATCATCAAACGGTAAATAATATCAACAAGAAATTTAACGAAGGCCATTGTCATGTGGAACAATGTTCACGACGGCCAAACATCGTGTCTGAGCGAACGAATAGGGCACAGAAGAGGATAAACCGTTCTCAGAGCATCAAACATGTCGCCATCAGCATGGAAAAGTCGCCATATGCAGAAAGAAAAACTCTGAAAATGCTAGGTTATCAAAAAAGAGTTGCAAGAAAGAAGCACTTGATTTCAGACTTTTAACAGGAAGAGGCGTATGGACTGGGCAAGAGAATTCGAGAGCAAAGATTATGAATTTTTGCAGTCTGTAATTTGGTCAGATGAAAGTAACTTCTGCCAGTATTCGAATTCGCGACAGGTTTATGTTTGGAGAAATCAGAATGAGACTTGGAACACTGAATGGCTGCAGGCGACCGTGAAACATGGAGGGATTAGATTAATGGTGTGGGGTGCTGTCTGATTTGGAGCGAAATCTGAGCTGATTCTTGTTGACGAGCGGTTGAATGATCCAAAATACCGTCACATATTAGGGAAAGGGCTACTTCCACTATTTGAAACCAATCAGATTGGCAAGATTGTCTATCTTATTCAAGTATATGAAGCGCCATGTCATACGAGCAAAGTAGCTAAGGCCTGGAAGGAATCGCATGGAATCATGTCACTGCCATGGGGAGCCCCAAATACTGACAGGAATGCAATAGAGCACGTTTGGGAGCTCATTGATGGAAATCTTCGAGAGCGTGCAACCAAAATCACATCAGTGGCAACCCTTAAAGAAACATTGCTAAAGGAGTGACAAAATATGGATCAGACGATTGTTAATAACTTGATAAAATCCATGAAAAACTGAATACAAACACTGAAACTAGCAAATGGATGATCTACTCAATAATATTTCCAAATACTACTTATTTATGTTAAGTTCGCATTACGAAATTAAATTTTGAAATTAGATGTATTTCATTTCTCCGGGCTAAAAGCTTTTCTTATGTCTCTCTCTTTCTCTCTCTCTCCCCCTCCACACACACATACACACACACGCACACACACACACACACACACACACACACACACACACACACACACACACACATATATATATATATATATATATATATATATATATATATATATATATATATATGTACCGGGTGTAAATAGCAAAACTGTCCAAATCATGTAACAGCATAACTGTCTATCCTACAGAATGTTTAATATATAAAAGACCACTAAGCGAATTAAGTTTAGTTTTGACGTTTCGCCATCTAGATATTATATGCCGTAAGAATAACTGAAAAACACTTTGAAATAGAACATGTTAAAATCGTTTTGTATCATCTTCACTCTCTTGCAAACTGAACAATGGAGAGAGAAAAAGATCATCAGTAATGTTAACAACATTCATATTCTGATTCCCATTTTCAAAGCCCATTCAAGAACATGAAGAGAACAGTGAATACGTTTAAAAAAGAGGGAACAGTAGAGAGCAAAAGTGGATCACAACAGGAAGATCTTTTGAACTTAGCGCTAAAGAAATCACTTAGAAAAATACAATTGAATTCATAAAACGTTTGGTAGGTGAGAAAGGTGTTTCAGCTTTGACAGTCCAAAGAGCAGTAAAAAAATGACTTGAAAATGACATCGTACTTGAAATCTCTGAGGCACCTTTTTACTCCAGGACAGAAGGTTAGAGGGTGAAAATCATCTTGAAAAAGGTAGGAAATAATATATATATATATATTTCGTTTATGATCGATTTCATCCCGATTCTTCTAAGCTTGGAGAAGAATTATATATTCTTACTGCTCACGTAGAGTCCAATAGTGCTATAAAATCCACGGAGAATTCTTCAATCATTTCTAAGATACAACGGTTGAGAGCTTAATCTAACAATTGGAAAGATTTTGCTGTTACACAATTTGGACAATTTTGCTGTTACGCCCGGTATATATATATATATATATATATATATATATATATATATATATATATATATATATATATATATATACAAGTATATGATTGGTGTATATGGAATGAATTCCAATAACCAACAATTACTATTCTTAAAAGAGTGCTCAATACAAAGTAGAGCAGATATAATTCTTTATTTTAAAAGAAAAAAAAAAATTTATAACATAAATATGTTATAAAATCACTACAAAAATAGCCATTTTGTTTCAACACCTTCGGTGTCTTATCAAGTGATGACGTTGAATGTAAAATAAATGGTTTTAAAAGTTTCAAATTAATTAATATTCTACGCAAGGGGAAAACGTTGTTACAAAGGCTAGATGGACCAATCAGAACACCAGTACAGGAAAATACAAAAAGCTCGATAACGA
>OZ010592.1:46200162-46207662 GCA_963932145.1 Acanthosepion lycidas | reverse complement strand
CGTTCCCACTAATCCATTTTAAATAGGGCTAACGTTTCAGCCGTACCTTTTTACGCTGCTGATTCCTTTCGCTCATTTTCTAGCCAACGGTATAACATAAACACGTAACATGTTTTCTGCTGCTCGGCAATGAATGGCATTATCTGGTCTGCGTCTCATGAAATCGGATTTTACGATCATGAACAGTTACAAATGTTGGCTTGAATCTTTACCATTAGCGACACGCTGCCGTCTTCCAGGGAATTAAATTATCACATCGTCAGTAAACGGGGAAGAAATCCATAGTGACTGATTGAGTGGGGGGGGGGGGCAGGCAAAATATCAACGGAAAACGCTCTTTCATACCCTGAAACGTTGCTTTTAGCCATATAAATGTCTTATACTCATATTGTTTCAAAGTGAACAGCAATGGCTATAATCGAACTGAAGCTGTAAGGGACTTAAATCTGAAATTTTCGAGAAATGACTGTGAGGGAAAAAAAAAAGAAAAAAAAAAAGAAAGAGAGGTTTCAGTTCAGGAAGCCAAGAGAGTGATCGGTCAAAACCATGAAAATGAGTAAACCCATCCACCCCACCAAAAAAAAACCGGAAATAGAATTTTCAGTTCAGGAAGCCAAGAGAGTGATCGGTCAAAACCATGAAAATGAGTAAAAAAAAAAAAAACCCAAAAAAAAACGGAAATAGAGGTTTCAGTTCAGGAAGCCAGGAGAGTGATCGGTCAAAACCATGAAAATGAGTAAAAAAAAAACAAAAAAAAACAAAACAAAAAAACAAAATAGAGGTTTCAGTTCAGGAAGCCAAGAGTGTGATCGGTCAAAAACGTGAAAGCGAGTAAAAAAAAAAAATCTGTGAAAAAGTAAAAAAAGGGAAACTGAAACTAGGTCAATTCTTCAAATTTATTTAAAAAAAAAAAATCTCCCTTTTTATGGAGATAACCATGACACTTTGAACCTATCAGTCTTTATAAAGCGTGGAATGGCAGCATATGTATTTGCATTTACAGAAATAAGCTGAGAATGGTTTTGAGACACCTTATGCCTGGAGGCTGTGTATATCTTTGCCACTACACAATAGCAAATTTCGAAGAATCCGTACCCTATCCGATTTGGCGCGTAACCTTAGCTTGAGTTTTCCATTTTTATGTTGTCCCTCGTATCCGCTATTCACCTGTCTTATATTTTCCTTTTTCTAATTCGGTCTTTCAAAAGTCTGCCGTATTGCATCATGGATGCCGCCTTCGGCGTGTTCAATTTCTTTCGTTTCACTTTAAGTTTACATATCACTAGAAGGGAATCACCCCCACAGTCAGCCATTTGGATATCCTTGAAGGTAAAATATTCACACTTGAGTCTATTTTAAGATAACCGAACTATACTGGTGACCAATGAGGTACTCAGCAAAACCATTATCATCTAATGTCTATTTTCAAATTACTGAATTTTTTTTTAAGGAAAAGTGGATGGGAGGAGGATTTTTTATGTGCTCTCTTTAGAAAGTATTTTTTATTGCTACTGTATCTAAGTGCGAATTCACACTTAAAATTAAGGTAGCAAGATTTTTTCTAGCGGTTTTGTATAATGAATTTGTATAGTGAATGTATTATTACTTAATACTAAGAGAACGTCTACGAATGGGAAGTAATGTTTTTGACTAATTTCATATGTCGAGTTTTTTTTTTCGAATGTGGTTTTGAGATTATGAATTTCTTGTTTGTTTTCCGCGAAAATAAAGATAATACCTACTTATAAGACATATATTTTGGGTTCCAGTATAGATACTGTCATCGGTCTCCTCAATTTTCGTAGTAAGTTGATGTTGAATCCACCAATAATATATATGAATATACTCACCTCTCTCCAATATGGACGTGACGTCTGGAGAATGGAGCCTTCAGCCATTAAGTTACTATTAATTTTTAACGTCTGACTGCACATGATGGAAATCCAGATTGTCGTTCGTGAAGTCGTTTTTTTTTAAATTATTACCAGAAATACTATGTTACTAATAATAGAAATGTTCCTTTCCTCTTTTGTCTTGTAAATTAATTACAGTAGGAAAAAAACAACATGTTTTCTTTTAACTGTCCATATACCACCAACCCCACCAAACCCCACCAAACAGCACCCAACCCAGCGCAACCCAACCCAACGCAACGCAACCCAACGCAACCCAACCCAACGCAACCTAACCCAACCCAACCGTAGAAAAGCTCAGCTTCGTCTGCTCAAATGTCAGGCTTATTTCTGGAACCCGTTCACCGACAGGAAACAATTTGTTAATCGAAATCGCACTGTTCCATTATTAACATTGTTAATTTCTGTGCGTGCTCAGTTTCTCTAACAAGCGTAGTTTTCATGACATGAAGAGCTCGTAAATAATTAAGTAACCAACATAGATCGAGGGTTAATAGCAATAAATAAAATTAAATGCCCATTGTTATATAGGACAAAAGTATCGCTACCGACACTGTTGTTTGAACATAGATCACCAGAGAGGAACCACAGGCGATCCCATTTTGAATAAGTAGACCACATGATGGTAAAGGAAATGTACATATGGGAATTAGCGTGGCGTCTAAGTGATCACTATCCGGATTATTTCGGAAGTGTACTTGTCAAAATCTCTGCCTGTGTTGGAGAGAGCAACCCAGAAGAGGCTACGCCAAAGTGCAGAGTCTCGTCTGGTGTGGTTGACAGCTACCGGGCTCCGTTTTTGACGGGGTCTACTTCGTATTTTTTGCCAGAGACTACGGGCTCGGATACCCCACAATAAACTTGGCGTTGTGCCGTATCCGACCGTGTGGTGCGGTTACTGAATATCTCACTATATGGACGACTATACGGATTATTTTTCGGATCACTATATGGTGGTTACTATTCGAACGAGTATTATCGATTAAGTACTATTAATGCGAGTATTATACGAAGGCGTCTGACATCAGTATTGTTCAACGGCGTTACTCTAGTTGTATCTGCGATTATAAAGTCTCTACCACAACGAGTATTCGTTGTCATTACAAAAGAGGCAACGAGTGTTCGGTGACACCACATCACATCATTTATCTGAGTTACGAGAAGATTACATCCACTTGATATATATATATATATATATATATATATATATATATATATATATATATATATATATATATATACTCTTAAAGTGTGCTATATTTATGGGATAAAGTGCTCAATATCAGAGATAGAGCGTGTGTAAATATAAAAATGAACATTGAAGTCAACATTTAGAGGCGACAGGCTGTTTCATGCTAGACGCAATCGTCGGGCCACCATTGCGTCCAGCATGAAACAGCCTGTCGCCTCTAAGTGTTGACTTCAATGTTCACTTTATATATATATATATATATATATATATATATATATATATATATATATATATACTCATCAATAAAGCCACTAAGATACAAGAGGTTATTGAGTGTGGAAGAAACAGGAAAGGAAACATTAACCATGAGCAGGAGGAGAAAAAATAAACAGGAGGACAGTAGATATCAATTGACATTGCATTTAAATTTTGTCCAGGTTAAAGTTGGTTGGAAAGCACAGAGCGGGAAGGGAGTTTAACAAGCGAGATGTGCGAGAAAATAAACTGTTAGCATAGAATTTATGCCTACATCTAGCTATCTCTACTGTAAATTGATGAGATCACAACGCCAGTCGTTTAAATTCATACAGTCTAGGTACCATAGTAAAGAGTTCTCCAGCACAGTTGCTATGAAAGTATTTATAGCAAAGCTAAAGTGACGCAACCTTACGGGTTTGTGAAAGTGACTGAAACCGAACTGCAAGATAAAGACATAATATTAGAAAGTCTTCTTTGGATTTTATCAAGAAGCTCAAGTTGAATACTATATATATATATATATATATATATATATATATATATATATATATATATATATATATATATATATATTACAATTTGTAAAAAATATTTTATGATCGCAACACTGAAATTCCCATGTTTCAAAACTGAAACTTCAATTCACATTCAATCATAAAAATTAAACTTAAAATACATAGTTCCATCAAGAGATGCTAAGAATAACTTTTTAGAAATTGATTTACTTAATCCAGACAATTTTCATATTTTGAGATGATGGCGTTAAGGAAAAATCCATCTTTTTTATTTTAGGGGTGGTAAGATTTAACTTATTTAGAAAAATCATCATCTAATGTATTGTTGCTATCAAGTCGATCAAGACAACCTGGAGGCTAGTGTATATATCTATTGACACAAACTTTTTTTCAAGTAGAAATTTGTGGTAGTGTCTATGTTCCAACACATCGTCTGGGTTTCAATAGCAATACATTTGGCATTTTTATTTCTTATTTAATTTTTATTTTTATATAAATTTCAATTACGATTTTTTGAAAAGGGGCATTCAAATACTATTTAGTCACATTTTTAATATTTTTATTCTTATTCGCACCGACTTAAGATATATTTAATTTATTTACTACATGAGTACATATATGGTAATGTTAAAATGAATGTATTAGAATCTAATTAATTATTCATAAACTATTTTATTTAAGATCAAATATAAATATATTAGTTTCATTTTATAAAATTAGTTATTACTTAAGGAAAAAACTGGCAATGTCTAAAAAGTCGCTATTTCATTTCTTTGATTTAATACATTTTTATTTTTCAGTAACTTAAAATATTTAACATTTCACGTATGCACAAAGGACATAGGTCATTTAATGATCTACAAGTTCTTGTTTTTTTTATTAATTTCCATTTTACTGTTGGTGTTTTATTGGTTTCTTTTAAATGCCAGAAATATTTGGATAAGGATGTCTGGTTGTGATGTTTAGTATTATTGAAAGAACTTTGGTGTTGTTTCCAACTTAATTTAAATTCATTCTTTGCACATCCTACATAGACTCTAACAACATTAGGATTCTCAATAGATGAGATATTGCATTGATAGACTACAGATTTTATACGACATTTATTATTTAAAGCACAATTTTCGAGATTTTTACAGTTACATAATTTTGTTTATTCTTATATCAGGATTTATATTTCTTTGATTTTGGTATAAGTATTAGGTTGGTGCAAAAATAATGTCAGTTTTTGACGTTAAGAAATACGTCAAAAAACGACATTATTTTTGCACCAACCTAATATTTATTCATAACTTTATTATGGCATTATGTTTCTTGATAACACTTTCTAAGTTCTCATTATAACGAGTATTGCTGCCATATATGTTCTGGTGCCCCTTCTGTTTGCCTCGGGGTTCGTGATAGGCTCCAGAGGCGGATATGCAATTTAGTTGGCCCTGCCCTGGCGTCTCGTCTACAGTCACTTTCTCACAGACGCGCCGTTGCCTCTCTCTGTCTGTTCTACAAATACTTTCATGGAAATTGCTCCGAGGAGCTGCATTCGCTGGTTCCCAGACGTCATGAGTTCCAGCGCCTTACGAGGCTGGCATCGCGCTCTCACACCTTCACTGTCGAAACTCCTAAATGTAGCCGTCTCTTCTACTCTAATAGCTTCATGTCCCGCACCTCTCGCCTGTGGAACTTCCTTCCCTTTTCCTGTTTCCCTGTGAGCTATAATCTCCAGCTATTCAAGTGTAGTGTCAATCGACATATCCAGTTGCCTTGATCTATCCACTACCCTCATTTTTTCTTCTATCACTCCTATCTGATCTCGCTCTAAATTTTCTGTAACCCCTTGCGTCCTAGTGACTTCCTGCCTTGCTTGGGGTGAAATGCTTAAAAAAAACAAAAAAAAACTGTAATTTATTTTTAAGGTATTCTTATTAAGAATTTTTCTGAGTCTACTATTTCTAGGAAAACGTTTTTCAATTAATGCAAGGAATTTTGTCTTAGTTTACTTATATCCATTTGTTTGAATGGGGTGTATACCAAATGATTTTTCCATTTTTTTTTTCTTTTGTTTCTAATTCTTTTTTTTACATAATAAATCGTTGGGCATTTATAGCCACTATCCTTTAGAGCTTCATCATAGAAATTGCTATGTTCATAAAATATTTCTTCATTTGCCGAATAAGTTCTTATTCTTTTTTCGATAGATGAAGATATTTGCTTAATTTTTGATGGCGTATGATGAGAATTAGGGTGTATATACAGAGGATTAGTATTGATTTTGTAAGGTAAATCTAATGTTATATCTAGGAAGTCTACTATTTTTAAAAATTCGTATATGCAGTAATTTTCAAATTTAGGCATTTAAATTCTCCATGTAATAGCTTTCTAATTTTATCTATTTTAAATTCAGTAGACTTTATTATAACCCTAAGTCCATCATCTCTATACAGTCCGATGTCGTTAACACTAATTTCACGATGTGCTGTTATATAATATAAAAGATACCAATAATATCTGAATATTCTGCAGAGTCCATTGATCCCATTCTGATGTCAAAACGGCGATCAGAGTTTTTAATCCGCTGGTCGCGATTATCAATGATAACTGATTTTTTCGCATTCATAATGTTTTATCCTCATCTGTTAGGTCAGAGTATTGCGTAGAAAAATCTAGGACACTCGTGAAAAGTTTCTTTGATATTGATGGGTAGTATTCTTCAATAGCAAACTGTGTTAGGGTACAATTTGGCTTCTCCTTAATATTAGTATACCAACTTGTAACTTCTTTAGTATTGATTCATAGTTTTAATCCCAGGCAATTCTTTATTTGTTGGTTAACCCTTTCCAGGATTTTTTTTACTTATTTTTCCGATTTCAGGTTGCGTTGTGTTGATATTTCTTGTGGTTAGATTAACGTCGAAATCGGGTTTATGATACTTGATGGCGAAATAGCAGGTTTTTTCGGTTAATTTACCTACCCTATCACTAATATTCAATTTACCCGTGACTTATTGACTATTAAATTTGTTTTATACCATTAACATTTCTATTATTAGCCTTTTTATAGTCCTTAGTTAATTTTTTAATGAGATTTTTGTATAGATTTGTAGTTAATTCCTAAAAAAAAAAAAAAAACTGCCATTCTTATCTATTTTATTCATGTCGTTTACTGTTTTGTCCAGATGCTTTTTTAAGTAGCATTTCTTTTTTTTTCTGAAAGATTCGTTATACGTTGTTTATGAAATAGTGGAGGTATATATATATATATATATATATATATATATATATATATATATATATATATATAGGAAATCAATTTTATTATTATATAGAAAAAGTAATGTGTGAAATTTGATCTATAAATATTAACGGTTCATTTTTTTCAATTTATTTATACCTTAGCTATCAAAAATCTGAGGAGGTATAAATGGAAGTTTCAGTTTTAAAGCATGGGAATTTCGGTGTTGCGATGATAATATATTAAAAAAAAACAATTAGAATATTATACTCTATTGTTGTCTGGAGCACTGTTTTTTAAAAATAAATGCTAATAACTCAGAATTATAAATCTCATTGTTTTTCCTATTATTTTAAGATATATGTGTGTGTGTCTGTGTGTGTCCGTGAGTGTG
>OZ010592.1:46192662-46195162 GCA_963932145.1 Acanthosepion lycidas | reverse complement strand
AAAGAAAAGAGAAAGATACTCGGTTGAACTTCAAGTTTTGTTCCACCAGTTCAGACCTTTACAGCTAGGATCTGCCAGGCCACACACTTAATTAAACGACTCATTCTCATTTCTTTCATATTCCGTTGGCCAGGAGGACGTCCCATTCAGATAGCTTCTTTCTTAGAATTTTGCATTATGGAACCAATTCCCGAGACGGGTGCTTTCCCGTCATTAGAAACTTAACCTGTTCAAGATGTGAGTCAAGCATTATCTATCCCACATATCAATATAATATGCACATCGTCCTTCCCTGTACGCCCTCACACCATCCCCAATTAGTAACCCTGGAATTGATTGGCTCTTGGGCGTTGGATTGGAGGAAAGTTTGTAAAAAAAAGTAAAGAAATAAGGTTCACTTTTAGACCACAGCGGTTAGGGCTAGGGTTTGGGCGTTTGAATTCTGTCTTCATTTTTACTGGATTAATCTAACGGACGAGGGTTCGATAAATATGTTCAACTCATTCATATTGTAGACTACACCCTAATACAGAAGTAGTACAGCAAGAATTATAATGAATACTCTTCTACTCCCCCCAGCTATCGGTAAATAGCAGGACATTTCGGGTTCTTTAGCCTTGGATGACAAACTAGTCTATCGCAGAAAGAAATGGCAAAAAATATACCTCGTCAGAGAGTGTATTGAAAGATACGTGATTAACTAAGCTTATATCCCGCATGGCACATAACTGACTGACCTTTCGTTCATGTTTTGAATATGGCTGACACTCGGCTGCTCCAGCTATATATTTAGAGATTATTGGTCCTAATCTGGCATCATGTCCTCGCGATTGATTGATTCGTTTTCTACGGTTTATCAATTCTTTTCAGGTTATTGAAGGCGAGCAAACATTTCTACATTGTAAGAATTTTTTAAAAATTTGCACGCATTAATGATTTAGTTATACAAGACTTAATAATTAACCCATATCTGGTATTCCCAAGCGATCAACAATTTAGGTAATGACCAGACTCGACATTGCTTAACTTAAAGTTATCGTACGGGAACCGGTGTTTCAACATGATATGACCGTAAGCGACTCTACCTCTGTCACTTTCCAACCGCCACAACTGTGCTTTTTCTGTAAATACTTTCATGGTAATTGTTCAGATAAACGCCCCCCTTTTCTGCCTAGCCCTTATGAATTTAAGCACTGTACTAGATTGCTCAGCAACCTTGATATATTTGGAAAAGATATTCAAATAATCAAGACCTTATACTGATAGGAAACAGCCTGTATGTGGATAGAGAATGAGATCAGCAGATATACAAAAATAGAAAGGGGCGTAAGGCAATGATGTGTCTTCTCGCCGGACTTATTCAACCTATACAGCGAGGCAATTCTGAGATTAACTGCAAATCTAACTGGGAAGGTAGCTAAGGAAAGCGAGAAGAAGGGACTAAGCATAAACTACAAGAACACAGAATGCATGGTCATCAGTAAAAAGATTAGCCCGAAATATGATTTACAGGTTGGGGACACTAAAATCAAGAAGGTGCGGAAATTTAAATATCTGGGAAGTGTTCTGACAGAGGACGGTAAGTGCGACCCTGAGATCAGAAGACGAATTGGGATGGCCAAAGACGCATTCCAAACGTTGGACAGAGTATTGAGAGACAGCATGATTTCGTTGGTAACAAAGAAGAGTGTCTTGAACTCCTACGTGATATCTGTCCTACTATACAGCAGCGAATGTTGGGCGGTCTCCTCAGAGGTGAAGAAGAGATTCGAGGCAACGGAGGTATGGTTTTACAGAAGGATAGTAAGGATATCATAGACTAAACGTGTGAGCAACGATGAGGTTTTTGAAGAGGATGCAAAAAAGGAGGAAACATAATTAACATCACGAAAAGGCAGCTGGGATATGTAATGAGAAAGGAGGGCTTGGACAATCTGATACTCACAAGGCGAATAGAGGGAAAGAAACATAATGGAAAACAACGCGTTGCAAACCTAACGGGCTTAATCAAGCGGATGACAGAACAGGTTCTGTGAGAAGTAACAAAGGGATAAATCTTATTGAGAGCTACAAGAGATAGGGAGAAGTGGAGAGCCATGATCACGTAGGTCCTGAAGGGACAGGACACATAAAAGAAGAAGACTAGATTGGCGGCATTTCTCATCTTTTTACAGTTGAAACGGCGAGATATAATCGTAAGTTCTATGCTAACACTGTCTTTTCTCGCACTTCCGCTTTTGAAATTCTCTTCCGGTTTTTTTGCTTTCCAGTCAAGTTTGACCTTCAAAATTTTAAATGCAATGTCAATTGTTATATTCTGTCCTCCTAAATTCTGTTATTTTATTGTTCACGCTCCTCAATGTTTTTTTTTGTAATATTCTTTCACACTCAGTAACCTCGTGCGTCTTAGTGGCTTTATTAACTTGCATGGTGGGAAATGATTAAAAAGCCCATCTTGATAGGACCTAAATGACATAAATTTTTTATCAGTCAGGCATCT
>OZ010592.1:46162662-46187662 GCA_963932145.1 Acanthosepion lycidas | reverse complement strand
TTTCAGAACGTAAATATTTTTTACGAGTGCGTAAAAATTGTTTGAATGCTTTGTAAGTCCGAGCACTTTTTTTTTTTTACAGATACATAGATAAAAGTAGGTTATTCGCTGTTTTCCTGTCGTCGTCAATATGTCCTAAGAGTGTTAAATAAACAGGCCGTCTTTCCTCATTTTGTGTTTAGGAAATTTCAGCTCTCACTTTTTATTTATACGCACCAGTTTCCTTGAAATTCTTATTGTCCTTAAGTCTCTCTTTACTTAGACGTTTTGTTCATTGTGCTTCCAGCATTCGTCGCTAAAACTGCATTTTTCTCGCTTCAATTCTCTTCATTAGTGAAGAAATTATCCATCATCCATTGCCATTGGAAGATAATAGGTAGATATAAATTGTTACTTTGTTGTTCTCAGTTTAACCTTTCTTGTTAAAGCCAAGACTTAACTGTTCAGAACGAAATAATAAAAACTAAAATAAACTCACGAGACATGCGATGAAATAAGCACACAAAAAAATAACTTTGAGAAAATTGACCAGACGGAGAAACAGGGGAGCGCCAATTATTTCGAGTAATTAGCTAATTACAAAAAACAAAAACAAACTAGGCTTGGTGACAATCAGTGAATAGTCCAATAGTCTTATTTCTGAACAATCAAGTAAAATAACTTGGCGTCATCCGGAAAGTTATGTGTGCGTGGCGGAGTGGTAAGAACATTCGTTTTCCGACTGTAAGACCCGGGTTCAAAACTCACCATGGTCCATTTGTCAAATTTGGTAGACCGTTAGTGGTTGCACTAGCACGAAGTGACAAGTCAACATAGCCGGGAGTTTGCACGTACTGGCCTTGGTTAAAGTGTTGATCACGCCCGATCTGTGCTTCTGATGCAACAGGATATCAGCAGAACCTGTTGAACTCTTTCTCACATCCTCCTCTGAAAAACGGTCTGCTGAAGTTTTACCCCCATCCTACACAACTCCACACCACCCCGGAGGACTTCAGATCATTCACTAGTCTATGTCAAAGTTTATGCCAAACCAGAGACACCCCTCTCACCCTACTTTAAACGTACTCCCTCCAAAACAGCCGCCCCCATATCGAAATAGACTCTTTCTTAAATGGAGAGTTTTATACCATAGAAAGAAAATCTAGCAAAAGCCAAACACTCAGCCCTTGTTTGCGCCTAAATGTGCTGCAGCCATCGCTCACTGAAACCAACACTACGATAACACAGTTGTTGAATATATAACTGTCGACATTCATTGGGAGCGAGTTCTAGCAAATGCATAGTGTAACTATGTACAAGCATTTCAGGCCAAGATCGAAAGCAAACAACTTGGATCCAGGGACATCTATAAAAATTCTGAACACAAGCAAAGCGTCAGTGCCTAATATAAAAATGACCCTCAATTTATCCCATCCTCGTCAGATATCGCAAAGCTCTACGCGTCTATCTTCGCCTCTGACTTAACGTTAGATGACAAAAACCATCAACTTCTCGTCTTACTCCATATCACAACCTCAGAAATATTTTATCACAGTCCAGAAGTCTAAAGTCTTCTCCAAAATCTAGACTAAGAAGGCTACTGCTCCAGATAAAATGGAAATAATTGTCCTTAAGAATATTAGCCCTGCGTTATCCCTAATCTTAGCAAAATTATTTAACCTTCAAGATAAAATTATTTAAGTCTGCGAAGGTGACAAGTGTATGCTCTGTTCTCAAGGACACAGGTGAAAGTTTACCACGTCTCTTGATAGATACATCAGCTTTTTCAGTGTCATTCAAAAACTTTTAGAAGTTATAATTAAAGAAAAGGCGCTAATAGGGCCAATGCCTCTATTAACGTTTCTCGAGTGCTCAGGCTTGTAGAGGAAATCAACAGTGTTTAAAAGACGGAGGGCCTACTTAAATACGTGTGTCAAATACTGTTTGAAGTAATAATAATAATAATAATAATATATATGTATGTATATATATATATATATATATATATATATATATATATATATATATATATATATTTATATGTGTGTGTGTGTGTTCATCCGTGTGTGTGTGTGTGTGTGTGTGTGTGGATGTGGATATATTTAATAATATTTCTATTTTTTGGGATTGTTCAAACACGTAGAAAGCGTTACGGAAAACTCTAAGTGAGAGATAGTTTGAGGAATATCGCATCACAAAGGCCATATGCTGCGTCGCTTTGCAACACCAGTAGGGGATGTTGCCGCTTAGAAAAATCACTGAGCAAAATCTTTATATATATATATTTGCGTATCCCCTGAAACAGCCTGTCGCCTCTGAGTGTTGAATTCGATGTTCACTTTTATATTTATATTTACATGCACTATATCGCTGCTATTGTGCACCTTGTTCCATAAATATAGCACACCTTAAAACTATATTTCTTCATATATATATATATATATATATATATTGATTCATGATTCATTAAATAATATAGACAAGTTTTCTCTATTTAATTTAAGTAAGTTCCTTTCATATTGTCTGATATGCTTAATAACGTTATCATTGAAAGACGAAAGGAAATAACCAACTGATACATGTTTAAATCCAATCTAAGCTTTCGGCTTACATATGCACGAGTTTGTGGTTGCTTTGAAATTTTTAATGGAACAAAAACAGATTATCATTATTGTTTCGTCCATGTATTGTTTGATATATTGAAATGTAATTGTCATCTTTGATAATGGCTTATGCAAGCCGAAAGCTTAGCTTGGATTTAAACATGTATCAATATGGTGATTTCCTTTCTTCTTTCAATGATAATGTTATTAAGTTATCGTACAATATGAAAGGAACTTACTTAAAATGAATAGACACATCTTGTCTATATTATTTAATGAAACATGCATCAATGAAAAATTGCTGCCTAAATATACACAATATATATATATATATATATATATATATATATAAATATATATATATATATATATATATATATATATATGATGAAATATAGATTTAAGGTGTGCTATATTTATGGCATAAAGTGCTCAATATCAAAGATAGAGCGTATGTGAATATAGATATTAAACTGAACATTGAAGTCAACACTCAGATTCAGCAGGCTGATTCATGCTGCACACAATCGTCAGGCCTTGAATGCTGAATATTTCCTATAAATAAATAAATAAATAAACAATCAAGCCCCTCCCGCAATAATAACCACCAGAATAGATTACCCACAATGCACTACTAACCCACATATATAAATAGCCGAGGAAAATTTCAGCATTCACGGTCTGACGATTGCGTTCAGCATGAAACAGCCTGTCGCCTCTGCGTGTTGACTTCAATGACTTCAATGTTGACCTATATATATATATATATATATATATATATATATATATATATATATATATATATAACATAATATTCATTAGATATTATCGATTCTACCCCTCCATTTCTAAAGATTTATTACAAAATTCTTAAATTTTGCTAAAAATTATACTAAAATTACTGACGAAGAAATAAAAATCGTAATGGATTCTAGACAGTCTATACTAAGACTTAATGACATTACTTGGATTTAAAAAAAGAGACAATTTCGATGTCCCAATGGGAGTATTTGATTCAGCTCAAATAGCAGACTTAAGAGGTATATATATTTGAGATATTCTGAGCAGATTCCTTAATACCCAAAACGTAGGGATTTACAGGGATGATGGACTTATTGTTGTACCTAATTCCAATGGTCCTCTAACATCCCAACTACAGAAGAAAATAATTAAGGCCTTCAAATTTCTAGGATTTAAAATCGAAATATCATCCAACCTAAAAATAGTAAATTTTCTAGACGTAACATTTGATCTCGACAATAACACATATAAACCCTACCAAAAGGGAAAACAAACCCCCATATACATAAATATAAACTCAAACAACCGGAAAGCAATTATAAAACAAATTACAAATACAGTAATTACAAGAATAAACAAAATGTATTCGAGTAAAACAATTTTTAATCAAAACAAATCGACATATAATAAAGCCCTATTAAAAAGTAAATTTAAATAAACACTAAATTACACAGATAAATCAATTAATAACACATCCAGTAAGTCCAAAAATAGGAAAAGGAAGATTATATAGTTCAACCCGCTTTTCTGTAAACTATATAGTATTAATATAGGGAAATACTTCCTAAAAGTAATAGACAAAAATTTTAGGAAAAATGAATTATTAAAAAAGATGTTCAACAAAATGAATTTAAAAATTAGTTATTCTTGTATGAGCAATGTTGAAGAAAAAAACATTAGATTTCACAATAGCAGAATTATAAAAGAATTTCAGAATAATCAACTACAAAAAGATCTTAATGCAAAACAAAAGAAAAAATCTATCTGTAATTGCAGGGCAGGATCCATTTGTCCAGTAGAGGGAATATGCATGGTAGAAAACGTAATGTACGAAGCTACAATTTTCCCCAATATCGTCGGGAAATTAGAAGCAACGTTTTTATAACCATCGCCAGTCCTTCACAAATAAATCTAAAAAACACCAAACGCCACTGTCAAAATATTATTGGGATTTGTTGGAGAACAACTTAAGCCCACAAGTAAAATGGAAAATCGTCTCGAGGGCCAGAACTCCAATAAATTCCAGAGACCGAAGTGACTTGTGTATAAAAGAGAAGATCCTAAAGTTAAAGCATAAAGATCCGGTCCGGACATATTACTGAACCAATATAACGAGTTAATCTTTAAATGTAGACATAAAAACCACCTCAATCTAACTAAATATATTTAGAAATAAATATATAGAAAGGAAAAGATTATGTTATTTTTGGTTTGGGAAATGATTATATGCACACACGGATGCAGATGCATTATTGTATGTATGCAAATGTGTAGATGAACTTGAACATTGATATGTGATTTTATGTATGTGCAATTGGATAGAGGTGTATATAGGCATATATGTGTGAGTATGGATTGTAGGCGCATATAATATATATATATATATATATATATATATATATATATGAGTGTATTCGTAAATTTAGCTAGGTATGTTTGTATATATATATTTATATATTGTATATATATATATATATATATATATATATATATATATATATAGTGTTTTGTATATAAGATTGCATATGATCTGTATATATATAGATGTAAGTATTTGAGAGTTCGTATTTGTAATATGTGGGAATATATGTAAAATATACCAATATAAATACATATGCATGTGTGGGTGTTTATGGGTATAGATCTATTTTTATATACTTATTTATTTCATTTTAAATTGATAATTTAATTTAAATTTAGATATATCTCTCTTTAACTAACAATATTGATAGTAAAATATTAAAATTAGAAATATTTGTTTTGATATTTAAACACTTATGTCATCACCTAGCGTTAAACATTAACTGTGAAATTGAAGAAAAAATTTAAATAGATATAAATATAAGTATGTGTAATTATTTGTAAGTGTATGTGTAAGTATTTATGCATGAATATGTATCGGTACCTGTGTATATCGATACATGTGTGTGTGCCTATGTGTGTAATTGCACATATAAATGAACGTATGTATATGTAGTATTTGCACAAGTGTATATGTGGTATATATAAGAAAAAAACAAAATCTTCAATATTACTTTCAAATATTACTCCATCTTAATTTGAAACCCAAACTTTAAGTAAGAAAGATTACCCATCTAAAAATAATTACGAATTACATTCATGAATTAGATTCAAACTGATAAAGATGTTACCCTAACAGTCTTTTAGAATATTAAAAGATTACTATCGGTTAACTGTTATTTTTTTTTTTAAGTTTTTCAATGTGTTCCCTATGAATGTGTTAATAAATACAGTATTTAACTTATATTAAATCCCTAAATTATTTGTTAAAGAGTTAAATGTTTAAATTGCTAGCAAGAATCAAATTAATTTCTTCGTAGATATTTTAGACATTTAAATTATTATCAAACATTAAAATCTATTTTATTACATAAATTGCTAAAACTATAGCACACCTCTCCTTCCTACATGAAACCTATTTACAGCCTCTTTCTCTTTACTTCCTCTTTCTTTCTATTTTCTTTTTCTTTTTCTTTTCTCTCTTATCCCCTCGCTTTTCAATATATCACTTCCGTTAAGTTAACCGATTAAATAGGTCAATATACGGCCCCTCCTCACCCAATACTAAGTATGATTGAAAGAAATATTAAATAAACCCTCTCTAAACTCGACCATGTCTCTCCAACCACTCCTCATTACCCCCTCTGTTAAATTACAAAAACTTACACTACCCATCAAAAGTATGAATTGCTACCTGATGATCCAGAGTCGTTTAAAATTGCTCTGGTGAAATAAATTATTATAATGGAACCTTAAAGTGGTCTGTTTTGATATATATATATATATATATATATATATATATATATATATAGAGAGAGAGAGAGAGAGAGAGAGAGATACTTTTATGTATACATGAATACACACACACACACATATATATATATATATATATATATATATATATATATATATATATATACATTTACTGCTCTTCGCTCTTTATCTTGATTCAATGTTTTTTCAAGCCCTCAATTTTGAAAGAAATAGTTTTCGAGAATAAATACTCCCCTAGAAAAACTAGTACTCAGATGAAAACTAGTACATGCAGACATATACAGACAGGTTTATGCATATATAAAGATCACCTGAATGTATACTCGCTTACACAAGCCTACCTTTAATATCAATTATTATTTGTCAAAGATAGACACATGCCATCATGTCTAACTGTTACAGTCTATTTGCATTTGTATGCTATAAACGATTGGCATTTCGCTCTATTTCAGGAAGATCTAAGGATGCGCCAAAGTTTAACAAGTGGTTTAAGAGGCAATGCACAGAACTTGATCAGAATGGCGACATATATGTTGGATGTTTAACAATTTGGGTTACAAGCATCGGAAAAGATATTTTATGGCTTACTGTAATAAACAGTAGAGTGAATCATTGTTGTAACTGAAGACAGCAATGGGATGAGAAAAGAAATATGTAAAGAAGGAAGGAAGAAAAACGGAAGTGTAAAGAACGAAGGATAGAAAGAATGAATGAGGAAAGGAAGAAAAGAAGGAAGACGGAAGTGTAAAGAACGAAGGATAGAAAGAAGGAAGGAAGAAAGAAAGGAAGAAGGGAGGAAGGAAAACGGAAGTGTAAAAAACGAAGAATAGAAAGAATGAATGAGGAAAGAAAGAAAAGAAGGAAAACGGAAGTGTGGAGAACGAACGATAGAAAGAAGGAAGGAAGAAAGAAAGGAAGAAAGGGAGGAAGGAAAACGGAAGTGTAAAGAACGAAGAATAGAAAGAATGAATGAGGAAAGGAAGAAAAGAAGGAAAACGGAAGTGTAAAGAACGAAGGATAGAAAGAAGGAAGGAAGGAAAACGGAAGTGTAAAGAACGAAGGATAGAAAGAATGAATGAGGAAAGGAAGAAAAGAAGGAAGACGGAAGTGTAAAGAACAAAGGATAGAAAGAAGGAAGGAAGAAAGAAAGGAAGAAGGGAGGAAGGAAAACGGAAGTGTAAAAAACGAAGAATAGAAAGAATGAATGAGGAAATGAAGAAAAGAAGGAAAACGGAAGTGTGGAGAACGAAGAAAAGAAAGAATGAATGAGGAAAGGAAGAAAAGAAGGAAAACGGAAGTGTAAAGAACGAAGGATAGAAAGAAGGAAGGAAGAAAGAAAGGAAGAAAGGGAGGAAGGAAAACGGAAGTGTAAAAAACGAAGAATAGAATGAATGAATGAGGAAAGGAAGAAAAGAAGGAAAACGGAAGTGTAAAGAACGAAGGATAGAAAGAAGGAAGGAAGAAAGAAAGGAAGAAAGGGAGGAAGGAAAACGGAAGTGTAAAAAACGAAGAATAGAAAGAATGAATGAGGAAATGAAGAAAAGAAGGAAAACGGAAGTGTGGAGAACGAAGAAAAGAAAGAATGAATGAGGAAAGGAAGGAAAGAAGGAAAACGGAAGTGTAAAGAACAAAGGATAGAAAGAAGGAAGGAAGAAAGAAAGGAAGAAAAGGAGGAAGGAAAACGGAAGTGTAAAAAACGAAGAAAAGAAAGAATGAATGAGGAAAGGAAGAAAAGAAGGAAAACGGAAGTGTGGAGAACGAAGGATAGAAAGAAGGAAGGAAGAAAGAAAGGAAGAAAAGGAGGAAGGAAAACGGAAGTGTAAAAAACGAAGAATAGAAAGAATGAATGAGGAAAGGAAGAAAAGAAGGAAGACGGAAGTGTAAAGAACGAAGGATAGAAAGAAGGAAGGAAGAAAGAAAGGAAGAAAGGGGGGAAGGAAAACGGAAGTGTAAAAAACGAAGAATAGAAAGAATGAATGAGGAAAGGAAGAAAAGAAGGAAAACGGAAGTATAAAGAACGAAGGATAGAAAGAAGGAAGGAAGAAAGAAAGGAAGAAAGGGAGGAAGGAAAACGGAAGTGTAAAAAACGAAGAATAGAATGAATGAATGAGGAAAGGAAGAAAAGAAGGAAAACGGAAGTGTAAAGAACGAAGGATAGAAAGAAGGAAGGAAGAAAGAAAGGAAGAAAGGGAGGAAGGAAAACGGAAGTGTAAAGAACGAAGAATAGAAAGAATGAATGAGGAAATGAAGAAAAGAAGGAAAACGGAAGTGTGGAGAACGAAGAAAAGAAAGAATGAATGAGGAAAGGAAGAAAAGAAGGAAAACGGAAGTGTAAAGAACAAAGGATAGAAAGAAGGAAGGAAGAAAGAAAGGAAGAAAAGGAGGAAGGAAAACGGAAGTGTAAAAAACGAAGAATAGAAAGAATGAATGAGGAAAGGAAGAAAAGAAGGAAGACGGAAGTGTAAAGAACGAAGGATAGAAAGAAGGAAGGAAGAAAGGGAGGAAGGAAAACGGAAGTGTAAAAAACGAAGAATAGAAAGAATGAATGAGGAAAGGAAGAAAAGAAGGAAAACGGAAGTGTAAAGAACGAAGGATAGAAAGAAGGAAGGAAGAAAGAAAGGAAGAAAGGGAGGAAGGAAAACGGAAGTGTAAAAAACGAAGAATAGAATGAATGAATGAGGAAAGGAAGAAAAGAAGGAAAACGGTACTGTGGAGAACAAAGGATAGAAAGAAGGAAGGAAGAAAGAAAGGAAGAAAGGGAGGAAGGAAAACGGAAGTGTAAAGAACGAAGAATAGAAAGAATGAATGAGGAAAAGAAGAAAAGAAGGAAAACAGAAGTGTAAAGAACGAAGGATAGAAAGAAGGAAGGAAGAAAGAAAGGAAGAAAGGGAGGAAGGAAAACGGAAGTGTAAAAAACGAAGAATAGAAAGAATGAATGAGGAAAGGAAGAAAAGAAGGAAAACGGAAGTGTAAAGAACGAAGGATAGAAAGAAGGAAGGAAGAAAGAAAGGAAGAAAGGGAGGAAGGAAAAAGGAAGTGTAAAAAACGAAGAATAGAAAGAATGAATGAGGAAAGGAAGAAAAGAAGGAAAACGGAAGTGTGGAGAACGAAGAAAAGAAAGAATGAATGAGGAAAGGAAGAAAAGAAGGAAAACGGAAGTGTAAAGAACAAAGGATAGAAAGAAGGAAGGAAGAAAGAAAGGAAGAAAAGGAGGAAGGAAAACGGAAGTGTAAAAAACGAAGAATAGAAAGAATGAATGAGGAAAGGAAGAAAAGAAGGAAGACGGAAGTGTAAAGAACGAAGGATAGAAAGAAGGAAGGAAGAAAGAAAGGAAGAAAGGGAGGAAGGAAAACGGAAGTGTAAAAAACGAAGAATAGAAAGAATGAATGAGGAAAGGAAGAAAAGAAGGAAAACGGAAGTGTAAAGAACGAAGGATAGAAAGAAGGAAGGAAGAAAGAAAGGAAGAAAGGGAGGAAGGAAAACGGAAGTGTAAAAAACGAAGAATAGAATGAATGAATGAGGAAAGGAAGAAAAGAAGGAAAACGGAAGTGTGGAGAACGAAGGATAGAAAGAAGGAAGGAAGAAAGAAAGGAAGAAAAGGAGGAAGGAAAACGGAAGTGTAAAAAACGAAGAATAGAAAGAATGAATGAGGAAAGGAAGAAAAGAAGGAAGACGGAAGTGTAAAGAACAAAGGATAGAAAGAAGGAAGGAAGAAAGAAAGGAAGAAAAGGAGGAAGGAAAACGGAAGTGTAAAAAACGAAGAATAGAAAGAATGAATGAGGAAAGGAAGAAAAGAAGGAAAACGGAAGTGTAAAGAATGAAGGATAGAAAGAAGGAAGGAAGAAAGAAAGGAAGAAAGGGAGGAAGGAAAACGGAAGTGTAAAGAACGAAGAATAGAATGAATGAATGAGGAAAGGAAGAAAAGAAGGAAAACGGTAGTGTGGAGAACAAAGGATAGAAAGAAGGAAGGAAGAAAGAAAGGAAGAAAGGGAGGAAGGAAAACGGAAGTGTAAAGAACGAAGAATAGAAAGAATGAATGAGGAAAAGAAGAAAAGAAGGAAAACAGAAGTGTAAAGAACGAATGATAGAAAGAAGGAAGGAAGAAAGAAAGGAAGAAAGGGAGGAAGGAAAACGGAAGTGTAAAAGAACGAAGAATAGAAAGAATGAACGAGGAAAGGAAGAAAGGAAGGAAAACGAAAGTGTAAAGAACAATAAAGGAAGGAAGGACGGGAGGAAGGAAGGAAAGAAGGAAGGAAGGAAGAAAGGAAAGAAGAAAGGAAGGAAGGAAAGAAAGTAAGAAAGAAAGAAAGAAAGAAAGAAAGAAAGAAAGAAAGAAAGAAGGAGGTTTAGTTGTATTGATTAATTTAACGACATATCAACCCTTGTCGGTATATTTAATGTCGAATATAAGACTTATAGGAGTAAAAATCAATGAGTTAATAGATTGATAGATAAAATATCCGGTTTTCACGTGAATCAAAAAGGTACACATATGTTCTTTTTGCACTAAAGTACAAAAAAATAAGTAGACATTGGTCCAGTTCTCGACAAGATTCAAGAAAACAAACATTGAATAAAAGCACGTCTACAAGTATTCATCTAGAATGAGATGCACGTGTGGATGGGGTGGGGTCTTAGCCATCACGATGGAATTAAGTTGGGGGATTCGAAGATCTGCTAATAAGATTAAAGCAAAGGTAGGGTTCTTAGTAGTATCAAAAAAAATGGAGCTTTGCTAAAATAGAATAAAAATAAAAGAATAGCGAAAAAGTAAAACAAATACAGACATAGAACAGGCTAAACCTAGATGATGTAAAATCTAGGTTTTACTCTATCACCAAGACTCTCAAGTCGATATCTTGCAAAAAGATGATAGGTGTTAACTATATAGATTACGTAGCTATCACTGAAGACAACATTACCAATGTCACAGTTCTACATCATCTACAAATTACTACAAACGGCGTTGAACTCTGTATTAATGTCACTAAAACTGAATTCATAGACTACAGCCAGCAAAGTTCAATACAAAGGTGAATCAATAAAATCAAAAATGTACAACTATGTTCTTTTTGCACTAAATTCAAAAAAGTAGACATTGGTTCAAGATCCAAGAAGACAGACATTGAATAAACGCATGACTATAAGAGTGACTGAAAATGAGATCCACCGTGGTGTCTTATGCATGAATATAGAATTAAGTTGGGGTATTCAAAGATCTGCCAATAAGATCAAAGTTAAGGTAGGGTGGCAGGAATATCGAGAAAATAAAAATAAAATAAAATAAAAAGACATAGAACAGGCGAAACCTAGATGACGTAAAATCTAGGTTTTATTCTATCTCCAAAACTCTTAAGTCGATATCCTGCAAAAATTTGACAGATGTTAACTATATAGATTACCTAGCTATCACAGAAGACACAATTACCAATGCCACAGTTCTCCTACATCATCTACAATCTACTGCAAACGGTGTTAGACTCTATGTTAATATCTCTAAAACTGAATTCATACAGTGAGCTATAAGTTTTTAGCCACCCTTGATTACAGTAATTTTGGCTTGTTTAATAACGTCTCTTTATTTTTTTTTCAGACAATATCATGTTAATATCAAGCTACTCTCATCTATGAACAATAGCTGACATATCTTGAAATGAAAGTTCGTGGAAGTAAGGAAAGTAGTGATTTTCAACAAGGGCAAATAATAGGATGGCATCAGTGTGGCAAATCAAATAGAGAAATTCCTAGTTTTTTTTAGGTTAATCATCAAACGGTTAATAATATTGTCAAGTAATTTAACGAAGAAGGCCATTGTCGTGTGGAACAATGTTCAGGAAGACCAAACATCGTGTCTGAGCGAACAAAAGGGTACAGAATAGGGAAGTCATCAGAAACCATAGTCACAGCGTCAAAGATGTCGCCAACAGCATGAAAATGTCGCCATATGCGGTAAGAAAAACCCTGAAAGAGTTAAGCTATCAAAGAAGAGTTGCAAGAAAGAAGCCCTTGATTTCAGAGGTTAACAGGAACAGGCGTATGGACTGGGCGAGAGAATTCGAGAGTAAAGATTATGAATTTTGGCACTCTGTAATTTGGTCAGATGAAAGTAAATTCTGCCAATATTCGAATTCGAGACAGTTTTATGTTTGGAGAAATCAGAATGAGACTTTGAACACTGAATGTTTGCAGGCGACCGTAAAACATGGAGAAATTGGAGTAATGGTGTGGAGCACTGTCTGGTTTGGAGGGAAATCTAAGCTGATTCTTGTTGATGAGTGGTTTAAAGGTCCAAAATACTGTCAAATATTAGAAAAAGAACAACTCCTACTATTTGAAACCAATCAGATCTACCTTTATCAAAAAGATGGAGTGCTATGTCATAGGAGCAAAGAAGCAAAGGCCTGGAAGAAATTGCAAGGAATCAAGTGACTAGCATTGGTAGCTCAAAGTCCTGATATAATAAACTATAGAACGTTTGGGAGCAGCTTCACCGAAAACTTCGAGAGCGTGCAACCAAAATCACGTCAGTGGCTACCCTTAAAAGAGCATTGCTAAAATAAGTGGCAAAATATGGATCAGACGATTGTTGATAACTTGATCAAATCCATAAAAAAATCGAATATAAAAACTGAAACTAGCAAATGAAGGACTTACTCCAAACTAGTTCCAATTACTGTTTATTTATGTTGAGTTGGGATTACGTAATTAAATTTTGAAATTGGATGTAGTTTATTTATCCTTGTTAAAAACTTTTCTTAGGCTACTGTAGACTTCAGCCAGAAAGGCTCAATAAAAAAAATAGTTTCCTTTCTTTCACCATAGTTTTACTTTCTCTCAATAAACTTTTCACCATAGTTTTCGTTTCTTTCAATAAAATCTCAATAAAATCTCTCGAATCTTTTAAATTAATTCTAATGAAAAGCATGTGAAAATTCTCATAGCTAATGCCTAGGCCGCCTTGGATAAAATAGATGTAATCTGGAAATCTGATCAACCAGACAGCCTCAAGCAGAGATGCTTCCGAACAACTGTAGAGGCGATGTTAATGTACGGTTTAACTGCCCGGGCATTGATTAAAGCCCTACAGTCTAAGCTTGATGGAATCTACACTCGGATGCTAAGAGCTATATTTATCATTTCTTGGAGACAAGAACTAAAAAAAAAAAGTAGACATTGCTTCAGTTCTCTACAAGACCGAAGAAGACAAACATTGAATAAACCCACGTCTACAAGTATTCACCTAGAATGAGACGCACGTGCGGATGGGGTGGTGTCTTAGCCATCAAGAGGGAATTAAGTTGGGGTATTCGAAGATCTGCTAATAAGTTCAAAGCGAAGAAAGATAGGAAGGAATATCGAGAAAAAGGAAAATAGAACATATAATAAAAGAAAATAAAAGTATAATGTAAATATAAATCGAAGAGAGGGCATCGTTAGAAGTCGCTAAAAAAAGAAAGAGGCCACTGAGAAATGAAGTAAAAGAAAATGGAAAAGATGCTGATAAAATAAGGCCATTATATATATATTCACGACGCTTGACACTACATTTGAATGAAAACTCTAACATTTTTAGGCTTTTAAAACATCATGCCTGCCCGCATACACAATTCCGTAAAATACTTGTCGAAAACACAATTATACTTCGACATGAAAACAATAGAGAAAAACTAAAAATCCTTGAAGCATTATACATCAAACAGTTGAAACCCAACCTAAACAAAATCAATTATGGCATTTCTACAAATATTCTTAAATGTCTATAATTGGTAACAGAAGCCATTGGTTTATACCAACGGCTTTCCATATTTCATACTTCTACAATTCACTCTCGTGTGGTCATATGTGACGTCATGAGATGCCGTGCGATTTTCGCTTCTAGCGTCTTATATGCGCGTGTTTATCGTTGCTTCGAAATCTTCTATATAAACATTGATAGACTATCATCACTGTCTTGTCCGTATATTGTTTAATATGTTGTAATTGGCATCTTTGATAATGGCTTAAGTAAGCCGAAAGCTTAGATTGTATTAAAAAAATATGGATCACTATTGTGAATTTCTTTCTTCGTTCAACGATAATGTTACTAAACTTATCAGATGTTACGAAAAAAATTTACATAAAATAAATAGACAACACTTGTCTATATTTTTTAATGAAACGTGTATGAATATATAAGACCCTTTTGCAAATTAATTGAAACAAAACGAATAATTCCGTTATTATTATTATTATTATTATTATTATTATTATTATTATTATTATTATTGTTATTTTAAGCATTCCACACCAAGCAAGGAGAGAGGTCACTAGCACGCAAGGGGTTACAGAGAGTTGGAGCGAGAACAAATAGGAGTGATAGAGGAAAGGATGAAGAGAATGTTAGGAGATAGATCAGGGCATCTGGAGACGTCGATTAACATTACATTTGAATAGTTGGAAATTAAAGCTATCATGAAAACAAGAAATGGGGAGGAAGTTCCACAGGTGAGAACTGCAAGACATAAAGCTATTGGAGTAGAAGAGACAGCTACATTGGACAGTTTCGACAGTGAAAGGGTGGGAGCGAGATGCCAGCCTAGTAGAACGCTTAAATTCATGAAGTCTGGGAACCAGCGAAAGCAGCTCATCGGAGCAGTTACCGTGAAAGCATTTATAAAAAAGTCAGTACTCATTTTTGGTATTTTTCCAATGAATCATAACACAGTGCACATGTTAGCACCGCGTATGTCCATTCCACGAAGTCGTTTCTTGCAGATTGACCAGATTCTCTATTGGAATTAAATCAGGAGAGTTTTCGTGCCAATCTATCGTACTTTGATTTGCTCACCGGTAAGGCTTGCCATTGTATTCATGCAGTGTTACTGTTTTTGTATTCTTCCTTGACATAACGTCCACCGCAGAAAATGGCCGAATAACAACTAATCGACAGTTGAGACAATAGTGTATGTGCGTGATAAAAATCTGATGTACTCCTAGATGACGCAATATTTTTCAAGGCAAAAGAAAATTTCATCAAAACACCCCAAAAATAGATTCATATTACTGCACACCACTACAAATGACCTAATCTGAGGAGAAAACAGAAATCGCTTACACCCTGCCACTCTAGTGGGTCTAAAACTGACCGAATGATGAAAGAAAGGAAACTAAAGCATTTTTTTTCATTTAATTTACACAAGGGTGTAATTACGTATGTATAATAAATGTAGTATTGCCGTCATATCCGGACTGGGACTGTCCAATAGTCACTTGTCTCGATAGAGTTTAAAACATTTTAAAAATGGTTTGTTTTTGTTGCGTCTGAGCAAAGAATCGCAAATGGAAACGCGGGCAATTAAATGGATTTCTGTTACATCATGAGAAACACAAACATTAATGCAATCCACGCATCAGATGACTTGCAACATCATATCATATATGTGCATTATCTCTGCTGTACCCCATGTCGAGTACCCTGGTTTATATTTAATCAATGTTTCGATTTGATCATTACGTACGACGACAGACCTGCTGGGACGTTCTCATTGAGAATGTTCACTTCTGAATTTAGTTGGCCCCATACGAACATTACTGCTAGCTATGGCACAATCTCCACAAACGGCACATAGATTTATTTGCTGTTTGTAGAGCGATTTGTTTCCTTTCTGGAAGTAATACAATAGCAACTAATGAAAATACATCTTATCTTCTTCCATATTCAATTTAAAGTAAAAAATAAAACATTTAAAATCCAATCCTCCGCACAGCAATGATATAAAAAATACGTTGAAATCTCGCTTTCGAGAATATGTATATATGACATCAAATTCGGTCCCCCACTGAAGTGAGATCACGTGTTCAAATATCACCTCTTGTAAAACGCTATATTCTATTGAAGGCAGCCAGAAGATTTAAGACATCACCCAGGAGGAACGCGCATGCGTTATGAACAATATAATAGATTTACATTTACTATAGAAATGCATTAAAAATCAATCAGGAAGCGCATTTTAAACGATTCTTACCATGTTAGAATGGCTTTTACGGTAATGTGCTCGGGTGGACGTGTGAGACATGTTAGGAATCAATTTTAATTGGCATTTCCCGAATCGTTTCCTGGAATCTTTTATTACCGGAGAGAAAAGCAAATGGAAATCTTTTTGAACGTAATACCAATTTAAAATATTCTTTTTTACGATTTCCAAGTTCCGCTTCAAATGGTTGTTAAAAGCATAGATCATTCGAGGAAAAAGTAATGTGATTGATAACGGCTTCAGATTTCTGTTAATTTACTTTTAATTTAGAAACAATATTTAGAATATTATATATTGAATGAGACATCTCAGCAGAGACATTATTAACCGGCTCTTGTCGGATTCATAGCTTGATTTAACGTTAGTGGTCTTTCTCCTGTGTGGTTTTATCTGATTATGGTAATGTTTAGACTGGGGGATGTGTAAAATTATGCACCGGAATTGATGCTACAGAATCGCAAACAAAGAACTGAACCAAATAACAAAAATGACACCACTATAAGACTTCCAACATCAGAAACAACTAAAATGAATAGTAGCTGTATCTTGAAGAGAAAATAGCGTAAAAATCAAGATGTTGACATTGCACACTACTTAAAAAAAAAAAGGTTAAGAAATAAACCCCTATTAATACTGAAAAAGAGCGATGGCAGCTACTGGAATTGAGAAACTTGTTTTTCTAAAAACAAAGTGTCTTAAGAGACAGATTTTATAAAATTTAACCGAAAGCGGTACTGATTACTTCCTCAATGAATGTCGAAAGTATTCTTGTAGGGAAACGGCTAATATTATAATTGTCATTAGGGAGTAGAGAGGATGCTAAGGAAAAGAGAAATTTCTGAAACAAAGAACTGTACCAAATAACAGATTTCACATCACTTGAGGACTACCAACAGCAGCAACAGCTAAAATGGATAACACATATAACACGAAGAGAAAATGACGTAATCAAGAAATTAAGATTCCACCACTTCAAAGAAACGGTTCGAAAAGAAAACCCGTACCCATAATGGAAAGAATGATGAAAGCTACTGGGCTTGAGAAACCTGTTTTTCTAAAAAATATTTTAAGAGAAAGAATTCATAAAATTCAAAAGAAAATACTACTGGCTACGAGGTCAATGAATGCCAAATGTTTCCTTGTCATTACCAGTTTCGTGGACAATATAAATCGATTATTACCTGATCATTATTATATGTGATCATTTGATAATGTAAGGTGTTTCATTTTGGAGATATACAGTGCATTGAAAAAGTCTACACCCCCTTGAAAACTGGACTTGTTCATTTTGATAGGAACAATTAATATTGTAAACTCCAATAATTTGTTTTAATAAGCAGGTCTATCACACTTTTATTTAATACACAAAATACATTTGAAAAATTTAAAACAAATTCTTAAACAAAGATAATTTTGAAAAATGTCTTTGCAAAAGACTACTCTTCCTTTGGAATGTCTTCAGTTAATATTTGTGGATGATCCTGCTGTGTCAATTACAGCCTGCAGATGCCTTGGGTAGCCTTCCATGAGCTTACTGCAGTGATCTGCTGACAGTTTTTGCCATTCTTCATGGTAGAACTTCTTGTGCTGTGTCGAATTGGATGGGGAACGTCGGAGCACAGCCAGCTTTAGATCTCGCCATAGATTTTCTATAGGTTTGAGGTCTGGAGACTGGCTGGGACACTCTAAAACTGTGATTTTCTTGATAGCAAACCAAACTTTAGTGCTTTTGGATTCATGTTTGGGGTCGTTATCTTGGTAAAACTTGAAATTGCGACCCAGAGCTCTAGCAGACTCCAGCAGGTTTGCCTCCAATATTTCTTGGTAGTTGACACTGTCCATTACACCTTGGATGGTTATCAGCTCTCCAGTGGAAAGAAGCCTCAAAGCATGATCGAGCCACCGCCATGCTATACAGTGGGGACGGTGTAATGAGGTTGGTGAGCAGAACCTTTTTTCCGCCAAACGTAGCGTTTCGTATTTCTTCCAAATAACTCGACTTTGGTCTTATCTGACCACAAAATCTTTCGTCACATGGTCATGGAATCATTGATGTGACTTTTGGCAAATTCTTGCCTAGCTTGCTTGTGCATAGGCTTCAGAAGGGGCTTTTTTCTAGCTACGCTCCCTTGCAGGCCAGACCGGTGCAATACTCTAGAAAATGTAGATGCAATGACATGTCCCAGTTCTGAAAACTGAAGCTTTCGAGTCTGTCAGTGTTGCACTAGGTTTGAAGGTTGCCTCCCGGATCAGTTTTGATTTTGCTCTTCTGGCAAGTTTACTCGGTCTCCCAGATATTTGTAGGGTAGCAGTGGTTTTGTGCACTAACAACTTCTTAACTATAGTTTTAACGGTGCTTAGGTGCAATTCTAAAGTTTCTCCAATCTTTTTATAGGCATTATTTTCATTGTACTTTTGAATAATAAGGTTTTTAAGTCCCTGAGAAAGAGGCTTGTCCATTTTCTTTCCCAAGTTGGACACCTTGTGTTTACAATCAGAATCCAAAGACCAACATACCAAGAAACCATGTGGTGGCTGATTTTGTAGGCAGTTAAATCACCTTATATAGCAAAATAATAGACTGGACAAGTTTGTTTGTTATGGAAGAACGTACATGTCACTTTTGATTGTTCTGGATTGTATACATCAATGATAAACTACGTGATAACACAGTATAATATCTGGGGTGGTGGTGTAGACTTTTGCAAAGACATTTTCTAAGTTATATGATTTTAAGAATCAGTGGGAAATTTTTTAAATGTAATTTTTATGTCGAAGGAAAGTGTGTTGGATCTGCTTATTATTTAACAATCATTGGAATTGAAAAAATGTGTTGTTCCCTGTTAAATTATATAAAATATATAAATTTTCAAAGGGGGTGTAGGCATTTGTATTTACCAAAAATATTATGTCGACAATGAGTCTTGGTCTGTAATTACCTGATCCCCCATGTCAAGGGCGGGTCGGTATTTCTAAAAGTATATAACTGCAATTATTCCATCGGTTCTAATTCGAGTCAGAACGCGACATCTCACCTAACTGTAAATCGACGACCGCGCCAAGTCGTTGCCGTGTGAGGGCAACGTGCAAACCCACTTTCTCACCGACGTAACGTGGCTTCCCTTTGTCTTTTCTACCAATATTTTCATGGCTTTTTTACCTAGTGTCCCGACTACATGAATTACTACTAGATTGTCATCTAGGTCCCACCCTTTTACTTTTGAAATGGGTAAATGAAATCGTCACTTCTATTCCAACAATTTCTTTTTGCGTACTTCCCGTTTAATTGCTTTCCTGATAACTACAATCTTCAAAAATTTAAATGCAACGTTATTCTCCATCTTCCGTCTTCTTGAATCCTGTTAATCTTTTATCCTTTTCTCAATTCCACTATAACCAGACTTTTCTCTGACTTTCACTTCTCCTTGCGTACTAGTGGCATTCCCGCCTTGCGTGGGGTGAAATGATTAAAAACAAAAGAAAAAGTTTGCTTTCTAATCGACATTCCGGTAGAGCCGCTAACATGTGCGCACGCATTATCCCCATAGCCTTTGATCGGCGACAACGGCGAGGCGCGTGCAGGTTCCTAGAATTTTCACACCGATAACCGTTAGGCTGAAGACCTATGCATTTAAACAAATTTGGCAGCTACACATCAAAAAAACTAACTTAAAAAAAAAAGCGGAAAATGACTTTCAACTATTGCTTTGAATAGTTCCGATATTTGATGTGTTATAAAACACTGCTTATTCGCAATTAATATCTTCAAATGATCAAATCTAAACTTCGCAGACCACATCTGACACGTTCACAATACCAACTTTATATGTAAGTTATATTATATCTCCCTTAAATAAAAATTACTGCGTCTCAAAATTATTGCTTATTTACTCCATCATTGACTTTAAGACTACACTAATTTTCAAACAGCTTCTTAAATTAACCTTGTTGATTTTTCTGAATGAAATTGGAACTGGACCACTGAAATGACTGCGATCTCTCTACAGATGCTTTGATTTAGTTTCACAGCTGTGTGGTACTTTCACATTCCAGCTGATATGCTAAGCTGCACTGTGTTTGAAATGAGAGACCGAGCTCCTGCATGTTCTCTTTGTGGAGGTGACCATCTCAGGGATGTAATATTCAAATCTTAGATAATATTTCGAATCCTTCTATATCTCTTATGTAACAAATATATTTGGTACTCTATGTCATTTTTATAATGCCATATACTTTCATTGAAAATATTTTCCATATAATATATACTGGGTGTAACAGCGAAATTGTTCAAATAGTGTAACTGCATAATTATCCATCCTACAAAATGTTTAATTTAAAAAAAAAACTATTGAGTTTATTTTTCCAGATTTTCAGCTAAGACATTTCTCCATCTTCACACAACTTTTCGTAAGAATCACCTAAAAATTCTTTGATTTATTCAGCTAAAAAGAAAGCAGGTTAAGCTTGATTCTTTGTCAGGGCAACTCTCTTCTCAACTGAACAATGGTCAGAGGAAAAATATCATTCAGGATTCAGTAATGGTACCAACATTTATACTCTGACTTCCATCTTCAAAGTTTATTTAATAACCATCAAGATAACGGTGAAAATTAAAAAAAAAAGAACCGTAGAAAAGAAAACCTGATCAGGAGATCACACCAGCAAGAGACGCCATCCTTTCAACTTAGAGCTAAAGAGATCAATTACAAACTTCTAAATCAATTCATAAGATGTTTAGCACGTGTGAGAGAAGTTTCAGCTATGACAGTCCAAAAAACAGTGAAAAAAGACTTGAAAATGAAATCGTACGTGAAACCTGTGAGGTACTTCAGGACAGAAGGTTAGAAGGTTAGAGAGGGCGAAAATAATAAATAAAGTTTGAAAATGATTCTAGAATTATATATATATATATATATATATATATATATATATATATATATATTTAATTTTTAATACTTCATAAACTTCCGATCGTTAGCTATGATTATTTTATGATGAACAGGTAATTTTCGTTTATGATCGATTTCATCACGATACTTCTAAGCTTAGAAAGTAATTATTCAGTCTTATTATTCAAAGTAGAGACCAATAGTGTTATAAAAACTCGGAAAATTCAAGTAAGATATCTTTAATCCTTTTTAAGATACAACAGTTCTGAGCTTAATCAAAGAATTGAACATTTTTTACACGATTGGACAATTTTGTTGTTACACTCGGTTACGCCGTTAAACAAGAAAATCGCTTGATGGAATATTGTAGTTTTTCTACGTTACCTGTTCGTATTTTTCCACAAGTGTTTCGTGGGTTTTACCCTTCCGGTTAGCGAATATAATTTTACACAGTTCAACCTGTCGCATATGACTCGGGGAGGAGACGGATACTGCCAAGTAGAGTCCAGTCCCTTGTGAAATGTCGCTAGGGATTCAGCATATTACTATGATAATCTATTAAATCAAGGAAGGTATTTAGATTTGACAAACAAAGACCAATGTTTAATATTCTATATACTTTTTAGGAGCAATATGGTCAACAGTGTGCAGGCGTAAGATGGCTGGGCATCTGGCAAGTATATTCCACATGCTTGGGGTAAAACCTGTGATGTATTCGTTCATGCATAGCATGTTTTGTGTAAGTAAATCTTGCTGAACCCTTCCATCTCCAAGTTAAATCACAACCGATGACTTTCAGCGTGAAAATTACGGACACATAACCTTTGATTCTATGTAAGATTGGATTTCTTCATTTCTACACTGTCTAATATTAGATAGCTGCCTAAAACGTATATGACGGTCTACTGCATCTTTACAGAACTCTGCAAGTGCGACTTTAATACCTCCCAAGTCTTCGGCGGGCTGGTCGATATCAGACCTTAGGTGTATCTTCCTACAGCCCTCCATGCTGCGTTTTTTTGTGCGTTCTTAATGAGTTCCTCTGAATCAAATTGGGCAAAATGCACCATTCTAAGGGTTGTCAAAAAGGACACAGCGAAACAAAAAATAATGGAAACTTACCTTACCAATTGTCTGTCGGGGTGGTTCGCGCGTCGGGGTCCCATAAAGAATCAGTTGCGTTCTATGACGTATCTGGGTCCCCATGCTACTACATAAAATAGTATCAAAGATTTCTTTTTTTCATTTCCTTTATTAGGACAGAGAGGTAGCGGTTTGGATTCTAAGAGGTAATCAGAGGAATGACGTCAAAGGAACGCATGTCGCACGTTAGCTCAGCGCTCCCCCCCACGCCGGCAATCGCTAACCCGGATGTGGGAGGCGTATCGACTCTTCAGAATTCTTGCGGTCCTCTATTGAATTCAGTTCGTTATGAACTTATATTCAAAACTCAGACGATGACAATCCATCACTGTCAGAAAAACCTGTCTCTCCGGTCAATGGACTGGCCATTCTGTCCCTGGCTTTCGCATTCTATAACACCTGGCTGTTAAGTCTAGGAAGCTTTCAGGCCTGCGATGGTGTGAAATCAACGCAATGTGGAACACAATCTACACCATTTTGCTTGCTAAACGAAAAGTAAAGTTCATCCGTCTTAAGTGTCTAGCCACCCTCCTCAACAGAAAATCCTGTCTGGGAGAACCGATTTAATCTTAAATGACCAGAACATGTTAGTAATGGGTTATATGGTTATTCACAAGACGTTTTCAACACCGTGGGTGCTCGTGATAACAAAACAATGTTTGATATATAGTAACAGTGTTGCAAATCATACTAATAATAAATATGCATTTTTCTTCATTGCTTGGTACGACTTGAGTTTCATGCAACACGTTCACCATAAACTATGAATATAGAATACAGAGCAGTACGTAATCTGTTCAATGAAACAACGATAAAGATTAACACTCACAAGTCAGACACTCTACTCTACTGACTATATCGCCAATACCATCAGCAGCTGTTTCGTAATTCTTCAGTCTTCGATATCAAAGGCTGGCAGTGCATATTCGGAAAAAAAACATGCCCACCTTTATACACGTCGCATTGAATATTTTGAGCCTTCTGATTGGTTAACCCTTCTATTGGTGAACTATAAAATGAGTCAGCTCATTTTGGCTAGCTCACTAGTACACCAGGGTACCCAAAAATTCTAACTCTACAAGAGCGAGATGGCAGGTCGTTATACGAAGAATTTATGTGTAAAACATAATTGAAGAAAATGACGTGAGCGCCTTTACTTATATCATTTTCAAGTATTCAGTAATTTTCAAAATTTAGGAGAATATTCCTTGTAATTTAATGTTTTATTGCATTTTAGAAAGTTTGGCTTTAAATAATAATATAGTTATCGCTGTTATTTTTTGATAATGTTGTGTTTGGTCGCACGTACTTTCAAAAAATCGGCACGTTTACATACATAAAAAATCCAAAATTCTTTTAAAAATATTGCTGTTTGATGTTTTGTATTAAGCTTTTCCATTTATGGTTGGCAAATATAGTTTTCACTTAACAATAATATCATCTAAAAGGTTGAAAATAATACAGAACTAAAAACTTTAAAAAATTTAAAACCTAATTATTTTTTCAATTTTTTTTCTGCGCCGTTTGGATACAACTATGAACCAACACACACACTCACTCAAACACACACACGCACGCACACACACACACACACACACACACACACACACACACACACATATATATATATATATATATAAGAAATATAGTTTTAAGGTGTGCTATATTTAAGGGATAAAGTGCTCAATATCAGAGATAGAACGCATGTAAATATAAATATAAAAATAAATATAAAAGTGAACATTGAAGTCAACACTCAAAGGCGACAGGCTGTTTCATGCTAGACGCAATCATCAGGCCGTCCGGCGCCTCTGAGTGTTGACTTCCATGTTCACTCATATCTCTCTCTCTCTCTCTCTCTCTATATATATATATATATATATATATATATACATATATATATATATATATATATATATATATATATATATATATATATATATATATATATGCAAACAGTAATGTAATATATAAATATATATATATATATATATATATATATATATATATGTATATATATATATATATATATATATATATATATATATATAACATTACTGCTTAGATATTATAGGAAACTATTCAATGCTTCTTTTGTAAAATGTCTCGTTTTAGCATATCAAAAATGCAACTTTGTATTTTATCTTTGACGAATATTTTTCCGTCTAAATTTTTTTTTTATCAATAACAAATATAAATTAATATCGAAAAGTGTTACGACTGGAGAATATTTGGGGATGTTTCAGATCTCCCAACCCTAATTCTGCTATTTTTTCCTGGGTTGCTAATGATGTGGCCCCGTGTTGTCATACCCGAGAATGATTTGCAAAGGCTGGACGCATTTTCTTGATTCTCTGCCAAGTTAATCAAGATACTTGCGGTGTTTTGCCGAACTGATATTAAAGTTTAAGAAAAGCTCAGAGTGGCTGCGTTCCATTTTATTTTATCATACTGAGAATATCAACATCTGTTTTTTTTTTCTTTTTTTTAAACCCCTGTTTGAAAGATGAGATATGCTTGTTAGCGCGTGAGACAATAACGAATTCCATCGCTCTGA